>VWZX01000041.1:0-152022 GCA_013399015.1 Galbula dea | reverse complement strand
TATATATATAATTAAATTACCTATACATACATTCTAAATTAAGCACAACTATTAAGATTTATCAAAGCCAAGCAGCAGACCTTAAAGCTCCTTGCTGATTGTGAAAGAGCTCTAAGTTTAATGTCTTTAGGTTATAAAAGACTATTTCCATTGCTGTTTCTTTAATCTGAAACCAACAAACCACTAAGTTACCCTAGCATTTCTCCTTCTCGGTCTTTTTCAGAAGTCCCATTTTATGATTTTATCAATTTTTAATTGATATTAATATTACGATTTTATCAAAAACATAAAATACAGTTGTTCTGACAGTATGTTTTGGGGAAGAAGTTTTAAAACCATTTTTTCTAGTCCCTGAAGTCACTTAATGGATAGAAGAGGGATTGATGGACAGTGCCACCAAGGCACATAGGTTAGACCTGGAAAGGCAGAAATAGGTGGTCTTGCTCATACTAAAGCACAATAGACTGTCAACTGTGTTCTGCTTTTTTTCCCCAATTACGCTAGTCTACTGGTACTTTACCAAATGTTATGCTTAGAGAGGAGGTCAACAAGTATCTAGTCTTCAAAAGTTTTTTTATAACCTTCTCTGTTCTTATAAGCTTTTAAATAAATTTTTGTTGTTCTCCATAAAAAGTCCACTGAGTGGATTCTGGGCTTATATACTGTTTCTCATAGAGCACGAATCACACTCTGTTGCTTTAGCTTTCCCTGTCCTTCCCCCTCATTTGGGTCTAAATCAGAATGAGGGATATTTGGAAATTTTTCATTAAGTTAGAACTTAAATAGAAGTTGTCTTTGAAGATGAGTTAATTTGGCAGTATATAAAATTACAACTGCCTTCCAAGACTTGTGTGTCTTCATTGGTGTAGATGTTTGTTTTCTATAAGAGGCCATGTGTTAAACAAAGCACAGTTGAAAATGCATCATTTTTGGGACGGGTAGTTTGACTTTTATTACGCTTGGTTTTAGTCAAAGAAATGCAGTTAATAAACAGGTAGAATATTTTTACATTGAAATGCTGCTGTATAAATGCTGACATTTTTATACCACGTACCTCTTGTTTTTGTTCTACTCTAACACAATGTATTTGAATCTTTTTTTTGAAGATAATGGATACAACACACTTGTGGCAAAACAGTATCATGTGCTTCGTAATCTTACTCTAACTCTGTTTCAGTCTTTAAAAACAACTGATTTAAGGAAATTAATCAATATTTTTACTCACAGAAAGGTTTATTCTCGGCACTGGGTGCGCAGGGGATATTTCCACCAAAATACGCACACCTTGCTGCCTGAGCTGTGCTCTGTTTATGCTACAAGGTATAACATATGCACCAGGCTGTCATCCACAAGGTATTTTAGGTTACAATTGAAACTATCAACATATCTATAAAGTATTACATAAGAAATAGGCTACCATCTACAAAGTATTTCAGGTGTACAATCGAGTTACAGGAAACTATCAACATATCTATAAAGTATTACATATGCATATACACCACCCCCTAGGTCCCCCTTTGTTATACACCAACCCCCTCCAGTCCATCTTTTGTATTTAGGAATTGGTGCCAGATTGAAGATCCAGATTGAAGATCGGTTCCAGCTGATCTTTGGTTTTCTTTTGTGTTGTGCTCCAAACCCAGACCATTCCACTATCTATTAAGTTGTCCCATCGCCCAGTCTGGTGCTTCTATTCAATTTCTTTGTCTCTGTTCAATCTTTATCTCTGCAGTTTCTTTTGTGTTGTACCCCACACCTAGATTGTCTCATTGTCCGGTCTTCAGCCATCCTCTGCAAATATTCAATGTTAGTTTCCCCCTTAATCACTGTAATACTCACAGCATTCATAACATTAAGTATCACCCTCTCTTTTCATGGCCTGGTTTTGTTCTTTCGTGTTATCTGCAGTACCTCAATACTCACTTGTACAGTGTCTCCCCATCCCAACTTTTTTACTCTACAACAAGCAGTGGTGGTGTTTTTTCTGTGATCCTGCTGCTCTCTCTTATATGTATGTGAATGGGCTTCTATGCAAAGCTTTCTATCTGCTCAAATACCACAGATACCAGCTGCTGTGCCTGCTTCTATGAAGTCAAAACAGCTTTCATTGAAAGAAAATCCATTCATTTCACCATTGGCTTGCCAGAAGAATGTTGCGAGTCAGCTTCCATCTGTACAAGCTGTATGCTCAGATAAATGTTGCTGCATCTTTGAATTTAACTTCTTAATGTTTTGGTTCACAGGAGAAATGTTTGTTTCATTCAGCTAATCTTTTATTCCTTCCCCTCCCTGCTCTGACTTGATCCTAGAGCTGCCTTGTCAGACCCTGAGAGACCAAAAGGATGTTTTGGCCACTAAAACAGCTCTTCTACCAAATTCTGCTTCTTGTACTAACTGTCCCGTTTCTCCACCCTTGCTGCCACCTGCAAAGCCTGATGTGACTGTGATTAATGAAGCGGCTGAGGCTGGTGTAGATATAGATGAGGAGGATGATGCAGATGTTGAATTCACTCTCCCCTCTGACATTGAAGATGATTACGAGCCTGAGCTGCTGTTAATGCCAACCAATCAGCCCGTTAACCAGCCCATTCTGGCTGCTGCTCAGTCTCTACATCGGGAAGCAACCAAGTGGTCTAGTAAGGTACTCATGAGTCTCCCCGGGGACTGATCCGTGTGCATCTGGCCATTTGGAACGCTGACACATTTGCATCACTCTTGATCCCTGCTGGGCCCTGCCATTCTGAATGAATAAGTGTCTGCACTTCATTTTAAAGACTGAGAGTGGCTTCACAAGTTTGCCAGTTGTCTGTTTGTCAGTGCCGGACTGAAGCTTGATTTGGGTCACTTATTAATATTCAAAGGCTTCCTCTCCCTTTGCATCTGCCTGTTCTTCTTTGTTATAGCAGTTTTCAAATTGTAGTAGGGGTTGTCTTTCCTCACACCATGTTCTTTTCCATTCATTTGAGCTATCTGGGAAGCCACGGTTAATGGTTTCTTAATGACTTCCAGATACAGCAGAGTAAACAGCATTCAAGAAGTCATTTAACATGTCTATTGTTCTTTGCCTCCATTGATGCCAACAATTAACATACTTTCCAACAAGGAATGGCTTGTGTGGCAGTGTTTATCGAAGAGAACTGTCTGCTGGCTTGCACTTGGCTGTATTGCTTGAGTTTAATTCCTTTATGAAGAAGCTGCACCTGAATGCTGTTAGATGCTGAATTGAGATTTGTTTATATGAAACCACTGGATATCTAACATGAGGTTCAGACATTCACAAGTAGCCTGTCTCTCCTGTCTAAACACAGATGTTTGCAAGACTGGTCACTTTTTATAGCATGCTGCAAAAAATAAGGTTTGTGTCCCATAACAAACAAAGGTTAGAGGTGTGTGTATGTTATATATGTGTGTGTATTTACATAGGTATACGAAACTACCTCAGTAAAAGGGGCTTAAAAATGTTCTTGTACTTTTCAGATTCTGATGCTTGGATAACTTGTTAGAGGGCTTCATAAATGACAGTGGTCCTAATTTCTTGATCCTCCCAATGTGAAAACATGGAAAAGTGTTGTCATTTGCATCCTAACTGGTTATTCTTGTTAAGTGTTTAGCTATTGGGTAACAAATAGTTCAGCTTTTTGTGCCACCTGTATCCGTAAAATATCTGGGATGTCTTGAATTTGCTAGTAGTGACTTATGGAAGTATTTGCACAGAGACAGAGAACACATTTGCAAAGTTGGCTTCTGGTTGTGTACTCTTTGCTCTAAACTTCATTGGCCATTGATAGTGTAATTAGACCAAGGAAAGAGTGGGCTAGTACTTAAACTCACTCTGCTAATGTTTAATCCACACATAGGAATACTTATGGCACCAAATAGTTCACTTGTCTAACAACTTTGTCTACAGAGGTGAATTTACATACACTAACAGACTACTAACAATTGGTCATCTAGGTCTGTTTTTCACGCACTAGGTTTCTCTCTGGAACAGCCTATAAGAGGATTTTGCCTTGCTCATACTTAATTCACATTTTACAAATATTTCTCAGAAGTATTTCTGTGACTGTAGTTTTGATATACAAGAAACCTGGATTTTAACGTAATAAACCACTGGATTATCTTTTGAACTATCATGTTCTTCTCTCCTGGAAGCTTTATTTAAAAGGGAGAGATTTTATCAAAAAGGAGGACTTACTGTCGAGGATTAACTTTTAAGAAAAGATAATTACCTGTTACAAAAGTTTTGTATGTTACAGGTTCTCTTCTGTTTTTACCTAGCATCCTTTAGCAGCATAGATGTTGCTTTAACAACTTCAGTTTCAGATGCCACTGAAATGTTTATGTTCAACTGTTACGACATTATGACCACACTTTAATTTAGTGCTATTTAGTTTACCAAGCTTGTTAGAGGGATTCATAAATGACAGTGCTCCTAATTTCAATTGAAAAAGCCTTTCAATTTAAAAGCCTTTTTTGGGGAAGTCTGGAATTTCAATTGCTAATAACATGCTTTATCTTAAAACCTAGCCAGCAGAGCAGTAACTGGAATTCCATGGACAAACTAACAGTTTCCTTTACCACTTCTTTTCCAGTTTTGAAGTTAACTTTTTTCCCCAAGTGTTAGGAAGAAATATGTTAGAAACACAATTAGGACAGATCTTTCCTGTTCCTCGAAGAAACCTCAGCTGTGTTCACAAATGTTTTTTTCCATCCTAAACTTCTTGAAAGGCTTGCTACCAAAACATAGACTGCCGTTCAGTTGTGACTTCTGTGAAGCTTCTCTCATGGCATGAACACATAACTCATGTTGTTCTCTTCAGGGTAATGACATCATTGCTGCTGCTAAACGAATGGCACTGCTAATGGCAGAGATGTCACGCCTGGTAAGAGGAGGCAGTGGAAACAAGCGTGCCCTGATTCAGTGTGCAAAGGATATCGCTAAGGCATCAGATGAAGTCACTCGATTAGCCAAAGAGGTGGCAAAGCAGTGCACTGACAAGCGCATTAGAACAAACCTCTTGCAGGTAATGAATTAACTTGTAAATGCCTCAAACACTTTTCTTCTGTTCCTCTTAGTGTGAGTGAGTGAAGGAGTTGTGGCAGTAAGTCGTGTGCATCTTTTTCCTTGGCTTGTAAAGTTTTGTCAAGTTCTATGTCTATTTTTAGATCTCATGGCTATGCATATTCTGTAAAGTCAGGACTTGTTAACAGATCAGTGGAAGATGCTAGTGTCCAAAGAGGTTTTGAAGAATACTGAGCTGTGAACACTGGTCTGGCCTACTAAGCCTGCATTGCTTTGTATTTCATCTACTTGAGCCTTTGTATCAAAGAATAGGAGCAGAAATATGAGTCCTTAGTTTTTTTTAGTCTCAGCCAAATATACATTATCCCATTCCTAGCCTTGAGAAATATCTGGAGGAAATGAAAAATGTTGGCTCTATCCGAAAAATTTCCAAAGCAAGTAAAAAGATTCAAATATCCTAACATTTGTCAGAAAGTCTTGAAGGTTTTAAGATCCCTTCTATGCTTATTCCTTATCTAATAGTAAAACAGTAAAAAAATAGTAAAAGTTTGTCTGAAAAAAAAATAGATAATGCATTGGTACAGTTTACAATGAAGTGGTTTTTATCTGTATTCCTTAGGTCTGTGAGAGAATCCCAACCATAAGCACACAACTGAAAATTCTCTCCACTGTCAAAGCTACCATGCTGGGCAGAACTAATATCAGCGATGAAGAGTCAGAGCAGGTAAGAGATGTAAAAATTGGTAATGTGCAATAGTTGATCAGTTTAATGGAAAAAAGATACACAACATGTAAAATCAGATGTGTTCTGGGAACTCTGTGTTTGGAAGCTTACCTCAGCTGTTTTAGTGAAGATCATTTTAGTGTAGCACTTTGGTTTCTGGCTCAAAAGTTAGTTTTCTATTAATAGAAAAACATAAATCCTTCCCGAGCCAAAAAGCTACTCTAGTTCAAGTTTTTATATGAACAATTTTTTAATCTCCTTGATTTAACAGTAAAAAGCACGCCAAGGCCAGATCTTGCTGCTGCTGCAGGGAGATATGGTCTGGCATCGGAGGGGCAGCATCGCCCTCTGGTGGGCTGGAGTGAGAAATGTTTATTCTCTGACATCCTGAATACTTGTCATGCGGTTCAGTTAGGCTTCAAATCCGTTTTCAGTTGAAATGCCACAGTTTTGGCTTCCGAGAGAACTAGTCTACTCTGAGACACTAAGCTTTAGGCTCTTGTGCACAATGGATTTCTATGCTACTAAATGCTACTAATATGCTACTGAATATGGTATTTTCTAATACATTGGAAATTTTTCTTTTTCTTGTCAGGCAACTGAGATGTTGGTTCATAATGCCCAGAATCTCATGCAATCTGTGAAGGAAACTGTGCGAGAAGCTGAAGCAGCATCCATTAAGATAAGAACAGATGCTGGATTCACTCTTCGCTGGGTCAGAAAGACCCCATGGTATCAGTAAACACTTGCCACATAAGTATTGTTTTCTGTAACATAAAATACCTTTTTTTTTGGAAACAGATATATTAACAGCAAAAGGTGCTGTATACATAAGCTTAAGATTAGCTTATGCTAATGCCCCATTCTAAGGGTATGACTTACGAGAATGCATTTCAAATGTCTTTGGAACACATTTAGTATCAAACACCTCAAAATTGCTTCCGACATTAGACAGTTCTTATCTTTTCTTTTGGAGATTCTCTTCATGAATTCTGTACTCCCAGAAGCACATTTCATTTATGCACTGTATATTCCAGTAGTTTCCATGTGATGATATAAAACATGGACCTCACTTTAAGCTTGTTGAGAGTCTAGGACACTATTGGTTACTTGGCGTTTTTTTTTTAGGGACAATCATTGATGTAGAAACATTCACCTTTTCAGCAGGAGTTTAGCTGGCTGTTCTTAAACAACAAAGAAATGATGGGAGGTGTGGGTTTTTTATTAAAAGGGGGGAAGGAAGGGCAGCAGAACAGTTGTAAACTGAGGATTAAAATTCCAAGTCTGATATTATGTTTTTTTGCTTTGGATTTTTGTCTGGCAACAGTACTTAAAAAGACCCCAGATCTGGAGTTGTCTTTGTCACTGTCGTGTCACCCTGTAGGTAGGCATTCCAGACCACTTGTACTGCACTGGAAAACTTTGCAGTGAATGTTAGTGGCACACTGTTGGCAGCTTGAGCCTTACGGCTGGAGACTTTAAATCATGGAACTCTTTCCATCTTGCTCAATTCAGTAATGTATTGAGTTGAAAAATCCTGCTCTGAAGCTAGCTGCATGTCTGGGACACAATGTCACATGCTGGCTCTTCTCTTCTGGAAAACAAAACGTGTACCTGCAATTATTATTTTTTTCCTCTTTTTTCCATCTAATGTTATTCCAGCCACTCAATGTGTTAAAGGAAAAGCTAAAGATATTAAATTAAAACGGACTTTTTGCCTCACTGTCTGTGTTTCCAGCAATGGAAAAAGCTTTTTGAAACCTAAGTGCTTGCAGGGGCATGAAACACTTTATAGGTAACCTGATGACTACCAGCAAACAGTTGTTCCTAATGCTAAACATACTAGGATTTTTTTAACTCTTTGACTTTTGGAGTTTGGAGGCTCAATCTTTTTTTTTTTTTTATTTTAAAGTTCTAGTAATAGTGAATCAAATGAAATGTTACTGTATCTTTAAAAAAAACCCCACAAAACCACAAAAAAATTCCCCCCCCATTATTACAGTAGACTTGGGATGCTTTTATCCTTCTATAATTGAACATGCCTTCATACATACATTTACATACACACATTTATTAGACAGAAAGGAGAATTATTGTTTTAGAATAAAACTCTGTACGTTTGCAAGGAACACTTGCAGACTTCTGCCTAGATCAGCAGTGATCTCATGGTGCCCTCTTAATTTGCTGAAAATTTTCCTGATCAATCACCTTTCAACAAAAGTGCCCTTGTGGAAAAACTGCTCTATCTGAACAGCTCAAAGGAAGAGACACACAACATAGTCAGCTCTGCTTTACCTGTCTGCAACACTTGGACTTCCTTCCACTCCCCCCCTTCATTGCACTGTTATCTTAAAAAGGGAAGTTAAACTGATTATAATACACCTGCCTCAAACTGACCTTAGCAAGACAAAGCATGTGTTCATCTTCCATTCACTCCTTGTGTCTGGGTATTATGAAATATGCGGTACTTCGGATCTTTCCTTAGTATTTTCTTCCTGCAATTATCTGTAACAGGAAGAGAAAGGAAAGAGTGCCAGAGCCTTAACCTGAATCACAGAATGTCTTGCATTCGGTTGGTTTGTAACAGATCTTTAACATAATTGTAATGTAGTAATTTCTATTTAATAGTAAATAACACTGAATAGGTAGGGGTTATTTTTAAGGGATTTTCTAAGTAGTCTTCCTCTATTACTCTTCAATACTCCACACATTTCTTTCCCCCAAATCAGGCTTCTGTGATATTTTTTTTAGCATCACTGTTTAGTTGCTTGACTGATATTAATGCAATATTAATAATGCCTTTAATACATAATTGTTTATGCCAAAGATCACTTTTTGTTCATTGAGGAATGTTTGCAGGAAAGTTATGAATCATGGTTGCCTTTGATACTATTCCAGAATGTTTACTATAAGTTCTTGAACTGTTTTGTAGAAGCTAAGATACTTGTCCACCTTATGCAATTACTGCTTTTATGAAAACTATTGTCTTTAGACCTGAAAAGCAGCAAAATTTGAAAAAGACCATGAATGTCACTTAATGTTTTACCACTATAAAACTTTGTTTATAAAACAAAAGGTATTGTATAATCTAATGTTTTCAACCTTTATTTGGTTCTGTTAAAACAATAAAAATGCATTTGTACAAATATCAGCTTGTGAGTATTAATGATAATGGAGCAGTGGGTAACACTAACATCAAGAGCAGCAAAAGGTAAAGCAGCAGAAATACTAAAGCAAAAGAACAGTTGTTCCTACATGTTCTGAATAGAAAGAAGTGCAAAGTTTCTCAAATGGGAAAAGATTAAAATGTTGTTTGTCTCCTGTGCCTGCACAACTAGTAATGAATGTCCTGGAGGCTGTGGCCCAGTGGGAGAAAATGGGAGTTTTTCCAGGGGCCTGATGGTTATCTGTTCTAGTGGCACTGAACAAGGTTCAGAAAACTTAAAATAGGATTTGCCTGATCCTGTCTCTAAGGGAAGAACTGCTACTTTGGCCAACACCTCATTAATCTGAATTTTACTACAAAAATTGAGTGCAGGGGTGGTTAGTATGGAATCAGTCCTGTTTCCTTCACACACTCACAGCAAGAACCTCTAATAAAGACTTTTTCTCACTAAAAATTTCTAGCAGCACACAATGTTCTGGCTTTGTGGCATCCAACATTTATTGGTGCTGTAGGACCAAACATAGTCCCACAGTGCTGGAAGGCATCTGGGATTTAGTAATAACAGGTAATTCAGATTTCACACTGTTCACACAATTCTCTGCATATCTAAGAGGCTAAGAACTTGAAAGACACTCACCCAGAGCACCTGAAAGGTGACAATAAAAATTATCCTTAATGACATCCTCTGATTTCTTGAGCTGTACTAATACAGGTTGCTGGTGCAATTTTTTTTTTTATCAGGTCATCAGGGAGACTATGAACCAAGTCCCTCCTTCTGAAACTTCTGCAGCTGAGTTTCCTGTGTTTGAAGAAATGGCAGGAGCCAGCACACCTACAGCATAAGGCATAAGCCTCAAAACAACCTCCCTTGCCCTGTTGAAAACCTGACTAACGCAGACAAGAACCTTAGCTACTCAGAGATAAGCTTGGGATGCTCTCAGTTACATATGAAGACGAGTTCCAGTAAAATTGCTGTTAACTGAAGGATGCCATTTGCTGAAACATGGAGTAGAAGTAGAGGATGAGTAATGGAACTGATGGGTGCTTCTCCAGTTAAAAAAGGCAGATTAGAAGATTGGTATTTTTTAATATGCAGCATTCTCTATGGTCAGGTACTGGTTTATCTACACTAATGTAAGTGGCTGGCTGTGGCCAAGTTTACCCTAGTGATATTACTGAAGTTACCAATAGTGAATATATGCTCATTTCTTAGTGGCTTGCTGCCAGTGTTCAGATGGGCTCCCCTTCTTTTTTTTAAACTAGATAATTTCTTTTGTTCCAGGATTTGAAATCTGGACTACTCAATCACACTAGTTGATTCCTGTTCTTCATTTGAAGTGAAGTTAACACCTACCCATTAATTTGTAAGCCAAAAAGGTTGGGAAAACAAAGATTCTCCAGTATCCAACCCATCCTTAATTCTGAACCAGTCTGTGTACTGACTTAATATGGTTTGCAACTTCATAAGTACTGAGGAGCATGTATTGGTTTACAGAGATAAGTTTGCACTAGTATGTAGGGAAAAGTTTAGTCAGCTTTGCATCATCACTGTTGTCTTTGTCATCATCTAAACAAATTGTCCTCCATTTAAAAATAAAAAATATGAAAGGGAGCTTACCTGCTGTGCTCCTAAGTGCCCTTTATAAACTTTAAATAGCTGCACAGTGATCAAGTTTGGTAAAGATGTAGCAAATAGTCATCATTTAATTGTATATCAGATGTCTCCTGCCTAAGAGAATCATGAATTTACAACAGCACGAATAGCATGAGGAGATGCGTTTGCAGCGGAGTTCCCTTTATTCATAACATTAAAGCACACAACCATTAAATACACTTGACACTTCTATTGTGCTATCTAAGAAGCTACACTCCAACGTACACATGGCACGAATCTGGTGGCATCCACTTTGAACAAGTGGAAAATCTAAAACAAAGCAAAGGTTTCACATAAAAAATAGATCTTACTCTCTGTAACTGTACTCTTAAGATTGAATGGAAAAAAAGTGGACTACTGAAGCAACAATCACCTCCCAGGCTTAATGCAGAATGTTATTTTATCAGCTCATCTGCAGCTGGCACAAATGAAAGCTGATTAAGGCAAATGCTTCTTAAGAAAGGCGACTTCTTGTAAACAAGGAAATTATTTTTTTTTTTCTTCATTAGAAGCTCTTTCTCAGGAGTGACACTTGCTATGTCCCAAGGCTCTGTGGGACCCTTGCCCCTCTTGCTGCTGTCCTCTATTTCTGAAGAGATTACATGATGCTTTGCATTTGTTCTCAGTGCCAGCCTGCAGCTAGCTGTGAGAATAGCTGAGCTTGCTTTGCAGGCAGCTGCAGCAAAATGTACCACCAAAAGACTTTTCCACTGGCCTGTCTTGCCTATACAATGTTTGGCCTCTGGGCTTTGGTATCTGACTGGCAGTGTAGTGTTCGTGACATTTTGTGGATCACCTATATCAAACTATTCACCAGCACAACAATTCAGTAAAAAAAGAGTGAAGGTGTACTAGAAAAAAAGTACCTTATTTTAAAGCCATATTAAGAAAAACTAAACTATACTTTAAGAGCTGCTGTGCACAAATGATTTGATCCTGAACTAATCAGTGTCAATTAATTGGTACCTAATTAATAGCAACATAAGTCACTAAGCAGTCAAGTTTGTCCTTTTTTTTTTTAAGGGGAATTTCTTCTTGGAAGTAGAGCATCTTCTCATGTCCTGACTTGAAATTTTCCTGCTTTTGTAATATATTTGACCCCTTTAAAAGGCTTGTATTTTTCTCCATACATGTCTAGGCGATTCACTTTCAGTCCTGAAAAAGACAAACATGGACAAAGTTAAAAGCAGAGTGCTAGAAATCACGTCAGTCTGTTCAGAAGACCTGCTTTCTTGAAGCATGGTAAGATCTGTTAGGAAGCTTATTTTCTTCTCTTTCACAAGTTCATGGTGTTTGATACAGCAGAAAAGACCATTCTTGTTACCTAATCAGAGCTGCCCTGGCAGGGCAACAACTTATTTCTCTTCTACTCAGTAAGCCAACATCCTTCTTCCAACAAGAACAAATGAGTCTCTTTCACAGCTCCTATACATTGCACTCACTTCCAGTAACATAGATGAAGCAAAGGACAAGTTTTACAATTCTTTTCACTCTAAACCATAATTGCAAGGGCCACCGTGTAATCTCTGCTATTGATTACAGAAATGCCAGCAGATATTACCTAACAGTTTCAGGTTGTCCCCTGCTTTCTCACAGGTCCATTAGTGGATCCAAAGGCTGGATGCGAGAGGTATGTTTTGCTAGATTTAAACTAGTGGGTTGCAAGTTTAAGAGGAAACTGGAAGATTTTGTTCTTACACAAGGACCAACTGTTATTTAATCGAAGTAGTAGAAAGCAAAACAACCATAGCCTGGTACCTACCCAGAAAAGTACTATATGTACTACCACCAAGTCTCATCAACTGCCTTCAGTTATCCTTCTTTCCACATACAAATCTGTGTTTTCTTTGGATCTT
This sequence comes from Galbula dea, assembly GCA_013399015.1. Lineage (NCBI taxonomy): Eukaryota > Metazoa > Chordata > Aves > Piciformes > Galbulidae > Galbula > Galbula dea. The sequence continues at coordinate 139,599 of VWZX01000041.1, read as the reverse complement.
AAACCTGTAAAGCTTGCTTGCAGATGCATTTTACACATGGACACCTCACATGATTTAAGTCTTTGCAGACCGAGGCCTTGTTTGCTTTGAATTTACCCTTCGAGACTTCATTCTGATTTTATTTGCAGATTGTTTTGAAGGTGAAAACCTAACCAGCTCCAGAAGGAAAGAATAAGAAGGCCATTCTTTAAACAAATGGACTTCTGAAAACTAGAAAGGGCTTTAGTGTCAGAAGGCTAAAGCAAGTCAAGAGCAGCATGCTAAAACATCATCTGTCACTCTTCACTGAAAGGATAAGTTTGCATATTTAATGCAAAAGTCAACAAGGAAAAATCCATTCTTCTGCACACTCCTCACAGTATTTTTGAGCAGAACAACTGGGAATTAACAATTCTCAGCCAGGGAGTCTTCAAGTAACTAACAGGTTTGGAAAAACCAATCTTTACCATTCAGACCAAGCTGACTTTAGATCAGCATCTCCAATTAAAAGATTAACAGTTTCCCATTTCATTTCCTACTGCTACTCATTCTGCCAGTACCAATTTCATGTAACACCGACCTACTCACCTGAAATTGCAAGCTGTTGTATCTTAAACTGGATATTTAAACTTGGATTCTCCTCAGGCTTGGGGGCTCCAGACTGCAGATTCACTATCCCCTTCAGGTTTGGTAGCTTTTGAGGGGTAATTTTGCCAACATCCCATGTTAACACCTTGACAGGATAGAGAGAACAGTAGCAGTAGCTTTCCAAGAAGCAACCTGTGAGGTGAAGCTCATATATGCTTTTTGTTTGCAGGCTGAGTACAGAAAGCAGCCTTGTAGCCCTGAGAATTATCCCACTTGGCTAGGAGATGGCACAGTTAGGAGTCCTGCAGGTATGGGGTCTTTCCCAGCATTTACTTTGTCCTGTCAGTCCTCAGTTGGTCTGTGCACTTAGTACATCTTGTTCCTTAGTAATGGTGATTATTCCTGTTATCAATTGGGTCAGCTAGATCCATGAAGCAAGGAAAACAACCAGCACAAAGGTTGTAGGAACTTAAACATGAGAATGAGGAGGGCAGTTACCCCAACTATTCATAAAAACATTGGATAATTTATTTCTACAAAGAGGAAGAGAGACTAGTATTTTTGTTGGTGTTTTTGTTTTTAAAACATCAAAGTTTGTTCTTTTTGAAGCAAAATGTTGCTTGGAAAGCTTTTGCTTACAATTCAAATCAATTGCTGACTGAGATATTGCAAGCAGAAAGCTCAGAGCAGGATGTCTGAGCCAGAAGAATGCTCAGTCTGCATTTCAGCAAAATGGTTCCTGGATACTGAAAAGCTTCAGCAGCTTTAGGAAATTTAGGTCTCAAACCCCAGCTCAGAGACAAGAAAGCAGGACACCCAAGATACAGTTTTTCAAACCCTTTGGTTTCCTTCCTGTGTTGTCTTCAGGCAGATCTTTTGGAAGAGGTTTTATTTTCATCTCCTGCCCCCTGTTTTTCTGGCTACCTACTTTTCAAGTCTATTGCATTTTCTCTTCGTATGTTTTAAGGAACAGAAATTGCAAAATATAGCATAGCTAAAACCAACAGCAAAATACTGCTCAATCCGCTAAAGAAAGATTAGTGGAGTGAAGGAGCAGTGGACAAGAGAGGAGGGAAAGGGAGACTGATAAAACTAGAAATCACAACTGGTATGCATCCAAGTTTCAAGAAGTAAATTTTAAAGGGAAGTTTTAATTCATAAACATATACTGAAGGGACAGTCTTCTGCTAAGTGTGGAATGCTGCTCCAGTGCACTGCAGTATGTATGACTTGTTCTAATGTTGTATTAGATAATTAAATAAGTAAAAATTTAAGACTTACTTTAGTAACTGGGTCAAAGGTATAGCTGCCTTGTGTAGCAGTGAGGTTCATATTAAGTACAGCCTTTGGCATGTGAACTGTCATGACAACTCCTTCTACAGTTTTCCCCATATTCTGTTTTGGTCCAATGGTAACATCAAATCTTCCTGAAGAACTATTTTCCTTAAAACTGATCATGTGTTTCACATACACAGGAATAGCCACCAAGCTGAAAAGAGAAGACAGTAGCTGAGTGCATCCTGGCTACTTCTCTGCTTGAGAAAATAAATCTCTTTCATATAAATAGTTCATGTGTTTCTGGCAAGTATTCAAGTTGGAACCAGTTTATTTCAGAAGTGAAAAGTGATACTCAGCTCTTCAACATCACTGCTGAACTGATTTTATTAGCAGAGAATCACAGGAAAACAAAATATTTTCTTCCAAATCACTTGTCCTAATCTCTTTGCCTCCATCTGTTTATTCTTTTAAAAGTAATCTCACTAAGCCAATTCTCAGAACAGCCACCAGCAAAATCAGGCTTAGTTTGCAGTTACGTGCAGTTCATGCTTTTTTGCTTTATTCTTATGAAGATCAGAATCTCCTATGTATAGAGACTTAGCCACAAAGCATCTAGCAGCAACAATTACCAGAAATGAACAGCCCTGTATTATTGTCATGTGTGGTTTATGCCACTGAAAAATGATTGCTGAGTATTAGCAGCTCACTGAAAAAGCGTTTTCCTGTTTTAGTGGGGAGAGAGCAACAGACGAGATAAAACCTGAGAACATGCATTTTAGCAACGATGCAAATCCCCCTCCATACCGAGGAGAAATCTGCAGTTGCTCAGAGGGAACAGTGGTAGATGGTATATCTGAAGAACTGGTGTGTCTAAATGGAAACATACTTCTGTGAACTGACACGGTAGGAGATCAACCTGAAATTCCCATCAGGAGGAATAAACGAAAGGACTCTCTCAGACTCCCAGCGTTTGAACCGGATACATGGATGGAAGCTGACATCATCCAGCAGCCGTGGGTTCTGTAAGCAGTGGCAAAGTGGTAAGTGAAATCCCATCAAATTATCAGCAGTTTAAACTAGCTACTAACTCTACACACACAATGTGTATTTCTAAGTAATCACTTCTAGCCATTATCTGAGATGTGTTACTGAGCTAGATGGATTTCTGGTCAGACCTGGTACAGCAGTTCCTGCGAGTGTATTTTTATGTACAGACAAAAGCCATTCCAACTACTGAGCAGTGCAGCAACTTCTACAATACTGTGCAAAACTTCAGGTATTTTTTTCTAGGTGTAACACATGAAGTAGTGATTGCACTCTTTAAAATTAACTCTGATCATTAAGAAAAATAATTCTGAGCAATTAAAATTCCAGAATATATACTAAATTTACCATGAAAGAAAGAGAAAGATCTGGCATTCCTGAGAGCTTAATACACGAATCAATAACACCTTGGATTTCTGCAAAGACTGTGGAACCTGAGGGGGGAAAAAAGAAAAAGGACACTCAACTTAGTGTTATTACCAAAGGCCTAACAAACATTGTGAAGTGCAGCTAGAGGGCACAGATGACATTTGCACAACACTCTAGAACACATCAGGCACAGATAGGAAAGGTCATTCCAGTTACCTGTGACCTGGGCAGCTTGCTAAAATACATGAGCCAGAGCAAACAGCTTGTCCCATATCAGCTAATTATACTTGTGCCAGCTGTTACACTCAACTTGTACTGGATGTGCTTGAACTGGTTGCCAGTAAAGAGCAACTAAGAATTTCAGAATATGCAAGGTCCGAATCTTCCAGCTCCTAACATTCTGTGATTCTTTCTTTAATCCCTGTCTCATGTCCAGAAAACTGGCAAGTTCTACAGTGGTGCAGTGAAGTCAATGCACATCAAAACAGTCAACATCAAAACACAGTAAGTTTGTGCTATAAAGCTCCAGATAACCTTGGCTTTCACAAGCATGGCTCATTCACAGTGGAATTACTCATTTTGATGTTAAATCTATAGAAAAAAAACCCCAAACAAAACAAACTAAAAAACCCAAAGCAAGAATAGCAAGCATCTTACCCAGGAAAGGCTCACTTCCTTAAAATGCCCTCTAAGGACAGAAAGGCATAAGCTGGACTCTGGACTAATTAGCCCTACAAGCAAAGGTTACTTTAGAAGATGTGTAGAAACTATTTCTAATCTAGTCACGGAGAAATAAAAACTCTGGGTAAATACTTTGCCTTAAAGGAAGGGGTCCTGTTTAAGATGCAAGTAGTTAACCATATCCCCATGATACAAGATAACATCCTTATTCTAGGGAAGCAACTGTAACTACTGAGTTGTCATGAAAGATAGGAAGAAAGATTCTGGCATTGCTAGACCCCAAGGGATCAAAGAAGAAATGAATAGCCATGATGATTATAGTGGATCTTCAGCAGGAAATCCAGACATTCAGTAGCCACTGATTGGGCTTGAAATACACAAACTTGGTCTTGATTATAACTCCTCAGACTAAGCACTCCTACCGCTCTTGGGAATTCTACTGAACTATGACAGTAACACAGCCAGCCATCAAGATATTCTGACTGTGACTGCCTCCTTCTTTTAGTTTCAAGACAGTGAGAATAAGAGCTGCACAACAGCTATTTATGACTATCCAGTTCATCAGTGGCCAAAGCATTTGTTGAACTGGTGCACAGAACCAAACCAACATTGACTACTGCTACAACAGCAGCACTGAATGAAGAAATCAAGAGATTTGCTCCCTGCTCCATACCACCACAAAATGGTGCCAAGCAGTCTTCAGCTTTAGTAATTAATGGCCCCAATAAAGAACAAAACTGCATGTTCCTGTTGACAGCATTGCCGGTTTCTTTTGGATCAGATTCATCTACTTTTTGGCACCAGCAACATTTACACAAAAGTCATCAGATTCAACCTCAGAGTTAAATCTCAGATTAAAGATTTTTGTACTTGAAGATACAATTTTCATTTACAAAAAAGAAAGGAGTATTGTTATGTTTTACAATATCTGGCTCCCATTTATATGTAAGGAAAACAATACTGTCCAGCTATTTTGTACCATGTTTTGTCTTGCGATCAGAAGAAAGCTAATGAAAGCTTTTGTCTTGCCCATTTGAGGGCCTATCTGGACTACAGTAAATTGCTGGCAGGAACAGTTGAAGATACTTTTCTCATCTCATTTAAAACTTCCAACACTTTTTTTCCATTTATATCTCTCAAGAGATAATCAATATACAAATGGAAAACATCTGAGTACAGAGTATTTCTTGTGGATGTTCTCGAAGCAGCCCTAGTGCATACTGCTATTTTAAGATGAACTGAAAAAAACACATTTGGGCACATCATTTTACATAGAGTATTTCTATTTAAGATACAGATTCATGTATAGAAAAACACATGCAAAAAAGTGGTTGGACTGTATTCTCTCCAAACATAAGCAGCTAAATTCAACAAACAAAAATGAATTTGCAAGGCATCTTACCTGATTTATCTATAATTGCATCAATTTCTTCAATGACATCAAAATAGGCTTCGTTGTTTGTGTATTTTACCCCTGCTCTGCGCCAAGGAATGTTGGACAACTGTCCAGTGGGAAGAGTGTCACCTACATTACTACTACCTTAAAAATGAAAAAGAACTCAATCAGTAATTACTTACAAGAGTCAATGCAAGACTTGCCCCCAAGAACTGCAGACTAGAACCTGGACCACTAAAACTTCATTCATTAGGTGATGTGAATGCACTTTAAGCAGGTGTCTAGACTTAAGGTTTCCAGACTGTATTTTGCACAACAAAATACAAGGCTCAAGTCAGCAGGAGGTTTAAGTGGGAGTAGATGCAGGGTTAGATTCTACAAAGGATTTCGTCACTACAATTCAAGACAGTACAAGCTCCTTGTGAGGGATTCAAGCAGCCTTCCCCCAGGAGTTTTAGCTGGCTCCCTTCAAGGCCGATTTACTGAAAAAGAGTTGTTATGAAGAAAGACCTGGAAGAAGCCTTAGGGAGTGCTACCATGGTCTTTGCTTGGGAGCTGTTGTTAGGCTGAGGCACTCACCCTTGGTACCCATCTGAGCTTCGTGACATCCACATCTACACCTGACCAACCTAACCATGTGCCAAATCAATCCAGACCCTGGCCCATGGACTTGACTTTCTGGCTTGACCTGTCTCATCATGATGGACTTTACTGACAACCATTGAGCTGTAGATGACTCTGTTGTCATCTGATCCCAATCATGACCTGGACCTGCTGGCTCATCTCGGTTCCTTTACAGTGTTGCTACTGCCCCTGTCTGCTTTGCTGTCACCCTCCGCTCCTGGCTCTTAATAATACTCAGTGTTAGCAAAGGGCTTTCTAAGCTACCTAGTTATAAACTGATGATTCTTTAAAAGGAGGAAAAAAAGTTACCTCTTCTGGGGCTTAGGTGACTTATCTTGGAACCCCCCAGTATGGTGGAAACAACTACCTCTGTTAGAAGCAGGTCTCAGGACAGGGCCACAGCTCACACTTGTGCTCTTTAGTGTTATGAATGTTGTAGTGTGCCCTGCCACACGAGGCAGCTTCATTGTGAGGCTTGTGACCAGCAGTTATCATTTCTACACAACCTGCTGGTTAGGCCCTCTTCTAGCAGGCAGAAAACATAAGGTTTTAATTCTTTTGAGCAAGTAAAATAGCTCACACAAAAAAAGCCTTCCCTGAAGTCCACCCTGGTGGTATAACAGTCGGAGTGGAGTTGCAACCATTTCCTCACTCCCACTGCATCTCTGAAGGGGAGAAGTTGCCATTTCTGTGCCTTGTGCCCCTCGGCAGCCTTGCAGGGTTCAGCAGCACTACGCAGAGTGGGTTGCCAGCCCAGGTGGGCAGGAGAGCTCTCAGGCTGCTGATTCCCATCTGCTCAGCACTAGGCTGTTGACAGTGACAAGATGCAGGCTGCACTGGGCAGGCGCTTTAGGCTCCTAGGGAGTTCTAATGAGGCTTTAGATAAAACAAGAGGATTTGATGCTGCAACCCTTGGCTTCAATCTTAATTCCACTTACAGTGGTGCACCTAGTCCATTAACGTCATGGGTATTTTTCCTAAGTGTAACTACTACCATTCAAAACCATATTTAAAAAAACCTCAAAAACAAAAAGCAGGAGAAATTAAAACTGATGAGATTTATATATTAAACCACATGTGCTACCTCAAAGACCAGCTCCTCCAACCACTACCACCGTATGGCCCTGCAGCCCACCTACTACCCTTCTCTAACACAATGTGCAGGCAAATATCTCGCGTATCTCTGACCCATTGACACCTCATGGCATACCTCCCTTGCACTCGCTTGCCAGACAAGCAGATTCCACCAGCTCAGCTAACAGACATCTGGCTCTGTCAATGCAAGATATACCCCATTACGACAGCCTGAAATGAGCTCTGAACTTGATGGATGCTGATGGTGGTGGGTGTGGGGAGGAGGCTGAGGCCAAGCTATTTGTTTCACTTCATGCTATCTGTTCCCAGACAGCAAAGATTTATTACAAATCTGTTCTATACCTTTCTATAATGATTTCTTATAAAACACATAACCTTCTCCAATGCCCCTCAGTTATGCAAGGCTTGGGGCTTGTACCAATCCCAGAGCACCTGTCTCCAGTATGTGTTGCCTGTCCTGGGAACTGCTATTCCTGAGGGGCTTCAGCAGCTGTGGTTGGACAACAGTGCCACTGGAGATATCAAAGGGGTCAGGCATAAACTGCAAATAAAGAGGAAGCTGCTTTTACTCAACTCTTAATTGTGAGAACTGGCAGGATTGAGACCTCAATTTACAGAGTCACACACTTTTTAGCTATGAAGCATGATGTGGCTTTGTCTGCAGCCAGTCACTGCTGAAAATTAAATTTTTTCATACCTGTGATGGAGTTGACAACAGAGCGCAGAATTGTGGGAGGCTTAATGAGTTCCTTCAATATGTTAGATTCTGTTGCCAGTGGAAAGCCATTGTCTAGCATTTCTTCTAGAAGTTCATACACAATAACTACATTGTCCTTAATTGCAGTCTCAGAACATTCGCCGAAGTAATCCTAAAGAAATCAGAGATTACAAAGGAGAGGATTTTTATTCCTGCTAAAATGCTTTGCAAAAGTTTGTTTGGGTTATTTTCTTTTTTTTTTTGCTTACAGAAACCATCCAATATGTCAAGGAATTTTAGTGCCTAAACTGACTAGCTACCTCTAAAGTCTGGTGTTAATTGTATGTTAAGGTTACACTTATAATCAAATTCGAAATAAAACCAGCATGAACAGTGAAATTAATGTAATCTGGTTTACTAATATATATGCTCCAAAGGTTTTTCTACTTGTGAACATTAACACATCTTCAGTTAGAAGACTTGTAAAATAAGGAGACTAATTTTTGGCAATGCTCAGTCTTGAGCATTGCGTACTCAGAGGTTCCTCTATTTACAGTATCTCTGAAAATTGCTGAAAACTAACTTACACTTCGAAGCTCTTTCCTCCCTAAGGAATGCTTCATGACTGCATGCTCCTTTTCATTTATGTAACATGAACAGCACAAAAGCTTGCAGAAAAAAAGACACCATTTACAAAGTGGGATTTGGGTTTTAGTGCATGTACAGTGGTAACTACAAATCAAATGAATAGACAAAATTTACCTTTGTACTCTAGGGTTTATTACTTTTCATTAAAAAGAAGTTTATACAAAAATTCCCTTGGAATTATTTAAATTTTAAAATTATTTAATGATGACAGACCTGGAAAGTATCTGCTACTCGGTGCAGAAATTCAATTACAAAGAGTGGTGGCACTTCTGTCTGTATGACAGACACAAAGAAAATTTTATCCCGATAAATGCTGATGAGGTAGTGGTGTGGTGTTGAGATGACAGGAGGCACATTCTCGACATCAATTGCTTTCTCCTGAGCTTCAAAGAAATAATCACACACAGATTGGCTCACAACGCTCTTCCAGTGCTTCTCCAAGAATATATCACCAGAACAATTTATAAGAAACAGGCTGTGGATCATTTTCTGTTGGAAACACATTCAAAGAATAAACAAAATGATATGAGGATTGACATTATTTCTTCTCCCAGACTCCCTTTCTTAACAATGGTTATTCTTTATTAGCATGCACTGTGAACTTAAGAAAAATATCTGCTTTGCTGCTTTTCTTTAAATTGCATTTTCTTTATTTAGAGGAACGTTCTGCCACAAAATAGAACACAGGATTAAGTTTCTAACATACATCACAGTGTAAGCAAGAAGCTAGCACCATTGATTTCCACTTTCATCCCTCTTTGGGAAGAAACCTGACAGTCATGAATTGGCACACACTTAAACATGCCTGGCAACATGTATAAGAGTAACTTATACATAAATCTTGCTATGCAGAGGATTTTGTGTAACATTTAAACACATAACTAAGAATTGCCCTATCTTAAAGATATAGCTCTTTAGCTTGTCTAGGTTTCAGCTACTGAACTACAAAAGTGGGGGTTTTTTTGCTGGCTGCTTAGTTTTTCACTTATGATTTATGCCAAGCCGCATCTGGGTAAAGAGATGGAATTCATTAAAAGTACACAAAACTAGGAGCTAAAATCTGATTTAAGGAATAGAATTGCCTCAAGTGTGCTTGACACATGTTTACATAGAGTGTTTTACACTTAAAAACTCACTCATGGAAAAGGGGAGTATGACTGCAGATAAGGAACATAACTGTTTTTCCTTTTATCTTTAAAGTTTTATAAATAACACGCCTCAGCCACTGATCTCCATTTTAGTCATGGGACAAGAAGCTCCTCTGCCTTCTAAAAAACTAATTATCAGTCTGTTTCTCAACTTTCAATGAGATAAGTGAACTAAGTTGTTGATTCAAATGCAGTAAACTATTTTCTGCGTATCTATAGAAGAGACAAACGCTATGATATTTCAGTTTCTTTCTAGCCTTCACATGAGACATATAATGCTTTAGCTGACCTGCAGCATAGCTACCCTCTGACAGAAATAAGGTCCAAGTTTAAACTCGGGCTTAGAAAAACAAAACACAAGTGTACACCAAGCACTGGCTTCTCAAGGTAAAGTTAACCTGGTACTTGTATTCTGCAAAAATTCCTTCTGTAGTTGAAGAAGCTGCCCCTGCCACTGGCTATTCATCCAATTTGCCTTCCAAGTACTGATTTGAGCAGGTCTGTGCCTCTCCAACTACCCATATCAGGAAACTGGTCCAGCCATAAACTGACCCAGAAAAAACATTTCTGGTCAGATCAGCTTCCTGATCCAAGTTATTACACTGCCAGAGAGTGCTAAAGCTGGTTCAGAGGAAGTGGTAAAAATGGGCAGGTAATAGTGATGGACTAAAGTAAATAGTAAATAGGTAAATAGTGATGAACTAAAGTTTGTTTAGCCTTTGGAGCAATTCAAACATGACTGTACACAGAGCAGTTACTGGGCATCCACACCTTGAAAGAGGAAACCCACCATCAACTCTGCATGTCTAAGAGAAACCAAACACATCTACCAAAAAAACATTACAGTTTTCATTAATCTTAGGATATTAGTCCAGGATCATGCCATGAAATGCAGGTAAAATTGGCTCTTTCACTTATGTTAACTCTGGCACACAAGCATCTAGATGTATACGGCCCAGCCTCATTTTAAGGAGACATAATAGTGTACGACTAAGTCTGGAATATAATTGTAAATATATAAATAAATACTGGAATTGTAAATACTGGAATTGTAAAATACTGGAATGAGCACTTAGCTCCATCCAGAGCATCTTGTTGCTGTGTCTGAATATAAACTGCCAAAAGTACTAGGCTGACCTCTCAACACACTTGTAACATTGAAAAATGGTCTGGCCCTGCAGATCTTGAAAGAAAAAAAAAAAGTATAAGTTCCACAGCTCACCAGACAGGATGAAAAAGGACTACTAAAGAAGGTAGTTAACATGGTATTTCCCTCCACCTAAGTCAGCAGATGTGGGAAGGGAGCTAGGATCCGGCTTTTCAAAACTGTAAAGTCCAGCTGCTCCTTCACATGCATTACAGCAATGTGCTCATCTTCACTGGGGCCTTGCCAGGTCTTCGATACCTCCTGCTAAGAGCACACTAAGCTGAGTCTTTGGTAGTAGACATCAAAAGACCAATAGTCAAAACATGGACAGAAAAAAAAAAATCCAACTAAGCCAATATGATATACAACAGGACATTCTTCTGGAAACTGTGATTACCCATCTGCTTAAGAGTATGAAAGGAAACAAAGCTACAAAGTGTTATTGTGTACTTCTACTGCATCTCTCCCAGACCAAATAATCCTAATTTTGTTTGTTAAAAGACCCCAGACAATTGTAATACTGTGAGCACAGCATTCTTATAAAGGAGCCTTGACACAATTGCTTTAATCCAATTCAACTAAACATGTTCTGAATTTAGCCAGTGCTGAACATTAAAACCCTCAAAAATCTCCTGGATAGTCACAAAATGGTTGCAAGAATTATCAACCACTGAATGTCAGTATTGTTCCACACCAAGGCAGTCCAAACATATGAAGGTGATCAACTATAAGGCTTAGAATAGTTCCTCTGTACATTTTAATATGGATACAATAGCATGTCTGTTAACAAATACAAGATCTATTCCTTGTAAATGCACAAAGCTGCATAGGAGTTTCAGTATAAGCAGCACCAGCAAGACTCTGTTTCCAGAAAACTCGATCTACGGCCTACTGTGGAGAAGCTATGCTGGACTGCAGGAAGCTTGGGATGATACTCTGACAAACTGTATCAGATACATGTGATGCTGCTTTAAGCCCTAGCAGTTGTCCTGCTGTTAACACCCATGCAGATTCTACTGATCAGAAATTATTGCATTTGCCACAATACACTATCAACAAGCACAACCATGCAGCAGGCCAAGATAATCACTACCTAAACAGAGGCACTTGGTTCTACTGTGCCGGCAACAAGCTCCTGGTGCACAAAAGGCTGTTAGCAGGGCCTCTTCTCTCTTCTTTTGCCGTAAGTTCCACTTAGGACACTACAGCACAACTTGATATGCGATCCCAGGAGGACATGGGTAGCCAGAAAGGGCAGCAACGTTGGACCGCTGCCTCAAGCTGCTCAGCCACTTGCTGTGTTCAGGAGTATTTGTACGGCCTCGTGGTGAACTGGAGCAGCAAACAGATCTAGGGGGCTTTGCTTGGCAGATTACAGCTTTACAGTATCTGTGGAAACTCAGCAGTAAAATCACACCTAGTTGTCTACCCTATCTTCTACATAGAAAGATAGGGATTGCAGAATTTCCATGATACGTAATTATTCCGCACCTAGTGTAAGAGTTCCCTTCAGAACCCCTCACATACTCCTTCTCTCCTTCACAAGTTTTAGCAGTACACTAATATGCTGCTAATTTGAAGTGCTCTGGAAAATCGAAGCTCTGTCCTAGCAGCTTAAGCACAGAGCAGGCAGACCCCTGAGCACAAGCCCTGCCCTATCAGTCAACAAGCAGCTCAGCTGGTACGCTTCCCAGTGCTGACTATAATAAAGAAGCTCTTATAGCAGTGGGGACATCAGTCTATTATATACAAGATTAAGTAATTTGATTTATCCCACACACTGCCAAGCAATTGGCACCAGCCAACTAAAGATGGATTTCATGTTGGATATCTTACAACTGGTACTACTATAAAAATACCTTAGGTAAGCTACTATTTAACAAAAATCATTTACAGTGTTCCTAATACTGAAGATTTCCCTGCTACTCTATTATTGAGTGCAAGATTGAATTTTAGATACACAGACATCCCTGAATTCACTTCTCTCCCTACACTCTTCTATCTCATCAGAACATTAGATTTGCAAAGAAAAAGAACTATTTAGAAGTGCTGAACATAAGAAATCAATCCTGTAACAGTAAGATTCCTCACACCAAAAGGTCAAGTTAATACTTGTGACCAAACAGCAAAGCATTTTAAAAGCTGCAGCACTTTGAGGGTAAAGGTCCTGAATCAAAGTTTGTAAGTTTAAAGAAACAGTAACAAAAGCATACCACCAAAGTTTAAGAATTGTGAGAGTACCTGTGAAGCAGTGAACACATGCACCACTTTGATACAGCAGCATAAACCCACTCTATGTAAAATACTGAAGGTGTGCTTCTAGGACTATCTCAAAAGGAATGTCTCTCCTTTCTCTGCTTTAAAGCCTATCTAAGAAGCAGACTGAATATGTATGTGGATTATTATTTGCATCTTTAGTCCAGAGCGAGCCATTCAAGCTCATTTTTAGTAGGCTGACAGCCTGCCATACTACTGCCTGACTAAAAGGCATCTTACAGGCACTGCAGCAACAAGCAGCCCACTAGAGGTTTTGCAGCTTCTTCTCGGACTTCCCATTCTTGCTATGACAGACGACACTCCAAGTGATTCTTTACTGTCCCTCCCACCCTACCAGAATTTGAAGTCCTCACAGAAGAACTAAACATTTTAACTGAGGCACCTTCAGTACACTGTTTCAAGCCTGCATCTTTTAACTAAATCTGCATTTTGCAATGTTGCTATTTTTTCAATCTGTTGGCAAAGAAACATGGACTGCAGTCACAGCAGGCTCACAAAACAAAAGCAGAGCTCACTGGCAAGACTGAGGCTGCGAGCATAGGAAAAAGACTGATTGCATATGTCTGTCCCTAGCTACATTTAAGTACTCTGAAGTGTAATTAATGCAAAAATACTGTTACCAGCTGCTTTTCTGAGCTGAATTACAGTCAAAGCACTCAAAACCAGGAAGTGAGGAATTTAGCAGTGACTTCTGCAATGTCCTTCAGAGATAGTAATAATTCCTGAAACCAGCTCAAAATGGGACCACCACTGGGAAAATATTCCACAGCTTCCATGTTCCCTGCATTTCACATAGCTGCTCCTGAAGGGTGGAAGGATTAGTGGGGGTGGACTGTCTGAGCCTCTGTTATGTATCTGTGGAAATGAACTTCTCATGACAAGCGAAAGGAAACTAATCAAACACTTAAAGCTGGAGAAATAAATAGGCAGTTCTATTTCTATTTTAAAGCTAGCATTTTTGTCACAACCAGCAGGTCGGTAGTTTAGCTTTTCCCTACAAATTCAAGATGTGTCATAAATATGCCACAGATGTGTCAAAACTAGACAACCTTTGCTCCCCACCTCCCCAAATCCATTCACCAGCTCTTAAAACAGCAGACCTAATGAAAAGAAGTCCTATTAAACACTTGAATGACATTTTCGAGACAGCCAACATGGCAGCTCCGAGCATTATGTCTAATTGATTGGATCAACCTGACACAACATTAGAAGTTGTGATTCAAACCAATACACCTGGAAGTCTCAGACCTTACTAATGTGAATATTCTGCAATTCGCACGGGTTTTGTAAGGCTCCTATCACTGTTAGGATATCTTACTGCTACTGCTCAAGTGTTGTTGATCTAAGTTCATGGCTTACGTATGTGCAAATTAAAGTAAAAGCATTGTTCCAATCCTTCTTAAGAACTGCTCAGTGTCACTTTCTGTTAGTCCAGGAAAAACTCCCATAATCAAATCAACTCTAACTTAACACCATGAAGTGCTTGGGTCTGTACAACTACTCAGATGCATATTTTATCAGCAAGATCATCCATATTAAAAGCTAAACACTTTGCTTCCGAGATGCTCAGTACACATTTATTTATGTTTACTCTCGTTTAAAGCACTGTTAGTAACTTTCTGAAATTGTTTTTAAAAGGAAGTAGTACTTTGAGAATACTCTGAACTTATTTTAAATCAGTGTTTGGTACCTGTAACAAAACTTCCGACTTCCTTCATGCTTTTACCAATAAAACTTAGAGCCTGAATAAGAATTTGTGCAGCATTTCATCTACTGACTGATGAACTTTCCAACAATACATTTGCTCAATGCTTCTGCTTAATTTAGTTCCATCTTGTGCCAACAGAATATTAGAACCTGAATAACTGAATGTTAGACCCTGAGTAACTGCAGTTCCCTTTGGGACCTGCAAGAACAGAAAGCTTCACTGTAAAAGCTGAAAAAGGAAGAGTTTCTTAGGAAAACAAACAAAGAAACAACGAAAACACCAAATCAAAAATTAATTGCTAAAACTACACTTTTACATTAATAAGGAACATTTCTAACACAATTTACATCCGAACCAGCACTTTAGGACTACTGAGGGACCACTTAAGAAACTCCCTCTCTCAAAGCAGCAGTGAATAAAGAGGATCAAAGGGACACAGATAAGGTAAATATCTTGTCACTCATCTACTGTAAGATTTTCAGGAACAGACTGATAATTATGTTCATATTCCAGCCTAACCATGGAGAACTTGGAACAGCCAAGGAAGAAGGATTTGATCAAAGGATACAAACCCCTCATCTGAACAGTTCTTTGGGAAGACATTTTCCATCATGCTCTTCCAATACACTGCTCCAGCAAGTCTGACAGGCTGGAGCAACAGTCCTACCAGCTTTATACTGCTCTTTTTCACATGCCCTATTTTAAGAGGCACTTGAGGTTCCAGAAAGGACAAGCACAGTGGCAAAGAGCCATGAACTACTGAAATACTAGATCAGAGCCAAAAAGTATCACTGGGGCCCTGCTGTAAATGACAACTCTTACTAATGTGTGCACACTCTGCCACAATTAGTCCGAATGCAGACAGAAGGCATATAACCATTTTTACCTCCCTTCTCTTCCATGAGAAGAGAGGAGAGCAGCACTCTTTAATTCTTCCACCTATATGAATAAAATCAGACTCCTAAACACTGTCTTAAAGAATCTTCTAATAAGTTCCTGTTAAAAAGAAGCCTCTAATACAGTATGTTGAAGCAGCTTAAAAAAATATTTCACTTATTTTCTGTGTATTAACTAGGCTTTGAAAGCTATATAGGAAGCTGTAAGTTGGGGAAAAATAAAAGGGAAATAAGAGGATGGAAATTAACATTTTAAAAAGGTTTAGTTTAGTTTCTTCCCACTATTGCATACATGAAATATAGCTGCCAGTTGTTACCTGCTGTTCAGACCTCTCTGCCTCAAGGATTTCAATTTCTCTTTAATGAATTCTCATGGCAAGGTTTCTATTCAAGATTCTTAATGCAGAACTGCTTGTAAGGAGAGCTTAGTTTGAAAAAGTAACTGGTACACAACAGGGAATTTTGGTTTTGGACAAGGACAGCATTAAGCAGTAGAGGGCCTAGTGTGGTCTTAATGTTTAATTTGCCATCTGCAAGGCATTTTCAGGTATGTGCTCACAGACAGGAAAGAATCTGCTTGTTCCATTCTTTGGTTTTTTTTCAAAGCTAGGTTTGCTTGTGGTTTTGAGTTAGCGCCCTACATACCAAGACTAAATCCTAAACATTTACAGTGAAACACCATTCAGTCAGATTTTTT
This sequence comes from Galbula dea, assembly GCA_013399015.1. Lineage (NCBI taxonomy): Eukaryota > Metazoa > Chordata > Aves > Piciformes > Galbulidae > Galbula > Galbula dea. Next base: position 123,327 of record VWZX01000041.1, on the reverse strand, counting down.
TTAAAATAAATTAAAAGCTATATACAATTTAAACCTGCTGCAAATTGCCAGCTGACAATTATCACTGATGGCAGTCAGTTCTTTTGTAAAACATTTCTATCATTTTACCCTCTTGTACATGTAATTTAATTTGCTTTTGCTTTTCTTGCAAATTAGCTTTTCGTCCCCCATACTGCAGCCTGCCTCCTGTGAACATGAATTTTCATTACTCAAGTATGATTTTTTTTGCCTGGTTTTTATACAATAGCTACATTAATGGTGAAGCAATCTCTCCAGTTTGACCAACATCTAATGGCTACAATACACTCATCATACTAAGAAGATGGTTAAGCACATTGCTAGCTCAAAGCAGATTAGCTTTATTATGATAGATAATAATGGATTAATTTCCAGCACATACAACGCAATACCTACAGTTACAGGCCCCCTTACTAATTAAGCAAGTACGGCATGACCACAACTACTATGTTTGCTGCAGTGTTGCTGAAGACAGATTCAGGTGACCTGGGTGTTATCCCTCCCGCAGCCCCCCTTGCCCCTCCCGGTATGGCTTTGCTGCAGGTTTTGCATACAGACTTGAATAGCAGTTCCTGCGTCATCCCTCCTGTGGGCTCTACTCTACCTCCCCTAAAAACTACACTGTGACCTCCCTGTACATAATCTCTCCTTCTCATCACTGCTTATTACGTTCGAGAATAACCTACGGAGATTCCCGGGGACTGGGGGATACAGATCCGAGAACACTGGAGGAGAACACTGTCAGCAGACAGGCCCACCACCTCCTCGCCCCACCTCAGGCCGAGACCCCGCACACTCAGAGCTCTGACAGGCGCCAGCCGGGCCTTTGCTCCAGCACGACTCGTGCTGGTCTGCACATGCACCAGTGCCCATAAAACCAGGGTTTTATTCAAACACAGAAATAATGTTGTATTTAAAAGAACACCGAACAACGGAAATAGGCGCAAGTAAAACGGGCACTCTCGAATTTACGGCGCAGTCACCCTCTACTACAGTGACAGGGATGTCACCCCCCTTCAACTACAGCCACCCAGAACTGCCGGCAGCTGCGTCCGGGGCCTGGTACAGGCTGCCCCCGCCACGGCTCGCTCCACCGCGACGGCCGCCGTTTCCCCCGAACACGGAAACCAATGTCCCCTCGCCCCCCGGTGAGGCCTCCGTCAACGGCCCGGGACCCCACAAGCTCCACGTACCTCCCCCGGCCCGGTGCGGCCCGCTCCCGGGGCAGCGGCCAAGATGGCGGCGAGGCCCGGCAGAGCGCGGGGCCGCCCCCCGGCGGAGGCGCGGGCGGCCGGGACGCTGCCTGCGCTGAGCGGCGAATAATGGGCGCCTCCCTCCCCCCACCCAGCCTCTCTGTTGTAGGCAGCCGCCCACTGCCTGCCGACGTCCCTCGGCCTCGGCGGCGGGCAGGAGACGAGGGCTGCTTCTAGGCTGTAAAAACACTTGAGAGGACGGCGCGGTATTGCAACCACTGGGCAGGAGCAGCGGGCGACACGGCCTCCTCTTCCCTCCCCGTCAGGCGCCCAGCGTGGCCGCCCGCCCCGCCGCCTCCGCCCCCCGGTGGCGGTGCTGGTGCTGGTGTGGCCGGCAGGGCAGGGCGGGCAGGGGTGAGTGCAGCGCGCCGCACACCGCCCAGCGCGAAGATGGCAGCGGGGGAGCCGCAAGCCAAGAAGCTCAAGCTGGAGCAAAAGCAGCTGAGGTAACGGGCGGCGGGGAGGGGCTCTTCTTCACGAAGAAGCCCAAGCGGATGCCGAAGGGTAGCTGGGTGCCGCCGGTGGAGGACGAGACACGTGTCGTCGCGGTGCACGGTCAAAGTGACGCCGGGAGAGTCCCGCCGCGCCGGGCGCGGTGTGGACGGCCCGGCGCGGGACCGCGCTCCCCTCCCGGCGGCGCCAGGCGCACGTGGAGGCGGACAGCAGGGCCGTCTCGCTGCGCTGCCGAGGCGCCCCTGTTTCTGCCGCCATCCTGCTGGTCACCCCGCGGGTACCGATGCCCGGCCTCGGTGTTTGCCCAGAGACGCCGCCGGACTGAAGGTCCCGCAGCCGAGGCAGCGGCGAGCGGGCGGCAGCGCTGCTCCCGTGCCGCGGGGGGCGCGGGGAATGAGCCGCCTGGTGTGCGGGGCCCGCGCGTTGCCGTGACATTGGTTAGTACCAAGAAGCTTCTGAGCACCTGGGATGGGGTCGGGCGGTGGAACTGAATACTGCCTGCAGCTACGTCTCCCGGTATTGAAACACTTCTGGGCTTGTCGCCCTGTGTTCTTCGGCATCGAAATATCCTCTAAAAGCCCGATGAATACACTTGAGGGGGTCTTTGTCCCCGCTAGACAGGAAATTAGTTACTTAAAAATCCTTGTTAACAGATACGTTTCATTCAGGACACATGGAATATTTTAAAGTGTTTTCATATAGAAATAATGTGTGCCATTGGCTATACTTCTTATTAGTTCGATCACTATTATATCGTTGGCTGAATCCCATGTGACTGATGACCTGCACAGAAACAAGTAATTTATTTTTAAATGTCATGGCAGAAAAATAGAAGGTTTCTGAATGCAGGAAACACGGTCAAAATGACTACTGAGGGAGCTACAGTAAAGCTTTTGTTGGTGCAGTTTCTGGTTTGTTTTCTCAGGGTTATTCAGACATGAATATAATTTTAAGATCGCTGATCTCGGAAGTTCCAAGTGTTCAGTATATGAAGAGGATTAATGATACAAGGCTTGAAAGGTCCAAAATTACCTTGGCGATAGCTAATAACTTGCTCAAATATAGCACAAAAGAGATGTACTTTAGTACTGAGACGAGAACAGTCTCTTTTGGTACTGATGTCCTTAGTGAAAGAACTAATCCTATTAAATATGTCAAAGTCAGTGTACTTGCTCCTTTGGCAGCTGAGTGACTTTTGAAGTCTAATAATAGTTGACAAGCTCAGTTGCAGATAGTGGAAGATGAAAAATGTAGCTGAGCTCTGAAAGCAAATAAATGGCAGGCAGGCAGCAGTGTAAGGTTGTAATTAAAAAGCAACAGTTATTTCCGTGGCCTTAAAGTAAGGCAGGGCAAGGAGCTGGCAATTGCAATGTTTCTGTTTATAAAGCTTATTAGAGAGAACCCCATTTTTTCTTTTACCTGCTTCAAGCCTAAACATGAAAAATAAAAAAATTGAGAACATTATTGGAGTACTGAGTTAAAAATGTAAAGGATGTTTAAAGTGTAGTGAAAGGCTATGTGTAACATGCTCGAAAAACAACTGATTAAAAATAATACTTTTGTATGATATGATACATGAAACATGAGGAAAGTTGTTAGAACTTGTATACTGTAATTCTGTTTCAAGTTGTTTCAATATGAAGTGTAAACTAGGCTCCAGCTCTCTTCCTTAAGAAAAATGCTGTAATTAAATGGTGATCAAATTAAGTTTGTGAGCCACAGGTTGAACTCGTGAAGTGGGTGAGATGGTTGGGCTGGATTTGGCAGACCTCTGTGCTCATTTGAACATAGTGGCAAGAATGTGTTTGCCTGAGTGCTGCTGTGGGACTTTGTCCCATGTTGAAAGCCAGTACAGAAGGTACCAGAAGGGCCGATGTTCCTTGATTTTGTTGTATTTGTAACAGGGTTCAGTTGTTAATGCTGCATAAGCTCAGGCGTATTGGAAACAGGTAACCTATGGATTAGAAAAGAAGTGAAAAATCACTTGAAAATTTTAGGAGATAACAACTTTGTATTTGCTATACCAAGAATTAGTAGAGTATCCCCTGTTTGCAATCTCTTCTAGATCTGAGACTCTGTCCTCTTCAGAAGACCATGTCTAATGGACTTGACAAGGATGGTCTTGTACCTTACTTGTTCTCCCATATTATAGGAACCTGAATATTTCCTGTGGCTACCACGAAAACTATTTTAATATTAAAAATGACATTAAAAAATTCCACTCTGTAATTAAAGCAATAGATTGCCAAAAACAACAAATGTTTCCTTCCTGTCTATTTTTTTTTCATTATTTTCTCTCTGAAAATGGCATCAGGGAGGTTTTGTGGGTGCTTAGTTTTTTTGGTTTTTTTGGTTTTTAGTCCCTTTTGATCCTTTCAGGCAAAGGAAAACAAATATTGCTCCCTCGTGAGGTAAGCAGTGCTGACCGGGTTTCAGCTAAAGTTGTTTGAAAGCAATATAGGATGGCAGGCTTTTGCCACCCAGTGAGCAGAACACAAAGCCCAAGACCCAAACTGGTGTTCCCAGCTCAATAATGCATTGTGCTGACATTAATCTGTTGGGCAGCAGGTTTTGCTTTGTGTTTATTGACGAGTGCAAATCCCTGCTAAAACCAATGGGCTTTAGGCAAGGCTGCTAATGCGTGCTGCGTTGTTTCAGGCTTCTGACTACATCTCTGCTGTGTGAAATGAAATATCATTGTATGTGTAAACTGTAGTGTTTGGACGGAAAATATGCTTGCAAAACTGCAAATGGCTTGTCACTGAGTCGTAGCATCAACTTACTAGAAACATCATGAGATGTTACTTTAGAGGAGAATTACTAAGGATTTGTGCCATTTTATATTTGGATTGATTTTACCATGCAAGTCCATGAAAACTGCAACCAGACTTATCTTAACAGAGTGGTATAGTTACAAAAGAATTTAAGCATTCTCTGTAGAAATATTCAAGCTTATATGTACGTGTCTGTATAGAAATATGTATGCATGCAGAAGATAAATGTTCAAACTTGTGAAGTCCTCTGCTGTGAAGTCTTCTGCTGCATTATGGCCTTCTGGCTGTTCTGCAGCTGCTGTGTTGATTGATAGTCATGACGTGGCTGGCTGTTTGGACAAATAGTTTATCTACATGAACACAATGTAAGCATTGAATTTGACAGATACTTTATACTCAAAGTACAGTATTCCTCTTCTTCTGGTACTGTTAGATATCTCTCTATTTTCAGAACGAAGCATCAAACGCTATGTGGGTAATTGCTATCAAAAGCTATCCTTTGTCATTACTGTTCCACTAGATTTTAGACAGCTTGATACTGTTGTCTGAAAATATTGCTAATTTCATGCATTTTAAATTTTCTTAATAAGATGGCTTTTAATTTAGATTATTCTTTCATCAGTTTTCTACAAATGAAAGAAGATTCTAAATATTTTGAATTACCTGTGACAGAGCTTTCTGTTAAAATTTAGTACATTTTCTTTTTTATTATCTTTTGCTTTTTATTTTATTTTATTTTTTAATTTCATCTCACTCCCCATTTGTATTCATTTCAGTTTCTGTCTTCATGGTTTATACATTTCTCAGTTTTTCTAATTACTCGTATCTGCAATTATGGGTAACTTTTTCCATGCCAGTACTCTTGATGGCCTCTTAGTAGAAAGGTCTGAAACTCAAGCACCTTGCTGTGTTTGCTCCCAGAAGAATAAAAGCAATAGGCCTTTTCTTCTGACAGATATTTAGACCGCTGTGGAAAGCAGACAAATACTTTTGAACACACTAGCAAGAGACTGTGCTAATTTTCCTTTATTTAGGACATAACAGCAGAAACCTTCCCTTCAAAGTTGTGTTGACAGAAGTATATCCAAAACCAGAGTGACTTGCAGCATGGAAAATACCTTGCTCTTACAGTTCAGACACTTTTTCATTGCTCAGATATGTAACTCTCAAATTACTGTTTCGATTACAACGTGTCTTTACCTGTCCTTTGATGTAACTCCTGTGGGATTTCTCACAGGGTGTCATATTTCCACAGTTTTATGTTCTTGTTACAGCGTTTTCATCCTTTTAATTAATTTCTTGTTTTATGGGAAGGAGTGTGTAACCTGCGGAAAGAGGAGGTTATGGGAAGGCTTTTTCTGCTCTGGACCATGAGAGTGGTTGGTGTCTGTTCCATTACTGATGTTGCCTTTCCCTTACTCTTGGAACTAGATGATCTTTAATGTCCCTTCCAACTCTGACAATTCTATGATTTTATGATGTTACCTGCAGCCCACCTGGCCAGAAGAGTTAGTTACGCTATGAACAATGATAGTTTAGACATAATAGCCTTTACTGATACCCTGCAGAAACATACACCTCTGACTTGGTGTGCTTCCTCCCTGAAGTCAACAGGAATAGTCTTGTCCTAATAGCTGCTTGCATGCTTCATTACTTGTGGGAGGGGAGCCAGTGCAGACATGACAATTTCATCGTGATCTTGAAGTTCCTGTGAAATTTTCTGATATTTGAGTTTCTTTTCACTTAATGAAACAGCTTGTGTAGAGTTAGTATCTAATTGGATCTACTAATTAGTAGATACTAACTACTAGTTAGTATCTATTTGATCTACTAATACTACTTACAAACAGACAAGAAAGATGCCCGGAAAGAGACTGGAGTGAATGTAGAAGTAGTTGAATATGGTGTCGGTGCAATAGTGAGAAATGTGCTTTCTGTAGAACAAGACCTTGGCTTACTCTGTTGTGCTGAGGTATGTATGAGGTGACAATGCTTGCAGTAAACTCTGGCTTGTAATTCAAGGTTGTGATATTGAATTTGAGTGGTTATTTACACAGCCATGGTACACAAATATTTCACAAAACCAGTTCCAGAAGCAGGAAACAGGTTGCTATGCAAAGGTCATTAATTAGTATTTGCTGGCAATGTATTAGAAAACCTTATCTTCCTAAAAAAAAAATAAATTTGAACCTGCAGATAGAATGTGAACACTATGCTTTCTCAAGGCTGTTCATTTTTTGTTGACACAATTGCTTCTTAAATAATTTAAATTTACATACTAAATATCAAATAATTCTGTTTAAAGGAGAGAAATCTTTGGGTGTTACTCAGAATTCAGTGAAGGGAAAGGGATTTTTCCATTTTGAACTGTAATCATTTCTGTAATGATTGTTTGACCACAGTCGAAGCTGTTCCATGCTTGAAGGATGTGGTAACAAAGCTACTTGCAGGCTTTATGCTACCTTGGGATTTCATCTGCAGTGAAAAAAAAACTGGTGGTTTTTTTTTTTTTTCCCCCTATACATTCAGTGGTTAAAAGCAGTTGTAATTATCTCAAGGGCTAAGCTATTTGACTAGAATAAGACAGAAAAAGAGTATAGCTGTCTGCAGTATGATGAAGACAGCGTATTTATAGACTTTGCTCTTACAGCTGTATGGTCTGTGAAGCTGCATGAAAAGAAATGGGATTATTCTATGGAATTTAAAAATAATAATACAAAGAAATTTTTTAATACTTTGCTAGTAGATCCACACAACATAAAAATACATTTTATTTTATGTTGAAAAATACAAAGTTATCACTGTAGGTAGGTTTTCAAAACAACCACTGTTCTAGTTGAAAATACGTGCAAGCTCTGCAAAGTCCTGTTATTGAAAGAGAATTCGTGGAGTTCCTGCTTGCTAGTCCCATTTTATAATGCCTGCTGAGGCTATTATGTAAAAGATCATCCTTTTGTCTTGCAAAGACAGAAGAGTGGGCAGCTTATCTAAGATTAACCTTAGTTTCATACTGTGAAGAAACTGAGTGAAATATGAGGGTTAATGGAGAGCTTTTTGTTTATGTATTGTAAGCTGGATGATTTATACCAAATACATTTGTGGTGTAAAAAAATAACACATTTGTCTAAGTCTAAGGCCTAGATTGCCTGTCTTGGATACCCAAGTTACAAATGTATTAAATGTATAGTTTCATGCATTACTTCAATAAAGTGCAGTTTTAAAAGTTCTCAGATGCCTACCTGTTGTTATATCAGGTAGGAGTGCTGTTTTTAATTTTTAATTCATACTATGTTTGAAAGGAAGTGTTACAGTGAAATCATCTGGAGAATAGTTGTTCATCATATGTAGAGGAACTCATAAGTTCATGAAAATCTCTTCCTTACTGTATGGTAACAGAAGCAGTCTAAAGAAATTGTGGCTAGACCCTGCCAGGTATTATATATTTTGGATGCAAAAGCTGTGAATTACGTGTTTCTCTCAGGGATTTTTGAACCAAGACACAGGTGAAGACACAGCTTAGCAGCCCCGCACAAGCAGATCAAGTTTGGAAGGTGGCAGGGACACTGAGCAAACTCAGACTGGCTTCCTAGCACATATGCAGTGTCACTGTGAGTAGAACTTGTGGCACAAGCATCATGAAGTTAATCTGCGAATGAAGATGACATACAGCCATTTTTCTAGGGATACCCTGGTTGCTATTGCTCCACTTATGTGTCAGGACATCTAGAACTTCCCTAGCAAATGACCAAAAAACCTTTATTGGTAGGTGATGCCCTGATGACATCAATAATGTTAGAACCTGTGGGTATGTGATAGTACAAGCAAGATGAATTGGCACTTGGCAATAGTTGGAAGTTAATAAAGTGCTGTTGACAAATACTGTTGAGCTGTCATACCCTTTTGATTCTAGCTTGCTAAACTAGTAAAAACTTAGAAACAAGTGATGGTACCTCATTTGGACTCTCTAGATTAATGTCGATAATTTGCAATTGTATGTTATGGACTACTATAAATATAGATGATGTTGTCTTATATGTTATTTTCTTTACATACTCATATGTGCTTGTTAAAGAAAAACAATTATTTATGAGACTATATTTTTAAAAAATATTTGTTATTTAAAATACAGTGATGAGATTAACAAGACCACACTGTGTTGCTACTATTGTTATTTTTGCCTGTGATGAGATTCCCCCTTCCCTCTGTTTTCAGCTACAAAACAGAGGCTTGACTATTAGGCACCAAAATTGTTAAAACTAGGAATAATCTTTTGTTCAACATGGATCAGAGAACACAGCTATTATATACCTTGATGGAGTGTTTAAATTTTGTTAGAGTTCAAAATCCTCCGTCAGGATTTGGGGACCTTTGTACTGTGTGTTGCAAAAGTAGGGGAATGGATTCGTTTCCCACTCCAGTTAGTTTGACTTTTCAAGACCCTTAGCACACTTTAATAACAAGAATTTTTAAAGCGGTGATTAACTTTTGAGTGTCCAGTTTAGAGAATCTAGGAAACTTGTCCTACATCAGGTATTGAATGTAAATATTCCTGTTATTGTCATGTGACACTATAGTTCTTGAGCATCATAAACATATCAAATTATGGCAGTCTCTTCTGAGAGACCCAAAAATCAGAAATAGTTGAAAAGTTTGGCTTTAATTTCTCTGAGTAGAGGGAGGGTAAGGGAAACTAAGGCTAATAACCACATGATTAGGAAGTTGTAAAGTTTAAATATTTAATAAGAGGTGGTACATCAGTGCCTAGCAGAACAACGTGGGATTTGCTTTTGGCAAAAACAACCTCTCCTGACATCATTTGCATGAGTCAGTTTTTCTGGTGCTGGTAAGTTAACAGAAGTGCCAAAGTTGCACGAGGTAGCAGGAACTTTGACAGCAAGCAGGTACGAAGATTGAGAATCAGACCCTGGCTTTGCCGAGGCTTTTCTTTTCTGACACGGCAGTTCTGCTTGAATGTTAGGTGGAAAAGGAACAGGTCGGGAAAGCAAGGGCTGCCCTTTTTGTCTGCGCAAATGGTGACAAACAGGCCCACATCCCATCCGTGTCTCCGCTTTTGCTCACTGGCAGCTTTGAAAGACGGAGTAATGTCCGGTAGCTGCGTACCACAGGTAGCTGCCAGGCGCTCCAGCAACCCGGGAATGAAATGCATCTCGCCCTTGGTCTAAAGCGAGAGCCCGCACCCACTCGCCCTGCCCCAGCGCCCGGCTGGGCTGCGCAGGGACGCGGTGGGTCTTCGCTGGCGCTGGGTGCCGAGGAGAAGCGTTTTACAGACGGTCACCCGAGGCGGCGTTAAGGTGTGACCCAGCACACAAATAAAACGAGTGACAGTGCGTTCTTTTCGAGTGTGTGAAGAATCGTCTGTCAGGGGAGGTGTCAGTCAGCGGCCGAGGAGGACGAGTGGTTCTGGAGCGGCAGCGGGGCGATGGGCAGGTCGCCGGAGAGGGGGCGGTTGAGGTCCCCTTGGAAGCGCAGCGATTCCCACGACACTGTGACAGCTGAGGGACAGCGATGCCAGGGGCTCCGCTGGCCATCTTTAGTGTGGGCAGTGCGGCTGGAGCTCCGCACCTCTTCGCTACCTCCATTAAACGTGTTTTGTAAATTAGCACTGGCCACCATAATTGCCTCCTCGGTCTGGGGAAGGGAGGTGACACGAGGAGGAGGAGGTGGTGTGTGGGAAGCGCGTGCTCTCTGCCCATACCAAAGATGGCGGCCAGGCGATCTAAGGCGCCGGGCGGGAGGCGCCGCTCGGTACCGTGCACTTCCGAACCGGGGCGATGGGCTGCTCGCCAGCGCCCCGAGGCCGNGGGGCGCGCGGGTGGATCGGCTGAGCCGTGGCCGGTGGTTCAGTCGCGTCCGAGGCGGGCGGTGTGCGGGGCATTAGGCTGTGGGCGGAGAGGCGATACCTCTGCCAGCGGGGCTCTGCCGCGGGCGGCCGGGCGGGGAGCCATGCCCACCCTCAGGTAACGTCGATCCCCGAAGCAGCTCACGCTGCCCCATCCGACGGCCCGGGGGAAGAGGCGCTGATGCGCTTCTGGCTCGTGGGGCGGGGGCGACCGGCGCTATATTCCGCCGGAGCTCGGCTCTTCCCTCCTTCTTCACCCGTGTCATTAGGGCACAGTGTAACGCGGCTTCGTCCTCTCCTTCTCTTTCTCCCTCTTCCCCTCCGCCGCGAGTATATTTTGCGGCATTATGCTCTCGCTCGACGCCCCCGGAGTGAGGAGGAAGAGCCGTGTCGGTTCGCTGCCGGCCCCTCAGCTCGTCTGTGGCGAGTCACCCGCTCCCGGGGCGCGGAGCTTATTTCTGGCGGGCAGGTGGGCGCGCGCCGGCGTCGGAGACCGCCAGCAAGGGTGGCCTCGGCTGGGGGCTCGCGGCGCCGCCGGGCGATGCCAGTCCTCAGCGGCTTGCTCGTCTGACCAGCCCTGGGGCAGGCAGCCCGCCCGTGCCCCGGTGGGAGACCTGGGGAGCGATGCGCCGTGCCGGGCTGGGCACGACTCCCGTGACCCGCCGGACAGTGGCCGGGGCACGGCCGGGGATTTCGTGTGGCGTCGCCGCTGTCGAAGGTAGAGCCTGAGGGCGGGCGGGCACCTTCCGCCGTGGGAGGACGGGAGACCGGGAGCCGTCTTTGAACCTCGAAGCATCGCTGTGGCGTGCCGTCACTGGAACCTGGTTTTTAATTAGTCCCAAATAATGAGAAGCAGCGTAACGATGATGGGTTAGGCTCCCCGAGACTGTCAGGACTGCGATGGTGTCAGTTTATCAGTGATAACTGAAGAATGAGAAACCCTTAACGTTTAGTGAAAGGGACTATTATGACCAGTTTTGCTTCCTAATACACTTCATCTTAAGACGGAGTGGTATCATGAACTAGTAACTTCCGTCATGTAGTTATTTGATCAGTCCTTCATGCTAAAGAAATGCCTAAAATTAGAGAATCCAAGTTCAATGATCATTCAAGGCAACTCTTCCATCTCCTTTCTCCGCCCTCACAACTCAGTGTATCAGATTTCAGGGATTCCCACCAGGGAGGACAGACAATAACTTTGAAGTTGCAGTAGTATCTTGCTGTTCGAGCTTGTGGAGCTAGTGCAGCTGCATAAGGAGCTGGGTAGCGGTGGAACTATTCTTCCTGTGCCAGTCTTGCTTACATAAGGCCAAGGCTTTTTAGGCTTGACTTCTGAGTTGGAACCTGTGAATGTGTCGCGTTTCATAATGAATGAAAATCACTGAAGATGTTCTTCTAAGTCATTATGTAAACAAGTAACACCTTAGCCAAATATCACCTTTATTTAAGGCCTAAGTAAGAAACACACATGAACAGTTTTACAGTTTTACATTGTATGTTTAAGGTCTGTATGCTAAAGTGATTTGTTGACGAGTGATGCAAGAGAAATTGTCTGAACTCAGGAATAATAGAATAATAATTCTGAAGTACTTTGTGTCAGACATGTTATGGTTATCTGTAAATGTCATCTTTTTCGTTTGTATTTATGTTGTATAGGTAAGTAGGATGAGAGAAAGATGTTCTTATTTGAGAGCTTATCACTATTCAAATGCTATGAATCTGGTACTATTGCTGTTTTGTTTTAACTACATGTATAAATGAGAAATTCAGTCTTGTGTTATATGAGGTTTAACTGTGTTCCTTTGGGACTGAAATGGAGATGCTAATAACAGGCTTAAAACGTGCCTTGCTTGGCCTTACTTTTAAAGGCTTAATCCAACCCTATAGAAATACAAACATTTGTGGATTTTATAAGACCATATCTTATATTTGTAAATGGAAGGTAGGCATATACCAGGCTGTCATGCCATTGGGACACCCAGATGTCCCAATCATGTTTTATTAAAGCTTTTTGACTGTAAAATATCTTAGCATAAGAATTTAATATTAAGTGGACATTACAGTTGCACAGCAATACAAGGCTGTTATAGAGCAATAAAAAAGGCAGGGATGTTGGACTAGATGATCTTTCGAGGTCCCTTCCAACACCTGACATTCCGTGATTCTGTGACTTCCTTTACTATTAGTTACTGTTATGTAGATGGGATTTTTTCCCAGCAAATTAACAAGGAAAATATATGTTATACTTTTAAAGAAATAAAGTTTTTTATTTAAGCAAGACATGCCAGTATCCAAAGGCCCAAAATTTCCCTCTGTCTCTGTGCCAGTAGCTAATAATATGCTTTTACTGATATTTTGGTGTTGCTCTTCCACTGAGGTGCACAGCAGCATGGAATGATAACAATATTGTGTGGTAGTTAGATACAGTACTGCTGATGTTCAGCAGCCAACTTTAAATGGAATCGTATTTTTAAAAATGCCTGCAACAGTAGAGCATTAGTGATGTATAACCATGACATTGGACACAGTCTTCCAGATCATTCAGTTATGGTTAGTTTTGTGACTTCTTAAAAGTGATTGAAGGGTAGCTCAGTGCTATCTAGTTGAGTTTTTTTGTTTTGTTTTCATCCGGTTTGGTTTCATTTCATTACTTCTATGACTTTTGATAAGAGTAATATGTGAAACACTGGCTGTTTGTGAAAAAGCAGTCATCTTGGCAATCTCAAAAAAAAAGCCATAATTAACAGTTGACAATATATTTATATTTAGTGAATTGCTTTCCTTGAATTTATAATTGCAACTCACTATTCATCTTGTCCATGGTTAAATAAGATCTGTAAAATATATTGCTTCTTGTCAAGAGTTTAGAATGCAAATGCAGTGTACATCAGAGCTTTCTGTGAAGTTACTGCTGTTGCTGTAGTTTTACTTGATAGGTGGACAGTGTATTTCTGTGTCTGAACAGTTTTTAGATTTGTATGAACATCTTAGTTTAAGAGTTTTAAAAGTGTGTATATATACTGTTCATATATACTGACTGTGTATAGTCAATTGTATGCTCTTAATTTGTGCAGTTGGAGGAGTTGTCAGTTTTTCTTTGAAGAGCTGAGTCAAATATTCTTTTGCTTTAGGTTAGTCAAGTTAACCAAGAACATCCTTCTCAAATTATTAGATAACAATACTCCTATGTGAGAGGAGGGACTGGAGAGAATCAAGGAGGCTGTGGAGTACATAAATATTTATTCTGTCTCGGTTGCGGAGATGTATTTCCCAAATAACCTATATATTGTGAAATCTCACATTTCAGGAAACTATTGCTGCTTCCTCCCTATGTTTTCTGTCTAGCTGATTGGAAATAATCCATGAAATTTTTATCAGTTCAGATGCCTATTGTGACTGAATAGCAAATATAAGTCTAATAATGTCCACATGTACTGCTGAAAGTGTTAAATTTGGTGAGAATGTAACAGTTTAGTATTTCAGTTTCCTGCTCAGAGACTTGTAAACTTGGCATTCTTCAGGATCTGATATATTATGTTTAATTTTATGCTTTTACAATATGTGGCTTTACAGGCTAAAATATGATTTTTTTTATTTTTTTTTTTTTAGAGAAGCAAACTGTATCCAAATAACTGCTACACTTCATGCTGTGGCACAAAATGTCAAAATAGTGTGTAACAGTGTGGATATTCTGCAGCCCCTCAACAAAGGAAGGATGATTTGCACTGCACTGAAATGTGGCCAGTATTGGGTTAACCAGGTCAAACATGCAAGGATTTTTACACAGCCAGGTCTTTCTCTTTAACAGTAGAAACACTGGACTTTGCAGATAGTGGTTCACAAAGCTTGCGTTAGAAAATGCTGATCACAGTGGTGATCTTAAATTTATGCTTAAACTTGTTGAATTTTTAAAATTTATGAATTGGAGATAGATTGTTTTGACTTTTCCCGTTTTGTCCAGAAAGGTTTTTTTTACCAAATGCAGTGTCAGTTAAGGAATGATGCAGCTACAATGTCCAGTACAAATGGAGTGTATAGATCTCTTTTGCCAAGGGAATGTTAATATCAGGTTTTAAGCAAGGATGTTCTGGTACCTTGGGACTTGGTTAATGCAAACAGCTAGCTGGAACATGAGAAAAATAGGAACACATGTTAATTGAAAACACAAGGCTAGCTATTACTATATATTAGCTAATATATTTAGATTGTCTATAAAAATAAGTTGAGTGTTACAGCCTGCGTACGTCTTTTCTTTATAGAAATCAGAGTTAATATACTGAAAGTTCGATGTGTTTGAAAAGCTGACAAGTTCTGCTGTCCTGTGTTTGGTTGTGAAAAATAACTGCACTCTGAGGTTGGAGGGAGTTAGCCCAGAAGTTTCAGAGGAATGATTCTGAACATGCACATGCTACTCCACTGATAGCTAACTTTTCATCTCAGATGGTACCCTACTACACAGCCTCTGGAATATTTGAATGGGGCTGATTATAAAATATTGGGAGAAGGCAGTCTTGGGGATGGAACAGAACTTCTTCCATGTGAAGAACTGCTTGAATTAAATGGCACTGAAAACACTAGATCGTACTGCTGCTGACATGTAAGGAGTTTGCATACGTGTTATTGGCTTGATAGACCTTCTGTGGATGCTAAATGAGTTCAAAGTTGCTCTCCTGCTGCTTCAAGTATATTCACCTATTTGTTCTGCAGCTTGTTAAATGTTTGGTAGCTTCCATTTTGCTTTGAACAAGGTAACTTCTTCATAGGTATTGACCTCAATATGTCAGCTGTATTTCACGGTTTTTGAAGTACATCAACTGTTTTCTGGCACACCTTCCACTGAAGTGCCAATACTTATCCTACATAGAAGTTACCCATTATATGCTTTGTTTTTTTCTTAAGCGTAGGTATAAAATTATTGATGTATAGAATCTCAATGTGAGAACCAGCTAAACATCGAGTACAGGAGCCTAGAGTTTGGCAAAAATCTACATTTAGCACTTTCAGAATTCTGACTTGTTCATTCATTGTCCTGCAATACTACTGACGTAATACTTTTTTTCTTTTATGTTGGGAGAATGTCCTGTTTTGGGGCTCCAACTGCAATACCCATTTTCCTTATGTCTTAACTGTCATCTGTGTCCTTCTCTTTTTTTCTTCTGGCTAGATATAACTTATGGCTATGCTATTTTGAAGACTCAATACTTCTTTTCACACTGACAAACGTATTTAGTGAATCTTAGATGTTTTTACTAAGCAGATGTTACCTCTCTTAGTAGTGAGCTGGATTTCTGGCTCAGTCTTCATGAAGTGGTGTCTTTCACATTTCACAGTGAAATTGGCTGTAAAGCCCTGTCTTTAAAGCTGCCAAAAAAAAAAAAAAGAAAAGCATGGGTTCCTGTGTCTCAATGTCAAGGTTGTTAATCATGTTTTCCACTTCTTCATTTCTGGACTTGAAAATTTAGCATTTAGTGAAGGCTAATGTGACATTGTAATGAGAAAGAAGTTTGTGTAGTTTTGGCAAGTAGCTTCATATCTGATAATTGTCAGCTAAGGGCTTTTCGTAGGTGGTGTTAGAGGAAGTGAGTGAGTTTCCAATGTCTGTTGGACACAGTTAATGAGATTATTCTATATCATCCCCTTTCTGCTTGCTTTATATTCCTTTTTTCTTATCCTGCTGAGAAGAAATTAATGAAGTCTATTATTTAGTAGGCATATGTTGAGTCTCTAAAACATTTATCTTGCTCTGGATGGGCCAGAATAGTTGAAAACTTAACTTGCTCACTTGGAGATTCATCTGACATGCAGCTTTGGATAAACTGCAGATGAACTTTGGATCCAACTGCAGTATTAAAGTAGTACTTTTCAAGGGATGGAGAGACAGAGAATATGATTTCTCTGCAAATACTTGATAGAGACATGGTAGGAGGGAGGCAGGCATGTTTGGTGGTCATACTGATGCTACCTTCTGTGGCTAAAGCAAGGGGTTGGCTTACCAGTTGGAGGCAGCAGGTGTTAACTTAGCAAGGAATGTGATGGGTTTGGATGTAGTTGTAGACAGCCTTTGAGAACAGCTGCATTCACTCCTACTTGATGCTAGGCTATATACCTAATCCTTTGGTATTACTGCACTATCACTTAAGTACATGCTATTCAGGAAAATCTAACACATGATTTCTGAATGAATCTAAAAAAAAATGTTAAAGCCAGCTCTTTCAGCTGTTTACAGTATATGTGATGTTTTATGTTTATGTGGCAGGTGTCATGGTAATGAATTTCAAATTGATTAAAAAGTACATTCTTATCAGTAGATGGCTATGCTGTTTAATATGGCAGAATCCATAGTCTCTTAATTGTTGTTTATTATAACAGACTTAATTTTTTAATTATTGGCCAGGAGCAGAGTAAACCCTGCAACTCAATCTGTTCAGTGAAATTCTTATAACCTAGCCTGATGCTCCCCCTGCCTAAATTCTGGTATTACAACCTGAATGCAATCCTTTACTACAGTATGTGACATGCAGCTCTAATTCTTTATCCGAGTGAATGGTAGCTTAAGAGAATATATAACTTTATATCTTCTTGACTGCTTGCAGTGTGTATATTGATTAAAGAAAAGTATTGTAGGACGATACTCCACTGAAATCTGAGTCTCTCGTCTACATGGCAGGTCTCTGTGTGACTATTGTGCTGAGCAAAATGTATATATTTTTGTTACTTGGCTGGATTCAAAGAAACCTTTCCTCTCTAGTAAAAAAATCCTCAACATATTATACTAGTAACGATAAAGTAACATTAAGCTAACTTGAAATAACTGATTCTCTTACAGTGAAAATGTCCTGTTTGGAATGGGGAATCCTCTGCTTGATATTTGTGCAGTTGTGGACAAGGACTTCCTTGACAAGTAAGTCTTGATTTCTTTCTTTTTTCTTTTTTTTTTATGTCAGTTTTGTTTCCAGAATGATGCCTATACATAAACAGGAGCTACCTGCTTGCATAATGGTCAGTTTGTGCTAATCTCGGTGAGATTCTGGCCTTATGCTTAAAGAAGCCAACATTCTATCAGTCATTTGATTGTTCTAGTGATAAGAAGCTGTGGTGGTGCTGTCAATGAAAACCTTCACTGTTTTAATATGGTTTTGATATGTATTGTTTTATATCATATAAATAGGTGGAGAGTTTTTGTTTGTGAATATGTAGTGCCAGCCACAAATCCTTTGATCTGAACCTATTAATAGTAGTAATAATTTGGTTTGCAACAGATGTTTTATTACTCAAGTTTTCTCTAAAGGTGTGTTTAATTGAGAGCCTGAATTTTATAGGTTGGAGGCAAAAGGCAAGAATGTAATGAAGCGTATCAGTCTTGAGAACATCTGGAACTTTGTATACTCAAGACACAGACTCAGTTTCTGAAAAGTAAATTATTCTAATGTCTCTGCCCTATGTTTCTACTGAAATAGAAAAAAATTGAAAACCAGTCTCTGAACATAAGTAATGCCTCTGCCCCCAACTCAACAATACCCTACAACACTGCCGTAGAGGTAGTGGGATCTGCATCACAGCAGAGAAAACCTGCAAGAGTGCAGTGTGTTTTTTACTGGACCCGATGTGCTCTGCAGAATTTAATGTAATTTAAAAATTAGAAGTCTTATCTAGTCAATTTTGAGTCTAGTCAGACAAGTTAAATTGTCTTCTGAAACAGCATATGCTCTGTGAGCATTTCTTTACTGCTGAAGTGCCTTTCTGGAGTATTGCATTATTTAAAGCAATAAGGAGTCTTCCAGCAACAGTTTCACAGGGGGCCTGCTAATAGTGTCATAGCTCTGGTAGTAATCTGAAAACTGAGCAGCTTATCTACCTTCTCATTTTATTTACAGTGCCCTATTTGTGAGTGTATGCATAGTAATCCATTTAACAAACAGACAAGTGTGTTTCTGCTCTAAGTCCAATTACCTTTTGCAGTACTTCCTGAAATGGGAATCAAATCCTGTACTTCCTCAGATTGTGAAGGGAGATAAAATGCCAAACCTAGGTGTAGAACCAGTGCTAGAATAAAGTTATCTATTCAAATGTTGCAGGGAGGTGTAAGAACTTAAATATTTCAGGACTGTGAAGTGTTTGACAGAGAAATTGTTGATTGTACCAGCCTAGGATCTCTGCTTTGTTCCTGTCAAACAAGATGTGCATCCATTTCAACCACATAGTGTCAGCTCTTGGTATCTTGGCAGTGATCAAGTAACTCTGGAATCTGTCTCTCACTTCTTCAATTGGACAGGCGTGTTTATTGGGGCCACTAGGTCAGCTGGGCTCTGATTTGAGAAGGTAGTTCAGTAAGATGAGTATAGTTTAGGTGAACACCCATAAGAATTTTATACATTTAACTTTTTCACTGTTTCTGATAGTTTATCCTTCTCTCTTGTATAACCAGTTTTACGAGCTAATATCTTTGTAGTAGAGGATTTGATGTTGCAAGTTTAATCAAGGTATATTTTAATGAAATGAGTATTAAAATGAGTCCTGTAACCAGATTTTTTTTTTTGGTAACTTCTATTGTGAAAATGCACATGGAACCAGCACAAGATTGTGTAGGAGATCTCAAGGGGTCCTTTTAACAATATTTAAGTGACCTACAATCCAGGTTATAAAGAAACCTGAAAATAAATACATAATACAGTCCTACCACTGGCAGATTCAAAACAGCTTGCTCCCATTTAATACTGATTTGAGGAAATCAGCAGTATTGGAGAGTCGATTGGGTATTTTTGGCTTCAGTTGTTAGCACAGCCATGTCACCTTTCTTTCAAGGTGGATTTTAGTTTAATACAGGCTCTGAAGAATTTTGCTCTCTTGATAAGTTTTGGAACGCTTTAAGCCTTTCCTGCACTATTGCTAGGAGAGGTGGTCTGAATTTATATCACAGCAGAGCTTCACTGTGCCCATCTGAACTTTTCAGACTGTATCAGCAGTCTGACATTACCTGAACCAGGGAAGCTTTGGCTTCTGTCAGTTATGTTTTCTGAGCCT
Organism: Galbula dea; assembly: GCA_013399015.1. NCBI lineage: Eukaryota > Metazoa > Chordata > Aves > Piciformes > Galbulidae > Galbula > Galbula dea. The sequence continues at coordinate 103,948 of VWZX01000041.1, read as the reverse complement.
CATTTTTTTTGTCTCTTTTCAGGGACACGATCTGAAAAAGTGTTAGCAATGTTGATGGCACTGGTGAAAGCTGGTGATACTCAAAGCCACTTCAGTTTCTGTTCACAGAGCTGGAGAGCTGTCCTGAAGTAAATATAATCCATAGTATGTCTTTGTTTTTTCTGAGTGTCTGAATGCAAGAAATAAATATTTTTTTATTGAGATCTCTTTTTAATTTGCATTAACTCCATAACAGTATTTTGTAGATTTTTTTTGTAGATTATGTAGATTTTGTAGATTATGAGTGGGAGGAGAAACAGTAGAAACAATATTGATGGATGAGTGAATTTCTAACTGTAGTACACTAATTTGTGGAAGTAACTTTGCTAACAGAAATTCATTAAAGCTTCTGGTGTACTCTGTTCTACCTGTAGCATTTAACAGGAGTGATTCCTTTATGTATTGAATCTGTGAGAGGCGTTTAAGAATAACTTAATCTAAACTACATATATTATAGAATCATAGAATTGTCAGAGTTGGAAGGGACCTTAAAGATCATCTAGTTCCAAACCCCCTGCCTGGCAGGGACACCTTCCACTAGATCAGGCTACCCAGAGCCCCGTCCAGCCTTGTCTTAAAAGCTTCCAGGGATGGGGCTTCCACAACCTCTCTGGGCAACCTGTTCCAGTGTCTCACCACCCTCTTGATAAAGAACTTCCTCCTAATGTCTAATCTAAATCTACCCTCCTCTAGTTTGTGTCCATCTCCCCTGGTTCTATCACTACCTGACCTCCTAAAAAGTCCCTGACCAGCTTTCTCATAGGCCCTCTTCAGATACTGGAAGGCCACAATAAGGTCTTCTCGGAGCCTTCTGTTCTCCAGACTGAACAACCCCAACTCTCTCAGTCTGTCCTCGTAGGAGAGGTGCTCTAGTCCTCTGATCATTCTTCTGGCCTTTACCATTTGGAGGAGGAAGTTGTCATAGATGCCCTCCAGGAACATCCTGGATTGCTGGTGCCTTGCTGTGTTGTCCCTCCAGCAGATGTCAGGGTGGTTGAAATCCCCCATGAGGACCAGGGCCTGTGAACTTGAAGCCACTTCTGTCTGCCTGTGGACGTGCTCATCTGCTTGGCTCTGCTGGTCACGTGGCCAGTAGCAGACCCCTATTGTAACATCACCTTCCCCTGTCTTCCCTTTAATCTTGACCCCTACTCTCTTAACCAGTTCATCATCCTTTCCCAGGTGGAGCTGCATTGATTCCAGCTGATCACTGATGTAAAGGGCAACACCTCCTCCCCTCCTACCCTGCCTGTCCTGACTAAAGAGCTTGTACCCGTCTATTCCTACATTCCAATCATGGGAATCATCCCACCAAGTTTCAGTAACAGCAGCTATGTCATGGCTTTCCAAGAACATGATGGCCCTCAGTTCATCGTGTTTATTGCCCAAACTGCGTGCATTTGCATAGAAGCACTTCAGTTGGACTGGTCGTGTCACCTTCTTAGGCGAACCTCCCATGATTTCCTTGGGACGTCTTGGTGCATGTCTCTAGATTGCCTCAGGGTAACAACTTGAGTGCTCTTAGTAGTACTCCATCTTTCTGCCCCTGGTGTGCTACCCCACTGTTTGTCACAGGCAAGCATGAGATTCTTGGCTCCTTCCCCCTACAAATCTAGTTATATTAAACTCTAATAAAGCGGACAAAGAATTTCAATTCATTATCATGAAAATGACATTTTAAGACTCCATAGATACTTAGTACTGCTGACTCCTGTGAATACTCCAATGTCCTGCTGTTAAAAGTTAGGAGATGGCATCTGTTTCATTGTTTCCCCCTAGAGCCCTCTGTTTTGCAGAGATTTAGTTTGACATTTATCTCACTGTAGTTAATTTTTAGGCTGTAGAGCTTTGGTCATTACTTGTCTCCTCAAGTGCTCGTCGAGTGGTTGAGAAGTGTGTATTCACAGAATGGACAAATCTTCTCTTGCTGTTATCCAGCATTTGAGTCCATAGCTGCAAAAATTGAGGAGGCGAAGAGAACAATTTTTTCACAAATTCATGTTGACAGAATTATTATGGTAGTTTTGGAACGTCTAAATATGTAAAAAACTTGTATCTTCCCTAATCAACCAGACAGAATGTGAGGAAAATATTTGTAATTGCCAGCACCCATATAAGCATGTAAATACGTTTCAGCCCATCCTCTTAAAATGGAGTGGAAATATAGGGGAAATTATGATTTTGGCCCTATTTCTCAGTTCCAGGTTAAGGATACTTATTGTTTTATTTTTCTGTATTTTTCTGGGCTCTTGACTAGAGCCATGATCTCATGGAAAGCTATGTGTACTAGTTTGGATGCCAAATTCCATTATATTTGTCATCTCCAGACCGATTATTTGATCGCCATCATTGTCCAGGATTACGAGTTGCTATTTCATTACTTACTGGTTTTCAAAGTATCCAAGTCTTTTTTTAACTTGTATGGTGGTTTGTTTGGTTGGTTTTTTTGGTTTGGTTTGGGTTATTTTCTCCTTCATATCAGTGTCTTCAATCTTTACTCAAGCTTGCTGAAGGTTCTTAGAAAAGATCTCATTTTTAATAGCTTTCATTCCCTGTGTCATTTGCTCCTTAGTTCTCTCCCCTACTTTTTCTGTGATGCTGTTGTAAATACAAATTATCTGTAAACCAGGAAATGGATTTGTATTCTTTTTACTTTTCACTGAAAAAAACAGGTTTGAAGAAAAGGGAGAGGAGGAATGAATGGGGTCTTTGAAGTATATTTGTGTTTTGGAGTGGTGTTGATGGTTAATGGAAAGAGAATATCATCACACTGAACAAAGAAATGTTATCATTTTTGTCTGAAATTTCACAAATATGCGTATGAATCTTCTGCAGTGTACTACCGACTTGTCTGCAGCATTGAAAGTGGTTGGGTCCTTACGGGAGATCCCAAGATGCTTGGTCATTCTTTGCCTTTTCTCACTGCAGAGTGCTGTTGGAAGATGATGGATTAGTTAAGTGCAAACTTCACTAACAGAGCAATGTTGACATCTGGTAAATTTAAACTTTGTTATGTGAGTCTGTTTTAATGCTTGCTGTGATGGAAGTGAAGAAGTTGTACAATATTTGATCTTGTCCCCACTGTTGTGGGAATTTGGATTATAAGTTAGGAAAAGGTTTGAGAAGCAGCTGAAATGAAACACCTCTGCTTATTTCGTTAAATTTAGGTTGGTCTGGATAGCTGTGGCTGTACCCATTCTACCATGTGTTATTCTCAGCATATTTGGTTTGTTACCTTTCCTCGTAAGAAAGTGAAAGACCACTCATGCAGTTAACTGTCAGAATGAGGCTAAGGGTCTTAATAGCTTTTACATGTTCAGAAGGGATTCCTTGTCTGTTCAGCAAACTTGGGTTTCAATACAGTCTTAAGGCTTCAATGCTAAACAAGTCCTTCCCCAAAAGCACATGCTAGAGTGAGCTTGAAGTCTGAGGGTGACAGGTGGTGCTTCTGTACTAGGAGCTTGCAGGATAGTAGAATACACAAGCTGAAGATACAGCCTTTGCTGCCAGATTTAAGGGGGGGGGAAAACAACTTAGAACTTTTCCAGATTCGCTAATGTGTTTACTTTGACTCTATGTGCTTCATAAGCCCTTTGGGACAAGCTACTGGGTTTTTATAATTCTTTCAGTTGTAGAATATGTTGTCTGTGCAGTACTGAACGTATGGAAAGTACATAGTAGTAACTTGAAAACTTGTAAACTTGTTCCTAAAAAATTACCTTTTTTTTTTTAAAAAAAAAGATGTTTTGCTATTAGTTATACTATTGTTTCAGTAATCCTTGTGAAAGATTGCTACTAAAAGTATCTTTTGTATTTGCTTATTTGGCAGAGAAGCTGAACAGCTAAGGTTTTTATTGTTACTTCATGGTTTTGAGTTGTATCTGTAGAAGATAATTTAGCTTATATTGAACATAGAGCAGTGCAACCAAATTGCATCATCTGACTGCTAGTAAATTATGAAAACTTCCTTGTATGCCTGCAAATGGGTAATGATGGCTGTCTTTAAAAGGTCATCTCAGTACTAATGTTCCTATAAATTTGGTAGCCCTCCTGACAACATAGTTTTCCACAAGCCTGATAATTTATCCTAGTGCATTTAGTTAAATATGTAGTTTAAATAGCTGAAAGTCTTTAGTTAAAATTCATTTGGAATTGGCTATTTGAAATATCTACCTATGTAATGACAGACTTTTACATGAGGAGCTGTGATGTTTTCAGGGTATGGAGAGGAGGAGCTGTGATGTTTTCAGGGTATACTGAGCTTGAGCACTGTTTATAGAAGAACTTGTAACTACTTTTTTATTTGTAAAATAGGATGTAAGAGGTTAATGAATAGGAAATATGCCACTCCTTTTATCTTTTCTCTTTATTGTGTGTTTTCACTTTCTTAAATGCTTGCCTACTAATAAACTGCAAATCACAACTTCATGTTTTACTTTCTTACACTTCTTCAGAAAACTTGCTAACTTAATACATGTCAATCAAGCATGTCTGGTTCTTGGATTAATTGTTTTCATTAGAATAACCTTGAGACACATGACAGACTGACACACACAGAGAGCTTATCTGTATTTTCCCTTCACTCACAAGTAAAAAATTTGTTTAACAAAACTTTGGGAGTTGCATTACAAGGCAAATGATGAAATACTGGGTTCCATTTGCTTCCTCAGTGCAAAGAAGGAACTTAAGTGAAGGAGCTCTATGAATTAAGAATCTGTTTTTAACTAGGCAATAATATTAAAATGAAAAGATGCTTTCTGAAGATGTCTTCAGTAGAAAAAGCTGGGTTTCTTGTTAGGGAGCTGCAGTGGTTTCAAAACTAGATGGTAAAACTATCTCTTTGAAAGTGGTACTTGCTCTTTGTATCTGAAAAACTTTTAATCTTAGAGTTTCCTGATTGCATAATTACAACATTGATTTTTATTTAGGATACAGTAGAGACATTTGTGATTCGTGTTCTGGGTATGATTGCAGGCATTCTCTTTAAGTACAGGGTAATAAGATGTGATTTTAATATTCTTTTCCATTTCCATCCTGCATCTCCAAACAGAATTTCAATAGCATGGGAAAGGCTAGGGTTTTTCGTTTGTTTGTTTGTTTTCTAGTTATTGCAATAATAAAGTGAAATAATTTGAGCACTTGGAATTGCAGAAAAGTCCAGCCAAGAATTAACAATTATTTGTCACATTTTCAGTTTTTGGTGTTTGGGTTTTTGGGTTTTTTTTGTCGTGTGTGGGTTTTTTTGTGTGGGTTTTTTTGTGTGGGTTTTTTTGTGTGGGTTTTTTTGGTGTTTGTTTTTTTTTGTTTTGTTTTGTTTTGTTTTTTCTGGACATGAAATAGATTTGTCATCTCTTGACAGCTAAAAGATGGCTTTTTAATGATAACATTTTTGAAGTTATTGCAGTACCTTCAGGTTTTTAAAAGTTAAGTTTTATAAAAATATGTATATTTAAGTAAATTGTAATGTTCAGTACTACTTGATTCTTTTTGCTTCATTCAGGCCAAGCAATTTGCCTTCTCAGTAGCTTTTCTTCCCAAGTAATGTGTATCAAGATGTGGGAGATTCTGTCCCTCCTTCTTAAATTAAGTGCTGTTTTTTAACATTTCTTTTTAGTGACTTGCTCTTTCATTAAGCTATTCCTGAACAGTGTGCAAAGAAAACATCAGTGTTGCTGTTAACTGTGGTGTTATGTGTTGCTTATGCCACTGTTGATTCCCGGTGCTATGCTTGTGCCGTGCATCACGTAACCACGTCCAGGCCTGCTCTGTGTTTTGCGTCTTCTTGTCCTTTTCCTTTCTGGAGTGTTGGCCCTGTGGTCACTGCTGTAGCCACAGGGAGAGGGCGGAGACGGCCTGTCTTCCTCTTAATTACTGGTGTTCTTGTTTTCCTTTAGCCAAGGGCTGGAGAAGGGTAAACCAGCAGCCTGAGTGCTGTTCAACTTTATTTTTGTCAGAGCAGAAATGCCACTACTCTTAAGTCACTGGAGACCAAGTCTGTGTTGTAGATTTTAGGATGTCATGAAGCCTGTGGTTCCCTAATTTGTTCAGATTAAATGCAGAGCTGGGGACAAAGAACTTTCATTTCACAAACCCTTGATTCCTCTCTTTAATGGGATAATAGAATATTTCAGTGAAAGTGTTGTTGATCTTTTCCTTATTATTATGGTGAGATTCAATTATAAGTTCATCAGTCACTGGTGTAAATTTTTGTACTGTGTGTCCTACCATGCCATTAGATTCTTATTTTGAATCTGTGCCAAATCCTATAAAACAATGCTATATCTTTTAGGATGAAGAAAAAAAAACGCACTAAGAAAAGCTTTGTCTTTGCAAGCTGCTTGTATTTTTTTAATATAAAATTTATCTTCACTTCTTAGTTCTACTTCAAACGTGTGGTTTTATATCTGATTATCACATAAAGACTAGGGAGCTCAACACTTTGGGGTGATTATTTTTTTAGCTTGCTCCAGTGATTTTTTTTTTTTTCTTTACATTTTTCTCATTGTGAAGTGACAGGAAAAGTAATTAAGTTTCAGTGCAAGAATCTGAGATACATATGAAAAAGTGTAAAGGGGAGCATACAATTACCAAATGTAACAAGCTATAAAAAGTGAACAGTAACGAGAATCTATAGAAATACAAATACTGCCATGGACATTTTTTCAGTCCTTGTATTGTTGAAGCTATTTATTTCTTTAGTGTTGAGGTTGAGTTTTATTCTTTTTAGGCAGCAGGATCTTTCCACTGATAGGAAGACAGGTGATAAAGATCACTGTAGAATTACACTATTACTCCAATCAGGAAGTGTACATTCATTTTTCTTCATAAGAAGTGAAACTATGACCAACTCCAGTGCCTGACTCCTCCAAGTAAAGCTGGAATGTAGTCTCAACTATGGATATTAACAGAAAACCAAAAATGATACATGGCGATGCAGACGTTTTAATCCCAGTGTCTTGCGTGGCTTCAAGGTAGCATGCCTAAACTGTTCTTTTTCAAGACAAGAACTGTAGTAGCAATGTAAATCTTTTAATTTCTGATTGTAAATATTTCCCTGGCCTTCCAGTAGAAGAGACAAAGTGTTCCAGAATCTCATGTATCTTGGGAATGTTTTTGTAGAGTTGCTGTGTGGAAAAGAGGTCGAAGACCTTCCCCCAGATCTGATTATTATAACTTCATTTTTGCAAGGGTGTGTTCCAGTGCATTTCATTGAAGCTGTTTTGGTTTTGAATTGTGCTTGTGATGTTATATACATAAACAACAATTAAAGTACTAAACAGATCACAACTTTTAGTCTGCATTAGGTAAAGCATTTGCGTGTCTGTCTTGATTAAATATGGTTTCAATTTCAGTATCTATAGTATTTTCAATCTAGATTATAATTCCACAAGATTGGAGTTGCTGGAACTCACATTTCAGAGGATTGTTGCTGGGAATTAGCTGTCTTCCTAAGATGGGGGGGAAGCTAATTTCGCCACCTTTGCAAAAGTGAGCCTGTGCAAAATCCCTGACTCCTTTCTTCAGCAGGTTTTTGCCAGGGACATGGCTAGCATATATGAGCCTCAGTAGACTGTAGAGTTATAGCAACAGATTCCACCATTGAAATAGCAAATTAATTAGATGAGTAAGTTGCTTTAGTAATTGCTAGCTTTTGAAAATGCCAATTACAAATTCCGGCTTTAGCCAAGAACATCTGAGGTGTAGCTGACTCATTTTCAAAAGCAGGACATTTCAAATTTTATATGTAAATGGGGATAAAAAGTTAATACAAGAATCCTGGCAACTTTACAAAATAGGAGGATGTTGAATTTCAAATTTCTGCGAACTCACAGAACCAGAAATGCTTGAAAACCCTTTTTCTACAACCAGCCTTGGGACAAAACTCTTAGCCAAACTGGGAACTCTTCAAGGCTGTAAGTAGCAGGAACTGTCCAACTACATTAGTCCCTTTTTCCTCTGCCAGATGCTTGGTATTGCAGCTATCTCTGTAGGTGGAAGGTTAAGATACAAAACAGTAGCTATGGCTAGAGGCGAAAGGGAGGAACAGTTCTTTCTAGAAGTGGTAATTGCTGTTCTCAAGTATGTCTGATCACCTACTGGTAGCAGGCAAGAAGTTAATCCTTCAAGACCTCTTCCCTGAATCTCTGTCTTGGTATTGCTTCTTCATTTTTTTAGGATAAAATTAAAAATTTCAATGCAGTAAAGAAGCCTTCTCTGCTGTTTTCCCTATGCTGCTTTTTTCCCATAAACCTAATGCCTTTAGTGCCTTGAATAAGTTCTTTCAGCATGGCTAAAATTTCACAGTACCTGCAACGCTTGTCTGTAGCTTGCTCTTTGCTCTAGTGAGTGTTGAAAATCATGTTTGTAGAAGGGAAATTAAGGCAAATGAACTCCCTGACAATTCTTCATTTAAGTCTATGTAAGCTGAACTTTCCTGTAACAAGTGCTCAAGGTGCACAGACAGATGATGAAAGACATCTAGATTTTAGGCAGCACGAAGGTTCATTTAGGTTGCAATAATAGTATGGAATTGATACTTTTTCCTAGCCTGTCAGAAACAGAAGGACATCCATAAAGTTGCATAACAGGAAAATAGAATACATTTTAAACAGTATTTTTAAATAAGAAAGAGTTTTAACTGGTAGGTAAGACTAACAGTTAGTTTCATTAGGATTTCTGAATGGAGCAATGCATTTTACATTAAATATGATCACCAGTCTTTTTCTTTGTGCTCCTGTAAATAATGAAAAGGTAAATTTTTAGCATTTTTAAGACAAACTATTTAACATCAGTCAAGATTCAGTACAGTCTCAGCACTTCAGTGTCTTCCTCTTGGAAGATTTTATTGCTTGAAGGTAATATTCTGGGCTGACTTTGTGGTTTGAGTTCTTCACTGGAGAGTAATTTTGCTGTCTTAATTGATTTTTTATTCATGTGACCTTTCTTTTGTACTAGAGATATTAAAAGAATTTTATTTTAGAAATCCAGTTTTCATTTTTTCTTTTAGAGACATAACAGATCTCATATGAGGATGAAGTTGTAATTCAGCTATGAAATGTATTACATGTTGATGCAGCCCAACATTGTTACATTTGCAACAACATAATGTTACTGCCTTTGTCAGTTTCTCCAAAATTTTAACCTGTATTTTATTGTAAAAGTAGAGCGTATTGAACTTCATCCTGACACCTAAAGACATTGTTTTACAAGTCTACCTTCTCCTTACAAGGAGATAAAGGATTTGTTTTCAAGCGTAAAGAAGCTCAATTGAGTAGCTGCCAGTGCTATTCATATATGGCGTACTGACAGTCTCTATTTAGATAAGATCATTAAAATAATCTATAAATCTAGGCAGGAGAATCTCAGGGCTACATGCACAACCACAGTACTCTACCTTTGCTGAATGGTACTTTGTTACAGTTTCATTCTGAAAGCAGAGCTCCTTAAGCAGCAGCGAAATATTTGGAGATTTTCAGTGCTAGTGCTGACAGGATCTGTTGTATCACAGTGAGGGTGACAGAACGCTGGAACAGACTGCCCAGAGAGGTTGTGGAGCCTCCTTCTCTGGAGAAATTAGAAACCTGTCTGGACGCATTCCTGTGTGACCTACTCTGGAGAATCCTGCCTGGCAGGGCGGTTGAACTAAATGATTTTTGGAGGTCCCTTCCAACCCCTAACATTCTGTGATGACTGGTAGAAGTTGGTACAAACAATACATTTTGAAGTGATAATGGCAAGTAATAGTGAATAACTAGGAGGAGAACAAGAACCCTTCAGTTTCTTACTGTCCAGATGACGTACACTTTTTCTTTATGGGTTTTTGTTAAGTTTTTATGTAAATTAAACTTTAATACAAGATTGTGAAAGCTAGTTTGTATTTATAATCCAAATGTATCCAACTACAAACCAATGTTTATTTCTAGTTGAGGAAAATTGGTATGTAAAGCTTAAGTCAACCAAGTATATTTCTACCACTGTGATTAGCACAGAATTCAGAATACTAGTTACCAGAAAATGTACAGAGGTACTTCAAAAATGAGTACTGAAAAAACATTTTTCATTAGCTGTGTACACTGGAAGTATTTAGGTGTCTTAAATTTTTAGCTCAATAATTTGAGAAAACTGTTTTGACAAGGCCACTACTATATCCTTAAGTCCAGAGTGATAGGGCTGACCCTATTAAATGATCATAGTTTTCTGCACTCTGGTGATTAACAGGCTTTGAACTTTCCTGGCTTTCTTAATCCCTTTTAATCATTTAAACCTATTATTTTGACTTTAATTTCAAAAGCCCTTTAAATCTGTCTTACAATATTAATAGCTGATTAGAGTCCTGCTTTCCAACCATATTATCAGTGGGGAGTCTTATCTTATTACATTGAATATTTTCAAAACAACTATTTAGGAAAATGTTGATCAGGAAGGGTGGGGGAGTACCAAACCCAAACAACACAAACAAACAAAAAACAACCAAAGAAAAACAACCAGAAAAATTATCCCTGTTAATGTTTATATTTAAATTGCTGAACCTATCCATGCAAAAAATTGGAGAAACAAAATGCTTCTAATTTATGACATCAATAACTGTGTTTCTGTGTTTCATTTTAGTTTCAGGAGTGTAATTTTAAATTAATTGTGTGTTGACATTTAAATCCATCTTTCATTTTCATAATAAGTATTGTGGTAGAAAAATCTTTCTGCAGGATGTTTCTGGGATCGCTTTCATACAGAAATTCCAGGGTTTTTTTCTGAAAAAATGAGGTTTGTATAGTATAAGATCCAGCCAAATAAGACTTCAGTCACACTAGTACACAGGAGCTGGCTACTAATAACTGGGTAAAAATGAAAATACCAGAAATTCCTCCATGGGTTCTTCATAATGATCCTTCATTCTCTCAGCCTATTTCTATTGCAGTGTTTGAAGTCTGGAATTTTTTTATAAATTAAATGGCCAAGATCTGTCCTTTCACTTGCACTTAAACTTTTCCTTAAGCAGTTTCTTTTCTTAAGCAGTGCAGTTCTCTGCCAGGACAATGCTACATGCTCTTTCCCTTACTGGACTTGATTCTTTGTCATTGATAACTATGAAGTAGTTTATTTTCAGCAGTCCTCAGATACAAGTATGAACCTTCTGTTGCTGTTTTCTCATGTCTCTTTCATGTTACTACCACTGTGGTGCTTTACTCTTACCTATGTTTCTTTTTCCCAAGCTAAATATTTCAGCTATGTGGTTTGCTGTTAAAAAATGAAAGAGGACAAAATAATAGTGAGGCTAACCACTCACTTTGTTGGGGGTTTTTGCCTCTTTTTTTTCCCCCATTTCTATATTAAAGTAGTTCTTTGATGTCCTCAATGTTAGACATAAACAGAAGCTCAGGCTGAGATTGTTCCAGATTATGACACCTGGTTTCTCCCCTTTCCAAGTTACTACTCTGTGGGATAGCTTTATCCATGCCCATGTTTTTATTCTTTTTATTTACCTACTTGACTCTGCATCTATCTGTGGCTTGAAGTTACTGTGTTTGAATGGGTTCATTATACTGTCTGCTAGAATGTTCTGTTGTAACTATGTATCCTTGCCAGTCTACTGTCTCAGAATCACAGAATCATTACGGTTGGAAAGGACCCTCAAGATCATCTAGTCCAACCGATAGCCCTACACTACTCTTATCCCTAAATCATCCCCTGAAGAAACACATCTATCCTCTTCTTAAAAACCTCCAGGGATGGTGACTCCACCACCTCCCTGGGCAGCCTACTCCAATATCTTACCACTCTTTCAGTAAAGAAATTCTTCCTAATATCTAATCTAAACCTACCCTGGCACAACTTAAGCCCATTCCCTCTAAGTAGCTACTGTACTTAACTTTAGATCACTCATAAATGTTTGGCATAGTAGATCTGTCTAGCACAGATCCATGTTGAAGTCAGTCTGAGATGTGCATTTTCTCACAGCCCTAATAATTTCCTAAAGGAACGTCTGAAAAGTCTTTTAGGTAGTTTCTCTTTTGTTGGTATAAGTGGACTATTACAGAACTTAGATTTTTCTGGAACCAAGCTTTCTTTAGGATTGTATTGTTATGATACAATCCCTCTTTAGTCTTTCAGTTTTTCAAGGAAGAGGTTCTGCATTTGCATTTTTTATTGCGCAGCAAAGAAGTATCTACTCAGTAAGGAATTTTTCTAGAATTGTCTAACCTGTACAAGGTCATCCTAGACTAAAATGTATCGTGATCAGCTGTCATTAAACCCAGAAACTAATGTAGAAGGGGTCCCTGTTTTGCTGTCAATTTGATGCCAAGAAAGAGTGTAAAAAGGTAGCAGAGATCAGGTACCCTGTTAGAGAATAGAAGAGACACTAAAGAGGAGAGAAATTTTGAGGGAATGGGGAAGTGTAATGCCTTTCAGATGATGAAGCCAGGAGACTATAGCAAAGCAACAGAGGAATTTATGGAGAAAATGAAGAAGCAAATGCATTTAAACTGGCAGAATGAAAACAGTGCAAGTCAGGCAAGAGACTGAGACTTTCAGACTATAAATCAAAGCCCTTTACTGTTTGAGGTGTTTTTTCATGGGAGGAAAAGATGCCTTAAAACAAATATTTGGACTAGAGTGTTTGTATGTGCCAGTTACACAGAACTTTAATTTTGGTTTAGCTGGTAGCATCTGGTGTATGATGAATTTGGCTGCTGAATATATGTATAAAATGTGGTCTGGGTTGTGGATTTTTTGTTTGTTTTGTTTTCATCTTAGTGTTTTATTTTAGCGTTAATGCGAGGAAAAGCTTTTTCACAGTGAGGGTGATGGAACACTGGAACATGCTTCCCAGGGGTTTGTGGAGTCTCCTACTCTGGAGACATTCAAGGCCTGCCTGGACCCATTCCTGTGTGACCTTACCTAGGTGTCCTCCTTTGGCAGGGGAGTTTGACTTGGTCTTTCTAGGTCCCTTCCAACCCCTAACATTCTATGATTCTATGATCTTGGTCTACAAAATGCACAGCACCTAGAATCTGGCTTAGCAAGCTTGAAGTAAAGATATGAAAAAATACAAGTCATGGTATTACACTCCATTTTTATGTATATGAAAAAGATTACTAGGCTAATCTGAAGAGTAAGGCTATATTAAACTTAACCGAAATTTCTAAGCAACTGCAATCTTATAAAAAACGCAGAAATACTGACTTAACTGAGTAGTATTTTACTACTGTAGGAAAAGCAATTCTGTTACTGCCTTTTGGTCTTTCTGTAGATAAATTCAGAAGAAATGGAATTAGCAGTTGTGGCAGCATTACTCATTCTGTGCAATAAATTGCAAGTGGAAGTTGAGAAACAGGCTGACCTTCTATACCCATCCCCCATAAATCTAATGTGTTAGAAGTATTTTGGGAGCTTCTCTTAGGCTTGCTGTGTGCATTGGTCTGTAAATGTTCATGAGGATGCACTGTTGTAGCAGGTTCACACATGGCTGAAGCATCTTCGGGGATGTGTTAACTGTGTTTGGTAGAAAGCAGTCAATATAGTCAGAAAAAGGAGATAAGCAGCAGTGTCCTACAGGCTGGGTCCCCTAGTTTTTACAGAACTGCTTTTTTTTTTTTTTTTCTTTTTAAGAAGAGTGTAAGTAGCCTTAACATCACTTGAGAGTATGAACAACATAATTGCTGAATCAATTCTTATGGAAACTTTTTTAGATTAATCTGACATACAAGGAGACTATACTGAAGTCCTTAAGGTTTCTTCATAACTTTTCAACAAAACCATTAAGAAATGCAGAACTCTCTCTTAAAAGGTCTTTTCTTTATTGGTGAAGCACAGCCTAGTATAGCATAAATTCTACTCATCCAGTTAATAAAACCAACATGCTTTAGGTCTCCAGCAGAAAAATCTCACTCAGTTCCTTTTTTGATGACTTTTCTGCAAAGTTCAAAGAACATGTTGGAAACCTACCCTTTCATACAGTCCATTTTTAATCTACTGGGAAACACTTTAAACAGTAACTGCAGCAAAGCATGTCAAGTACTATAAGCTCACAGAACTGTAAAGCCCAAGTGCATTTAAAGAGGAGCAAAGTTAGAGCCATGTAGTGTGGCAAGAGTTCATATTTATTTATATATCAAATAAGGCAGAGGAATGTCAGCACATATATGTTCAGAGCTTCCTAGGGTGCTTTACTGTCACAACTTTGGATTAGTGAAAGTTCTACTTTTTTTTTTTTTTTGTGCTGACTACTCACATTGATGGTTAATGTGAAAAACCTTTTTATCTCTAGCCTCTTGTTTCTTCCTAAGTATTCTTGAAGATATTGATGAAAATATTACCCTGATAGATATACTTTTTTTTTTTGGTACTTCTTTGTTTCTAGGAGGTTTGTGTGCTGGAGATTTTTGTCTTGATTCTTCTAACCCAAACAGCATTGTCTGTCTGTGCTGAGTTTCAGTTTGATACCTATGTAATTTTTATCTATAGTTTCCTCATAATTTTTTGGCTTACATTTGTGGAGTCAAGTCAGAAATTTTGAAAGAGGAATAATTTTTGAAGCTGCGAAGATCTATTGCCAGTTTTAAAACCTCTTTGCTCATCACCAGTTTGTATTTTGGGTTGTAGGCCAGGTGAGTTTTAGCAGCTTTTCAGGAAACTTTTGTTGGTAGAGCAGATCAGAACTTCATACTCATTTGGAGTTTTTCACCAGTCCATATATAGAGCAAGCTGTGTTTTCTTTTTAATTTGGTCAAGGCTTTGTAAAATCGGATGCTGCCTGAAGGGAACCATGCCTTATAGCTGTTTATTACATTAAAAGCATTATTGTAAAAATGCTGACAACAGGAAAAATGGGAACAGTCTTCTTTTAGCAGGACCTGTTGCAACAGGACAAGGGGTAATGATTTTAAACTAGAGGAAGGTAGATTTAGACTAGATATAAGGAAGACATTTTTTACACTGAGGGTGGTGAAACACTGGAACAGGTTGCCCAGAGAGGTGGTGGATGCCCCAATCCTGGAAACATTCAAGGTCAGGTTGGACAAGGCTCTGAGCAATGTGATCTAGTTAAATATTGTCCTTGTTCAGTGAAGGAGTGTTGGAGTACGTGACCTTTAAAGGTCCCTTCCAACCCAGAGCATTCTATAACTCTGTGGTATTTAGCTGTATGTACAAGCAGATTTCCTGAACACCATTCTGGCTTTGTATAATATCTGTCCTCAGAAAGCCTTCAAGAATCTTTTAGTCTGCATCTGTGCGTCTTTATTTTTAGGCTTGTGGAAAGGGAAAATATTTAAGAACAGTGTGGTTGTGAATTTAATGTTTTAGGGGGTTAAGTTTGATGTTTTGTATATATGTGTATGTACATGAAATTTGAATCTGGAAGCAGTAATTAGGAAGGAAGAAAATAAAGTTGAGATCTGAGTTGCTAGTAGAGTTACTGGTTGTAGTAAACAAAGGAAAAAAAAAATTGAGAGGTTTAATATAGCTTTGTCCTGGGAAGTTGAAAACATCCTTGATAATTAAAATTCAATTTTTTCAAGATTTTCCCTCACTGAAATATATCACAGAATCACAGAAAGTTATCCTGTTAGTGTTCTGAATCTATGGATTTAGGGAGTAATGGGAGGCATGTAAATCATTTTGCTTAGCAGGCTCATTTAGATACCTTATATTACTTGCCCCATTGTAGCCAAAGGGCAAAGAGATGCTTTTCCAGGGTGTGAGTTTGCATTGGACCTTTGTTTCTTGGTGAAATGTATGGGGTTAACTTGCTCACTTGTCCTGGTAAGTTAAATGTCTAAGCATGCCTTTTTGTAACTGGATTGGAAAGAACATAATTTAAAAAAATTCTCTCGACACTCAAGATAGTAATGTGAAGCAGTGTGAAACTTCTCATTTAAACTGTGGTTACAGGATGGATGGTAGAATAATGATCTCTGTTAGCTCCTATCTGCAGCTAGGTCAGTTGAGCTTTGATCAGATAAGAGTATGTTGGAGTAACTATGGTGTGGTGACATCTAGAGGTTAGACCAAGATGTTAGTGTCTTAAGAAGTTCCACAAAGAGCTGAGTTTGGGAGAAAATTGCTGTCTTCCAAAAGCAGTTTACCCAGGTGAGGTCAGCCTATTAGACTGTCAGAAGCCATCACCTGTGTTGCTCAGAGGCTTGAGGTGTGCAAATTTGAGCAGGCAGTAGCACCATGTTGGTGCAAATAGGCAGCTGTGCAGTGTGACAGCTGCTGCGGGTGGGGAGCTTTTTCTGTCCATCTTCATGATTGTGTGCAGCTGCCATTTTGAAGGGAGTGGCTGGAACATTGGCTACTCTTCTGGTAGATTAAAAGTCAGTGAAGGACATATCAAAGTGTTCAAATGTGTCATTTTTGACATGTACTGTAGTTTTGTTTTGAGGCTTACCTACAGTCTTGCTGTAGACCCTTGGATGTTTCTATTCTTGGGTCCCTTTTTTGAAATAGTATCTTCCATAGTGTGTTTGCTTCTCTTCTACTCCTTGGTTTAATGCCAGGTGTGTAAATGTGTCATGCATGTATACTATGTTATTCTGGTTGCTTAGATGGTTTTAAATGTCCTTATTTTAAAATTTTCTACTGCATATCATTAGCTTCAATTTTGCGTTTAGTATCCTTGGCTTCTAAAATATTTTGTAGAGAAATTTTCCAAGTCTAACCTGTATCAGTTAGGAAGAGCCAGCTGGTGCTTATCAATCTTGCCTATGAAACACATGTTGGGAAATATTATGTAAGCTGTTCAATGTGCTAGTTGCATATTTAAGCTTATTAAATATTTCAGCAGCTGTGTATGAAATATAATATGCACCATGTCTTAATGTATGAAGTACTAGTAAAAGTTTGAACTCTGCAAGCATCTCCCTTTGTGGGATATTTTCTTTGACAAGTTGATATCGAAGTATCTTCAGGGGTCAGGGAAGAATATTTGAAAAATGCCATTTTCATGGTGAAAGAAGGGGGCGGTGGTGGTGAAAAAAGATTAGGCAAGCTAAGGCTCACCGAAGGAACCATTTTGCAAACCTCAGGAGTAGCAACTGTGTCCATTCTGCACCCCTCTGTGGTACCTCAGTACAATACCCAGGGTGAAAAGCATACGTCCGTTGAACAGCATTTCCCTTGTGTTACATGGTTTCTGCTTTGGCTGAGGTTGAGTTGGGTTTTAGTTGTTTGTTTTTTTTTTTTTTTCCTTTAAATAATTGTGGGAGTTAAACTGTGGTTTAGGGGCTTAAAAAAAAAAAGTGAAGGAGCAATGAATTTGGAAGCTTCGAACAGCTCAAGTATAGATACTAATTCTGTATCCTCAGCAAATAACATTGTATTCAGTTTAACTGAAGGAGGCTGACTTTTGGTCAGAGAATAATCATGCAGTGTTACTTTTAGTGAGGGATGGTTGTGCCTTTATGGGGGTATATTTTCTTTTTAATGGGCAAAATGATCTTCATTTACAAAATGGATTGCATATTAGCCAGGAGGTATATCTGTCTATGACAGGCAGATCCTTTTGACAAACAACCTAATTTCATTTTGAAAAGATTTCAAGTTGCGTAAGAAGCGTTGGTGTTCTTATGCTTCTGAAAGATGTTCCTTCGAGAATTTTCTGGTTGCTGTTTGTTTTTTCTTTGATACACAAATATTTGCTATCAATAAAATTTTTAATTAAGACAGGTCAGATGGAGATATCAGGGAGGGTAGCAGCATTATGAAGTGTGGCATTGGTCTAGACACGTTTTCATTGAAGAAAGAGCCTCATATTGTTCGCTACAGAAAACATTGATTTGGAAGTAAATGTAAGATCACAACAGTTGAAATTTGTGGCTTAAAGACTAATAGGATAGTAAACTATAAAGAAGACTCTGCAATTCAACCAAGTGACCTGAATCTGTTATTGACTAGTGTGTTACAGTTTAGCCTGCTCACTGTAAGTCAGCTGCTAACCCTGCATTTAGGAGGATGGACTCCATTGTATCCTGATTAGAAGTGACTATATGAAAGATTTAGCAGCAAAGTGGGTAAGTGAATGCTAGTCAGCATGATAACTACGGCAAGCAACCTAAGGCAGTCTCTGCATATGTAAACATGAAAAATGGGTCAGTCAGTCGGTGTCTTGTACGTTTGAATGTGACACTAGTGAGCTTAAGAATGTGCTCAGGGTCGATGCTTCCATTTTCCATGCTGAAAAAACAAGTTTCAGAGAGTATAATCAGAAAATACTATAAGGAACAGTGAACATAGATTTTTATCTGTTTATTTGAAACAAAAAACAGTTTACAAGGTAGCTTGATTGTAATTGGTCTGTGTTCCTCAGGAGTGTTTTATGGTTCTGCAGTTGACTGGAGCAAGGAATAAAAGCAGAGGGCAAAGGGGCACTGGAAACCTTCTACAGCATTAACAGTTAGCTGCTTGCAGAATTATCAAATAGAAGCTTGAGTTTTAGCTGCTTGCATTATGGATGACTGTCTTACAAACCGACCAACGAGAAAAACTAATAAACAAGCCCCACAGAAGACCATAGAAGTTAGATGTGTGGACTGTTTTGAGATGACAAAAGGTTTTGCTCCGAGGCAGAACATAGGTGAGGTAATGTAAAGATTTTTCCAAGTGAGTGACAGTGCAGCCTGCAGCATGACTTGTACTAATAGCCTGTGCTGGGGAAGACTGGTTTCTTTTTTCCCCTCTGAGTCACTCAGTGTAGGCAACCTGTTCTGTTAAATTGCGTATTGGGTTAAGACAGCAAATAAAGTTGCTTTCTCTGAAGCTCTCACTTTCATCAGAGATTACCTCTATGACTGCAGAAATTTTCCTAAATTTTCCTAGAGTGTTGTTAAAGTTGTGGTTTTTTTCCATAGAATATTTTTGGTATTGGTTATTATAGTTTTATTTGGTACAGAGGAAACAAGAACCGGTGTTCACACTGTCTGTATTCCTCACTGTCATGTTTTGTCAGATCCGACTTATATGATCAACGTGCAGTTTATGGTATGAACTGTATGGTATGAATACAGTACAGGCTAGGTACTCCGTGGAAAAAGACCTGGTAGTCCTGGTGGACAGCAGGGTGACCATAAGCCAGCATTGTACTCTTGTGGCCAAAAACGCCAATGGTGACCTGGGGTGCGTCAAGAATAGTGTGGCCAGTAGGTCGAGGGAGGTTATCTTCTCCCTCTACTTTTCCTGGAGGAGGCCACATCTGGAGTACTGTGTCCAGTTCTGGTCTCCCCTGTTCAAGAAGAAGAGGGAACTTCTGGAGAGGGTGCAGAAAAGGGCTACAAAAGTGATTAGGGGACTAGAACATCTCTCTGATGGAGAGAGGCTGAGAGATCTGGGACTGTTTAGCCTGGAGAGGAGAAGACTGAGGGGGGATCTTGTCAATGCTTATAAATACTGAATGAGGATGGGGCTAGTCTTTTTTTGGTGCTGCCTAGTGACAGGGCAAAAGATAACAGGCACAGACTGAAACATCAGAAGTTCCATTTAAATGTAAGAAGGAACTTCTTTTACTTTGAGAGTGGTGGAGCACTGGAACAGGCTGCCTAGGGGAATGGTGAAGTCTCCATCTCTGGAGACATTCAAAACCTGCTTGGATGCCATGCTGTGCAACATGCGCTAGGTAAACCTACTCTGAGAGGGGGGTTGGACTAGATGATCTCCAGAGGTCCTTTCCAACCCCTAAAATTCTGTGATTCTATGATTTTTGTATATATAACAAGCCAAAGTATCTGATACAATTTGAAGCCATGATATAAAGCAAAAGTTGTGTTATGTTGTGTACTTTAATAAACATGTAATAATTGTTTTAGAAAACATTACTTCTGTCTTTTCAATATCTGAGGTACCTGAATCAACAAATATTACATAGTTTAATAATTTGCCATTTTGAAACTATAAAACTACATTTCATAGATGTATTCTCAAAGGAGTAACTGCTTTGTGTTTTTTGTTTGTTTGTTTGTTTGTTTTTTTAAGGTATGGACTGAAGCCAAACGACCAAATTTTGGCAGAGGAGAGGCACAAAGAACTGTAAGCTCTCTTATGGTGATATACATGCATGTTATATGTATTTAGTCTTCTAGGTACATACATCTCATATTATTAAAATAAGATACCTTAAAAACACCTGGTGTAAAAATTCTGTTTTCTTATATAGCTTCTGCTCTTCAGTATTGTCTGCTGTAAATTACACAACTTGTCTGAAAACTAATTGTTTCAAAAATATTTAATTTTTTTTCACTAATCAGTTTTAAAAATTCTTTTCTTAACTGCAGTTGGTACACATACAATTTTAATGTCTGAGTGTTCATCCTAGCTGATGTTTTATGTATGACAGTGGTTACACTAACAGCTAATACCTGCCTGCCTGAGATAAGTCTACATGAAATGTTTATTTGTATCTGGCAAAAATGAAAAGTAAAGTTGTTTTTTGTTTTGTTTTGCTTTTTCCAGGTTCAGTATTGACTCATGATTTCAGTTTGCCTACTCAAGTGGTAACATGGCCATTCCCACCTTTGAAAATTCTCAACACAGTTAGGCTGTGGTGTGGAATGTAGCTAAGAGTCAGTAGTTGCATTGCAGTTTTGCTTGTTTTGGCTAATCTGACTTTGTAGCTTAAAAATTCTTTTTCCTGGAGAAATGATCCATATTCTGCAGGAGAAGTAGCCCTAGGAAGCTTAATCAAACATTGAATATGCAGTTATTGTAATTAGTTTGTTACCTTCGTTAAAGACTTGCCCAGACCAAAGAAGCTTGAGGTTCAGATTTATTCCAGCTTTTAGTCTTCCATGTTCAGGCAAAATAACCTTTACTTTTTATTTTGGAACACTATGTACTAAAATACAAAAGTTCTACAGTTGAGAGTTGGGTTGGAACCTTTGTGTTTGTATTTTTGGGTTGTGGGGTTTTTTTGTGGTTTAGTTTGTTTTTTGGGGAGGCAGGGTATGTGTGTGTGAGGTTGTTTTTGGTTTGTTTGTTTTTCCAATTACGGTACCTTTTTAAAACACATATTGAAATTCTCCAAGTTACTGTTTTTTTTAACTGTATACGTGTTTTGAAAGCAGAGGGGACTTATCAGAGCTTGGTATGCTTTCTGTTATGACTGAATAGTTCTATCAGGGGTTACTATATTAAATGGGAGAAAAATACTAAATATAAGGTGACATAACTGGAACATTTGTGTTCACTTGTATGTGTAAACATACAGGTTACATAAAGACAATATTATACTTTTAATTTCAGCATTTAGTTTAAAAATTCTCTTGTTCTTCTCATTATGTGTTGTGGTTTTCTCTTTTATTACTGCTGTTTTTAATTCTTGCACATTAATACTACTGTCTGAAAAGCTATATTCAGTGCATGAACTCTGGGTTTCTTCTTGCCTCATTCACCCACTGTTCTTCATGAGCTGCCTGAAAAAGGTTTGTGAATGTCCCTCCAACCTGTATTATGTATTCTTGTTTAAAGATAGCTTGTTGGTATAAGAGACAGTAGAAGGTGCTTCACTTGTCAGCCCTGACATAAATTGTGTCTTCTCCATGATGACTAGTGAAATATTTATATAAAAGTTCTATTTCTAAATAATAAGATGCAGGTTTTTAGGATTACTTCCACATTTCTTCCTTCTAAGATAGAGATGATAGGGAATTTCATCTGTTTTGAGTGCATCTTCATGCTCAGATATAAGGAAACTTATTTTATTTATAAGAACAATTATTTTTTCTTTTCTATTTTGAACTTTCAGCTCTTGCACATAATTGTTTCCGTTATTACACTAGCATTATTTTTTATTATTTCATAGTACCCTCAGAAGACTTAATCCATTTATCCATATGTAAGATGAGGTGACTGTTTCGGATGAATGAAGCTATTAGGTTTTCCCATGTCAAAAGTTTGGGTTTTTCTCAGTAAGGTCATAGCTTTCAAGCAGTAAAAATGTGTTCTGGTAATGAAAATTTAATTCTCTTGGAAAAACATTGTTTGTTAAAAGCCTTAGTGATTGAATTACAAACCAAATAGAATTTCTGTGTTCTTTCAGAGAATTGAAAAAGACAATTGACTTATCTTTGCACATCATGTTAATGGACCTGTGACATAAAAACTGCTTGAGCTCCAGGCAAAAGACAAGCAACAGCAGTTGCCGTTGATCGATTGTTAGGATTGGTTTTCTGTAGAGTGCTATCTCTAATGATAGAGCAGTTGTGGACAGCATGAGTGATTAACCCATTAAATATGTTAGACCATTTTAAAAGAGAAGAGGTAGTATTACAAGTAGTAGCATGGGGAAGGGTTAAACACAAGTTAAATAGCATACAGGTCTGTGTTTTAGACATATCAGTTGTACTGTGTACATGAGCTTGATTTGCACAATAGATACTGATTAAACTGAACCCTTTGACATGAAGTATTTAATTTGAAGTAATTTAAACATACTAAAATCCTGTTTGAACTTTTAAAGTATGTTGCATATTACTTAATTGCATATTAATTAACAGTATATTTACAGCATAATCTCCTCTTAAATGGAGGGTTGAACTCCTTTGACTACATAAATTTCTGTTCTGAAGGTTTTTTAAATTCTAAACTGAAGTTTTGCATGACTCAGCTGCAACAGAAACCTTTGGGGTTTTTTGTTATCACTACAGTAGCTCCTGAGATTATTTATATGCTGTTAGTTATAATAAAGGACTTTGAACATGCTTTTGCCATTGATCTTGGCATCTTTAATGTTGCTGGATACTCTCTTAGATCAACGTCATGTTGCTTCAGGAGAGACCCTGGGAACTTTTCTCATGTGATGTGTGCTGTTCTTCACAGACCATGTTAACTGTAGAACAGATAAAATCAGTGTTGAATCTGAGCACGTTTAGTCCTCAAGCTAAATTGTCTGATACAACTTAGAGATGAGTCAGTAGATATTTAACAGTGCCTTTCTGATTTAGATAGGCTTTCATATTTAAAAGAAATTCTAGGGTGATTGTCACTGATTTGATTATAAACTTATTCTTAATCTCAGTGCCCGTACAGCTAAGGTGTTCTGAATCTGTACTAATGTTTTTAAGTCAAATACAAAGAAAGTTTGATTCTGTGTATTCCTCTTCAGGGCCAAAGTACCTCTGCTTAAAATACTTTTATCTTCCAGTCTTTGAAATGTTGGCAGCTTTTATATTGACCTCACCTAGTAGAGAAGACTTCTTTTTGGTGTTCTTCATCTAATAGTATTACAAGGATTTGTCTGACTGTCAAGATAGCCTGGAGTTTCTTAGAGATCACTTCTATGTAGCTGTTATTCATAATGTAAATTTTCTTCAGCCTTATCTCCAAAGGTAATTAGGTGAGCTAACCCTGACTTGAATTGATCCTTTTGTCCTTGAATCTTAGTTATCTAGAGAGATAAGTACAGCCCCTAAGACAGGCTAGAGTTGGTTTACAGGTGTGGCATGGTACTTCTATTTTAAGAGCTAAGGTATGCAAGATAACCTCTCCCTCCACCCCCCCCCCCCCCCCCCCCCACCCTGGCTTCCAATTCACTTTGACTGTAGCAGTCTTTTAAAACTATCTTTTCATTACTGTCTACTTTTTTTATAATGTTAAAGGAACTTGTTAGCACTAAAGTTGTAAGCTGGTGCATGAATACATTCTTTTCAGATTTCAACTAGAAATGTCTACCCGCCCCCTGCCCTGATCAACTTCTGAGTGTGTGCAAGGTAGAGGTGGCTGTCCTGCAGCTCAGCCAGGAGTGAAATGCGTGGAAGCTCCTTAGTCTGCTTCCATGTAAAACTAGGAGATTAGTTCAAACCATCTTAAATGACAATGAAACCAAGCACACCAGTGCTGTAATGAATCAGATGAACAATCATATTGTTTTCACAAGCTAGGTTGGTATTCTGCAGCAAGAATAACAGAGATGGGGGAACCATAGTATCTTCAGTTTGCACAGGTGTTTTGCAAGGTAAGCATGCATTGGTGGCTAAAGAGATGTCCTGGAGATGTTTCCTACCTCCCCCACACCTGTAACTTTGAGGAGAGTTAAAAAAGAATTTCATCTTGCAAGTCTGCTGGGGAAACATGGACATAATAAGGTTGGTGGGGCCTTAATGTTGCATCTATTTTTCTTCCCCTTGTAAGAAAAATAGGTAAATAAAACAAACAACTCTAAAAAAAACCAGGGAATATTTTTTCTGACCCTTTGTGTAGTCCTTTTAGGAGAGTTGCTCCTATTTTTAATTCTCAGAATTAGACTGAGTGACTTTAACTGAAGGTCATATTGACCAAGTGAATATAGGCACGTGTGTGCGTATCTGTGCACATTTGTTGCTGAAGTTGTGGGTTTTTTTCCTGTGGTTCAACATCATAAGTTTTTGAGAATACATTTAAGCTGGCTGCAGCAAGTGATGAGGTGTGATCTAAGTTGTCTAGATATTAAACTAGAAATAGTTTGTTTACCCACTGCCCAGTGAAGAGTCCATTTTCACTGTGTAAGAGTAGTGCTGGCTGAAATGTTGAGTGTTTGTACGAATAAGCAACTCAAATTGATTGTGAGTCTTAAAAGCGTTGTTTGGAGTTTGGTGGTACCACCAAGTCTGTAGGCAATGCTTCAGGACACTTGTTTTAGTACAGCTTTGACTGCTGGTTTTACAATTTTATAAACTGTTTTGTTTAAAGCAGTTTTGGCCATGGTGGAACACTTAATGTTTTTGGAAGTAAAATTGAAGGAGAGAGTAGGAAATATGGCAGTTGTTTTGTGCCACACACTACCTCTGCTTTCGTAATGTGTCTTTTTACAGATGTAAAAGCCATGAAGTGAGAAAGAAGAAGGAGATAAATGTAAGTTCCTTTCTTTTCAGTTAGCTGTCTGATGTGTTGCAGTCAGCAGGGAAGGCAGGTGTGTTGCTCTGCTGCAAGCTTGCTGAGAAGAATTTAAGTATTTCATTCTCAGCTGCATACTTGCTAAATGAATACTTTTTTCATAGTGAAACTGGACAAGAGAGAGAGGGACTCTTAGGCTTGAGAACAGCTATTTGGGTGGGTTTGAATTATATGTAATATATGGGGGGTTTTTATGTGAGTTCTGGTCTTGCTTATCTGACATATATATAAGCAGTATTGGAAGGGTGAATCTTGGAGGCATAGTAGGGCTGTCTGGGAATTAGAGAGGGCCTGTATGATGCTTGCAAAAGAGTATAGAAGTTTAAAGTAGGGGTTTAGAAGTAATCTGGGTATGTTAGAAAGCTAAAGGTTGTGAAAAGAATTCAAAAATCTTCATGGGAGTGTTGTAGTGGAGTTTCTTTGTATTTGAGGGGTTAGCATGTGCAAATCACCATCTGTCACAGTACTGAAGTACAAAAGCTAAGGGAATCGAACCCAAACCCCTTTACTATGCAGCTGCCTCATTCATGGCTCAACATGGAGTGAGAGAGACGTGAATGCTGGGGACGTAAAGGAACGCTGTTGGAAATAGCCAAACTACGATATTCTATGTACCACTAGAGGGGGTAGCTTATTTTCAGTAACACTTTCAAAAATCCTGTATGTCTTTAGAATTCATTGTCCTCTTGGTTTGTAGTCTGTCAAACAACCTTTGCTTTTTATCCATCCTGGTCTCCCTCTCCCAAACCTAAAAAAGAAGGGAGAAAATTGTTTTGGAGGGAAGAGATACTGAAATATCAGATCTACCAAGCTTTTGGCAGCCTACTCAACATGTGCTGACAGTATAGACAATTTGTATGGTTGGGGTGATGCATGAACCAGTCACAGATCTGCGCCAAAGCTGTTGATTTACTTTATATAATGCATCTCACTTGTAATTACATTTGAGTGGATTGGCATAGAATATGAAATGTGATTTGGCAATGCTCAATTTTCAAGGCTCACCTTCTCTGTGTCCAGGAGCTATGTATTCTGACTAAGAGAAAGGCAGGAAAGAATGCTAGGAGACCTGCCAGAAGTTGTGGAAGCCCCATCCCTGGAAGCTTTTAAGACAAGGCTTAATGGGGCCCTGGGTAACCTGATCTAGTGGAAGGTGTGTCCCTGCCAGGCAGGGGGGTTGGAACTAGATGATCCTTAAGGTCCCTTCCAACTCTGACAATTCTGATTCTATTATTCTATGATTCTTATGAAGTAATGTGGAAAACTGTAACAGCATAACAAGGTGCCCAGCTTTATGAAAAAGCTTACCAACTCTCATCTTTACACAGATTTTAGATTTCCTCTTTTTTAGCTCAAACTATAATACTGGCCTGTTTCCCGGTGTAGAAGTTTGTATGAAAATGTCAATAAAAATGTCCACTGTGGTATTGATATTCACTTTTCCAAAATCTATTGTTTTTAGAATTGCTACAAGTTGAAACTCAAACTACTGGTTTTATTAATAAATAGTAGTTTAGAATGATCAGTCTTTTAAACTGCCTCTTTCTCCCAGAGCAAATACAAATTCTGTTGTATATTGACACTGATTATTCTATGAAGTGTAAATCAAGGATTTCTTTACCTAAACTGTCAGTATATGCTCGAGAATTCTGTGGGGTAAGAATCTGGGTGATGTGCTGTGGATGTTGAAAAACATGTAAATGTAATGAAAGAGATGAATGGTTGGGAAGAATTATGTGTTGATCTAGAATGCGTTTTGTTAATCCTGTTCC
Source organism: Galbula dea (assembly GCA_013399015.1). Lineage (NCBI taxonomy): Eukaryota > Metazoa > Chordata > Aves > Piciformes > Galbulidae > Galbula > Galbula dea. The sequence goes on along the minus strand of VWZX01000041.1, from coordinate 77,279 downwards.
TTGGGTTGCTGGCTCCCTCTGTAGAAATTACTTTAAATTGCAGTTCAATTTCTCTAGAATTGTCTCCTCACTTCTTCGATGTATATGTAAAGGCTTGACTTACATGTACAAAAAGAATAATTTATGATTAGCTACAAAATCTCCATTACAGATTTCTCTCTCTCTTTTCCCTTCAGTTCTGTGCTTGCCCACCCCCCACCCAATTCCACTGAATACAGTACCAATGCAAATTAGTGTTCCATTAATAATCTCAGGATATTCTTCATAACAGACAATTCTAGGTAAGATTTCTCAAAATTAAGAGTCTAAATTATAGCAGAAATGATTTTTCCATCTTTGATGGAGACAATCTTTACATCCACTTAAATTTAAAATGAAAGATCACAAGTGTTAATTATATTATATAGTTTAATTTTGGATCTTGCTGTTGACATGAAATAAGTAATCTGAAGATTACTCATATCAGGTGGTAAACACTGCATCAATATTTAAAAATTCTGCTTATGTATTAATACAGTATTGTAATTAGGCCTTCTGCCTCTGTTTATTTTGTGTATATAGTACATTAAAGCAAAACTTTGTAATCTAGATTTATAGGCTCTGTTAGAATATTCTTTATTGTTAAGCATTTCTTGAAAATAAGTGTTGATTCATCCTTACATGACGCAGTGATTATGTGATAGAAAATAGAAAAAAACCTTGAGATAATAGCTATGGTTGACAGATAAGAACAAAGTGTACATTCCTCTGGGAAATTTGGTTCTGTAGCCTGAGCTGCTTGTCTGAGACTGTTTTGTGATAGAACACTTCCATGGTAGGGGAAAGGAGTAATGCTGGAGGGAAAAGAGAAGGATGGATGTCAAAGCCAGGAGAGAATCCAAATTATTTTGTGTGTATTTTATGAGAAGCCCAAACTGAAAGGTCTAAAAACATCAAGGATCATCAAGTCTAACTCCTGTCTATGCAGAAGATAACCCCAAACATCACAGTATGTGCCTAGGAGCATTGTCCAGATGCTTCTTGAATTCTGTCAGGCTTGGCACCGTGACTCCTTCCCAGAGGAGCCTGTTGCACCTTTTGGGTGAAGAACCTTTTCCAAATACCAGCCTAAACTGTCCTGGCACAGTTTCATGCCGTTCCATCAGGTCCTATCACTGGTCGCTAGAGAGAAGAGATCAGCTCCTGAGCCTCTGCTTCCCCTTGTAAAGAAGCTGTAAGCCATGATGAAGTTGCCTCTCCGTATCCTCTTTTCTAGGCTGAACAAATCAAGTGATTTCAGCTGTTCTTCATATGGCTCAGTGCTTGAGGTGAGGCTGCACCAGTGCAGAGTAGAGCAGGACAATTACTTCCCTTCACAGAATCATTACGGTTGGAAAGGACCCTCGAGATCATCTAGTCCAACCGATACCCCTACACTACTCTTATCCCTAAATCATCCCCTGAAGAAACACATCTATCCTCCTCTTAAAAACCTCCAGGGATGGTGACTCCACCCCCTCCCTGGGCAGCCTATGCCAATATCTCACCACTCTTTCAATAAAGAAATTCTTCCTAATATCTAGTCTAAACCTGCCCTGGCACAATTTAAGCCCATTCCCTCTAGTCCTGTCACTAGTCACAAGGGAGAAGAGGTCAACACCCACCTCCCTAGAATGACCTTTCAAGTAGCTGAAGAGAGCGATAAGGTCTCCCCTCAGCCTCCTCTTCTCCAGGCTAAACAAGCCCAGCTCCCTAAGCCTCTCCTCATAAGGCCTGTTCTCCAGACCCCTTATTAGCTTAGTTGCCCTGATGCACTCCAGGATATGGTTGGCCCTTTAGGCTGCCAGGACATGCTGTTGACTCGTATTCAACTTGCCATCAATCAGAACCTCCAGACCCCTTTCTGCAGGGCTGCTGTCCAGCCTCTCATTCGCCAAACTGTACGTACATCTAGGGCTGCTCTGTCCCAGGTGCAGAATCTGACACTTGTCCTTGTTAAAATTTGTAGAGTTGGTGATTGCCCAGATCTCTAATCAGGTCTAATTAGAGCCTCTCTGCCTTATAGGAAGTAAACACCTACTCCCAATTCAGGTTCATTGGCAAACTTACTTATACTACTTTCCAGTCTTACATCCAAGTTATTTATGAAGATATTGAAGAGCACTAGCCCTAAAATGGAGTCCTGTGAACTCCGCTAGTGACCGGTCCTCAGCCTCATGTAACCCTATTCACTATAACTCTTTGAGCCCAACTCGTCAGCCAGTTGTTCATCCATTGGATAGTTGATCGTTGAAACTTATTTTGCTTAAGTGGAAGTTCCTAGTGTCAGTTATTGCTCCTCTGTGATGTTGCACCTATATAACTTAATCTCATGTATTAATTTTTCTTCTCTTGCTTTCAAGAGATGTTTTTAAGTACCTGTATCTGCTGCTTTGATTATCACTACCATATTGTAAGTGGTACAGCAGAGATATCAAAAGATCCTCCAAAGGAAAGATGTTTTGGAATATTCCAAACCAGTTCCAGATCAAATTTGAGAGCTTTCAGAAGCTCTCACTGTACTGATTATTAAGTTACATTGATCTTTTGTAACGATTTCTTACACTCCAATCATATATTCAAGACTCATGTCTGAGCAGATAGCACAGAGCACTAAGTTGAATGCCTGGACTTAGAAGGTTCAAGTATTCTGAACTCATGTAAAATGTTTCAGCTTGTCACCCGATGGAAAGCCTAGCAAAGGCTTCACGAACAGCACTAAATAGTTTTGCACCTTTTTGTCCCCCTGGGATTCATGTTTCAATAAATGCAGTTAGGGCAGTCAATGAGGCATGACTGCACAGAAGAAGGAAACTTCTCCCCCACCAGTTTTCTTGACACTTTTAAAAATTTTACAGCAAATTCAAAAATAGTGTGAAAAATGGTGTTAACTGTTATTTTGCGTTGACTCCAGCTATGCACAAAGTGACTGAGGTGGTTTGAATATACAGATTAATTTTTCCATAGTTCTGCGTATTTCTGCCACTATATTGATTTCTTTGAGATAGAGAATGGGGTGCATACTTGCAAGAAGATGCAATCTTAAGCTGCAGAGCATGCAGTATCTTCTGGGATTGCTATTTCTTAGTTAAGGTAACTGGAAAGGTTTCTGCATCTCTATTGCACTGAAATGCACAATTTAGAATTGGACAAAATCTGTCTTGAGTGTTAATTTGTGTTATGCAGTGTTAGCAGTAAATGAGACTTTGTAAAATTTAGAAGTGACTAATTCGTCACTTTACTGATTTGAACAATGTCTATGTTAGCATCTCTTAGATTATGTAAATAAAGTTATTGCTCTGGGATGTTTCTGACCCATTAGAGTAATTCATTTATGCAGCTTGAAATGTTCTGTGAGCTAGAATGAGAGTTAACTTATCGTGGGATTTTTATTCCATTTTTTTACAGTACTACTTACACATGTAATTTTGTGCATGGTCGTCTGAAGATAGTACTAGATTCAGAAAAGTTAATACACGAGCATTTTATGAAATTACATTAATTATTTTAATTGACATAGTGTGTGTTGAGGAGAATCCTCAAAAATACTCCTTTGGCTGTTACTATTGAAATTCTGCTTTTCAGATTTTATGAAATATACAAAAAAGCATTGAAATTGTGGCAATGTTTGAAAGCCTCAGAAAAGGGAAATGCAGTCCATACTGGTTTTGCAGCAAGGTGATGTTTTATGTAGTAGCTTTATGGTAATTAATTGGAGACTTCAGTAAACAATGTAAAATGTTTAAAGCTTTTAAACACTTGTAAGTACTTGGCAATGCACTCTTGTCTTTTTATTTAAATACTTGTAAGCTTGAGTTGAGGAGACTTACTAATTTTGTAGAGACTATTTAAACACTCCAAAAGTAAGAAATGTGTATTTTGTTCTGTATCACGTGCATGCACAATTTGAGCTTTTGAGATAAGATGCACCTGAGTACAGAAAGCAACAGACACCACACGTATTTGGTATTCAGATTATTATGTTAACAGATTATGTTATAATAAGCAAAGTGGTAAGACCCAGAATGGTTGTTTAACTATGTCTTCTCTGTACTCAGTCTTGTAGGTTTTTGTTTGTTTTACTGCTGGCAGGGTGCAGTTGAGGCGCTTTAAAGTCATTTACACATGTTGCTAGTATGATTATCTAAAAGCTGGCCAATGCAAAAGGAAGTAAAAATATTCATTATTTAGTTTATGCTAATTTTTGTACAGTCCTCAGAGTAGATGGAGAATTTAAGCTTTCAATATTTTTTGCATTTTAGTGAAAAAAAAATCTACTACAACGAAAGATATACTACATTTTAAAATGCAGATGTCTTTCGGTTGATTTTTGAATAGCTTTGTACTTTTCTGAACTCCTAGACTTTTAAAAATAGAACTTATTGCTTGATGACTTCTGTCTGTCTGTGCTCTGTTTAAATGCGTAAAGTATGTAATTTATTGTTTCTTCATAATTCCATAAGAGATGTAGTCGGGATATAATAATGGAAACATAGAATGGCTGGAGTTGGAAGGAACCTTAAAGATCATCTAGTTCCAACCCCCTTGCCATGGGTGGGGAAGCCACCTGCTAGACCAGGTTGCCCAAGGCCCCATCCAACCCAGCCTTGAACATTTACAGGGATGGGGCATCCACAGCTTCTCTGGGCAACCTGTTCCAGTGCCTCACCACCCTTTCAGTAAATAATTTCTTCCTTGCATCTAACCTAAATCTCCCCTCTTTTTAGCTTAAAGCCATTTCCCTGTCTCCTATCACTATCTGCCATCTTTTTTATAACCTCCCTTTAAGTAAGAACCTTCTTTTCTCCAGGCTGAACTACTACTCTCTTAGCCTGTCCTCATAGGGGAGATGCTCCATCTGTCTGATATCTTTGTGGCCCTCTGGACTCGCTCGAGCAGGTCCACATCTTTCTTATGCTGAGGGCCCCAGAGGTGATGCAGTACCCCAGGTGGGGTGTCACAAGGGCATAGAGAGGCAGAATCACCTCCCTTGACCCGCTGACCGTGCATCTTCTGATGCAGCCCAGGATATGGTTTGTTTTCTGGGCTGCAAGCACTCATTGCTGGCTCAGCGTTTTATCCGCCAGAACCTCCAAGTCCCTGTATAGGGCTTTCTGGCTGCCCTGTGCCACACCCTGTTTGCAGTGCTCCTGGCCTCTTGCACTCCACAGGGTTCTCTAGATTGGCTCCAGCTCTCACTTGGGTTTTCCTGCTTCCAGGAACCTGCTGTTTGTCTCAATTGAGCACTCAGCCGCAGAACTGACCATTAGTGCTGCTGCTGCGTTCTCTGCCCCCTGAGCCACTGCTTTTCCTAAATGATCAGGTAATGAGCTGTATTGTGGTGTAGTCCTATTCTCAAGCATTTCTGTGCTTTCCAGTGAGTAACATGGTATCTGTGTTTCCAGTGCTCCTGTGCTAGGACTTCGTTTTCTCATTCAAAATCTTTTTCAGTGAGACTGTTTAAGAATTGCCAGAGAAATTCAGCTAATGTCCTTGTAACATTACTGTAAAGAAGGCATGCTCATATCAGATACTCCATTTCCAAAGCTGCTAATGCAGCTTCACTGTCTTCAATAATTTAGCTTTAAACATATCCTCATTTACAAAGGTAAGCACCTTAAATAAAAAAACACTGTGTAGTTCATCAGCAACTGAAAGAACAGAAAAATGTCTGTTGTCCATTCAGTAGCTCCGTATAGTGGATTCTGCTATTTTAAAGGAAGTGATCATCTGTCAGAGCAGATTAAATGGCTTATGTGAAAATAATTCAGTGGTTGTCCATTTATTGCCTTTCCTTTCACAGAACTTTAGAAAAAGACCTCAAGAGATCCTTTAGTTTCATCCCCCTAATCCAGCTAGAGATGCATCACTGGCATTCCTGGCAGATACTTGTATAGACTCATCTGAAGGTCTTTGGAAATAGTAAAATGTCAAGTGGAGACAGTGAGATCTTACTACATAATCTGTATTGGTGTGCTGCTTCATTGCCATTGAGAAGTTCCCCCTCCTCCTCCCACTAATTCTAGATTTGAATCTCTTCTAAGTACAGGTCAGTTCTGTTAGCTGTCCTATTCTCCACTGACACAGAGAGCAGATTATTCCTGTACTGTTGATTTATTTTTATGTTTTCAAGTTTTTCCTTTTCTCCTCATCTGTAGACTAGAGAATGCAGGATGCATCTCTTTCTGCAGCTCACATCTTGACTTCTTCCAAATTTCACTGTTTTCCTCTGGCCTCTCTCCGGTTATTTCAGGTACTTCAGGAAGTGTGTTGCCAAGAAAGAGATGCAGTCTTCCAGCTGTGGTCTTGCTCTGTGTAGTATGGAATTCCTAAGGCATCAAATTAAAACATGTTAAAGCTAACAGAGTGCAGTATTCTTAGTAGTAGTATTGGAATCATATAATTGAATTTTACTTTTCCTGTCACTTTGGAGATGCTGTTTGACATGCCTTCGGACTAAAATTAGTTTATTAACATTCAGAAAAAAAAAAAGCTTAAACTTTACAGCAACTGCTACTTTGTATGTTAGGATTTAGTTTAAGTTCAAGAGTTGAAACAGTTCAGACTCTCTGAAGTCCTCTGGGTACACTACATGAACCAGCAACAAAATAGTGTTGCATGTTTAATTCCCAAAAGTGTTTCTTTGCGACTCAGATTTCTAACATGAGCCAGAAGAGTGCAGGATTGGCAGGACAAGGCTGTATGCAAAGAGAACATGTATACTCATTTGCTAGGGTAGGGTTCTGTGCACCTATGCACCCCTGAAGGCAAAAACAGAGTAGCCAGTAGCATGAGGAAAATATTGAGATTTAAGACACTTAAGTGATCTATTCCATCACACTTCTAAAAGTTGACTGATTTAATCAGGACATCTGGGAGCCCTTGCTTAGGAGTATAAGTATAGATGTCTGATATGGATATGTGGTTTTGTATTTGCGTGGAGATAAGTTTGTGCTTTAGTGTAGAGCTGATTTCCTTTCTTACTGATTATGAATATCATTGAAGACTTGCCAGGAAATATCTCATCTTCTGATCTACATACTTAAATGGCTCAGTAATCATTGTATATGAGTGTCTCAGACATTCAAATTGATTTGTTCTTGCAGCTTTCTGTTAGATAAGATTGCAGTTTTATGGATTTGTTGCCAAAGCAAACAGGGAATGTAGCTGTCTCCAAACTGCATGGGAAACTTGCTGCAGATTCAGAAGCTGTATGCCTTAACCACGAAGCCATCTGCTTGTTCTGGAGGAGGTCTCCTGCCCTAATACGGGTACTGACTGTATGATCAGATGACCTTGCTTTACAAGAAGTGGAAACAGCAGCTGAGACACACTGCAGCTTGTGTCCCCAAACCAGTGATCACAGATGGAGTGCAGCTGCTGCAAGGGGTTCAGTGGTACCTTCTGGTCACATGAGTCAGCTGGTGAAGTTGCAGCTGCCAGTGTCTCAGTGGAGCAGCTGAAACCAATATACATTATTCAGAGTGGTGCAGGAGCGTGTGGGAGGTGATGGAGATAAACTCCCACTGCTAGTTAAGTATCTTAAGCACACTAGCCCCAGTACATGGTCCTGGCCTGGCCTTGTCTCTTTAACAGATGTATCTTGCTCTCATTGTGAGGGAAGTATCAATAGAGCTACAGACAGCAAGAATATAAGGGTTTTAATTAATTTTGGTTATTAATTTTTAATATCTGCTTAAAACTGAATACGCACACATTCTCCTGTCCTGCTTGTCCTAGATTTAGTTCAGCAGGATGTGTGTAGATCTTGTTTTGGACTATCAAAGATAGGAAGATAGAATCATAGTCTTCCACTATGTTGAAAAGAGTATTTTGAGAAATTCAACATTAGTGCAAAAATGCATTGAGTGCTTTAAGTTGAAAGTGAATATTTGAACAAGATACACAACTACAGTAATTACCACTGTGCTTTTAAACTGTAGTGACAAGTTATCTTGCAGATCTGGGGAAAGCTGAGATGGGCTATTTGGGTTTGCTTCTGAGCACAAATAACTTTTCTGAAGGAGGTGATCTCTTCGGCTAACATTTCTGGCATTTAACAATACTGTAACATGTCTGTATAAAAAAAAAAAAAAGTAGTTTTGGATTAGAATCCCACCAGCATCTGTGGGAATGTTTTGAAACAGCAGCTTTTCTAAAACCTCCTGGTGCGTGAACATCTTACTTCACAATGAAGAGAGAATGGTGCCATCATAGTTGTCCTAATACATGTGTTAGTGGTTGATGTCGTTTATAGGAGCCTTTCTTAAGTTGGAAGGATGTGGCTGTGTCAAGAATTGGACACTGAACTGTGTGTTATTGTTTCTACTTTGAGAAAAACACCCTGCAAATGTCTTAAAAATGATTTTTCCATTCCTGTCATATTACTTATTGCAGATGGCAATTACTCCACAGCAGCCTTTTTTCCCTTTTTCTTCTGTGATTTCTTTTGACTCTGCCACAGGTGCTTTCCTGCCTAGTTCAGGAAAAAAGCATTTTCAATCTTCGTTGAATATATTAGTAGAATTTCAGCATTGGAATAAAATTGCATTACAGATCTTGTAAATATCACAAGACATTATAATATTTGATATTTGAATTTAAGTATTGTTTTTGCAAAGTTACTTGCATATGCAGTTGCTCTTTTAAAGATTTTTACTAGTACTGTATTTCCCACAAGAACCTTATATTCTCGGGATGTTGGTTGCACAAAAACCTGATTAGAAGTGGAAATAATGTACTTAGCTGTTTTACAGTTGCTCCAGCAGGATCACTGCAAGTGACGTGATGAACTTTGTACATGGAACATACTGCCACTGGATGGTGCTATTGTTATATTATTTGACTTGCATTCCGTGACAATGTGGACTGCATGAAATCTCCACTCCTGTCCTCCCCCAAGATTTTGTAAAGATCTGCTGCAAGAAAATCATATGTATACAGATCACAGTACCAATAGGAAGATAGTCATCCGTAACCTGTACCTTTACAAAAGTTGGGCAATTCTGTCTGGTGTAATCTGTATTTGAGCTTTGCAGATGAATGTTTAATGCAAGTTTGGATGAGAGCCTGCTGCTTGGCAATACAGTTGTTTTTATGGAAAATGATATTCTTGAAAAATGGGATATAGTTGAGCCAATCAGCTCTGTGAAATCTGCATATTCATAATACATCTAATTATCCAGAAAGAGATGCTGAGTTACTGAAATTGTCACTTTGAATGCTTTCCTAGCAAGGGGACTGTCTTTTAAAACGGCAGGGGTTACATAGTTAGCTACCTATTACATTAGGGGGAAAAAAAAGTTTTGACTATTTTATGCAAATATACTGCATTACCTCCATATAAATGAGAAGGTAAATCAGCTTTTGAAAGCCCTTCATGTTTTTTGAGGGGGGAGAAAATGAATTCGTCTTCCAAATTTGCATTTCAAGAAGTAAATAAGTACTTGAAAAGGTGTGCCTTCTCTTAAAGATTGCAGTTTGATAAGCTAGGAATTTGAGAGTTAAAATGGCTTTAGAAGTTTCTGAATTTCATCTTTGAATAGGCTGTGAACAATTGCAATGTACTCAAATTTTCCTATAAGCTAGCTAAAAAATGAATTATTTCGGGGGAGGTTTTGCTATCTCTCTCCCACTTACATTTTCTTTCACATATCTCAGTCTGTCTACAGCAATTGGAATACATTTTTTTAAGTGACCTGGGAGCGGGGAGGAAGGAAACAAAAATATCCCTAGAACCTAAGAAGACTATTGCTGCTACTCAGTCCTGACTTCAGGAGAAATTACGAGATTTGGCAAGAAACCATCTTGTGTATTTGTAGCCTCTCTCTTTTACCAGTTGAGCTATCCTGTATCTGCCTTTCTCATAGTTCTTAAGCTCAGTGAGCAATATCATAACCATATTTGACAGGGCAGCAAAAACATGTAGGATAAGAAGTTACTTGAGGTTTCAAGCAGGTTAGTGGCCTGATAATGAAGAGAGTCCCATGGAGGGAAACGTGAGTAGAACTCAGACATTATTTGCTCCCAGCAGTGTCTTGCCTAGTTGGCTGGAACAGCCTATGGGTACTACCCACAGAATCACAGTAACATTACAGTTGGAAAGGACCCTCGAGATCATCTAGTCCAACCGATACCCCTACACTACTCTTATCCCTAAATCATCCCCTGAAGAAACACATCAATCCTCTTCTTAAAAGCCTCCAGGGATGGTGACTCCACCACCTCCTTGGGCAGCCTATGCCAATATCTCACCACTCTTTCAATAAAGAAATTCTTCCTAATATCCAATCTAAACCTGCCCTGGCACAACTTGAGCCCATTCCCTCTAGTCCTGTCACTAGTCACAAGGGAGAAGAGGTCAACACCCACCTCCCTAGAATGACCTTTCAAGTAGCTGAAGAGAGCGATAAGGTCTCCCCTCAGCCTCCTCTTCTCCAGGCTAAACAACAACCACGATGCAGGGAACCCCGAAGGTCCTCGCTTTTTTTACCGTTCAAATAGCTAGGTTGGAGGAGGTGGGAGAAGGTGAGGGTGAAGGGGGTACTTTGGTGGAACTTCAGTAATATGATAGAGAGGTAGGGCTATTGGAGTAGGAGCTATAAAATATTCTTCCTTGAGAAACCAGACTTCATTATTTCTCTAATCAGGAAGCAGTTTTACATTCAGTAGGTATATCTTTCCAGAGGCTGTTTGTTTGATAGGGTCATTACTTGCTGAAATCAGAAGCTGTTTGCTTGCTTCATCTGCATCTGGAAGATGTTACTTTGTTTATGCAGTGTATGCTACATCTGTCCTGGAGTTTTAACTTTCATTTCATTATTTGCACTTTCCAAAGCTAAAAGTTTCGTTTTTGGGGGGTGTTTTGTGTTTTTTCTTTTTCTTTATTTATTTTGGTTGTCAGACAACATGTTCCAAAGTTTCTGTTCTGACAGGTGTGGATTTCAGTCTGCTTCTTTTGGTGCAGTTATTTCATGTGCTGAATGCTAATTTTTTCCCTTTTTTGTTTTAAGCCATTAACTCTTACTGTATTTATCTTGCTGTTGTACGTGTTAGCTCTTGGTAGCACAGACATAGTTGATGATGGCTTAAACTTCTGAGATAACAGTTAAGTATATACTCATACAAAGCAATGCTGTGTGTCTTGAGTTCTATGAGAGAAGGCAATTCTGTTCCTAGTGCTCTGCTCAAGAATGACTGAGTTGAGGCAGGATGAAGGTAAAGTGTGAGGAGCTGGCCTGATGGGCAGACAAACTACATCTGAGAGTAGTCTTGGAAACTATTCAGAGATTTACAGACATGATGTAGTACTGTTGGATCTAACTGGACATTCTTGAAGCCAGGTGGGGAGCGAGAGAAGGTGCAGGGAATCCCTGCTGGAAACTGAAGTGCAGCAGTTTGACAGAGAGTTGGCCAGCATATTTGCATCTTCATGTGAGGGTTTTTACAACAATGAGAAGTGGTATTGATCTTACACTTGAAGTGTCTGTTGGACTGAAAGCAATGGGATGTACTTATTTAAACAGGCTGTCTTGTGTGTAGGTATGTTGTGGGTGGTAGGAGTTAAAAAGGGATCCCAAGGTATTAGTAAGTAAGTAAGTCAAGGAGTAATCTAAAAGGATTATGAATCAATGGATCTATTTCCCTTGCACTGAGGGTTGGGAAGATGAAGAGATTTAGTTGTGGTTGAAGATCCGCTCTGTTACTACTTGGTTCTCTGCAGGGCAGCTATAGAAGTGTTTAAATACTTCTGATAGAATATATAACTCTTTGCACTTGATGCAAGCAAATAGATAATGTTTTAGTTTTAGTTTGGTTTTTTTTGTTTGTTTGGGTTTTTTTTTTAATTTCCACTCTCCACTGAAGTTTCTTAAAATCCCTTGGCATTCAAAAAGATGTAAAATGCTTTAAAGTAAGTAAAGATCTTAAATAATGCTAATCCTATTGCATCTAAAGTCATGGTAATATAAGCTGGCTGACTCCTTTTTAGTGTTTATTTCTTCATTTATTTGAATACCTGAAGATGTGTTTCAAAAATTAAAAATGGAAAAAAATCCTTTGCATTCTTCTTTGTGTCCATCTCTCTGGGACAAACTGGGATCATCTGCAAGATCAAATACCTGCAAGAACCTGTGTTCTTGAAATTGAAAGTGGGAAGTCTTCTGTTAAGTATTTATTGGACAGTGTCATGTCTGTGTGAGTTATTCATGCAATTTGATAAATATGTTCTGTGATTTCATTGGTCATGCTTCTTTTTGCATCTTTTTGTAGGGTCGCTATAAAATAATCTGTCACTTAATGGGGGCAGAAACAGTGATGTTAAGTATCTCTGTAGATTTTTTCAAATTCTTTGTTTTATAACAGAACCAAAAGTGAACTGTCCATATAAAAAACTTCCAATAGTTGGCATAAAATTTATGAGTCACTGTAGCCAGGTACATGATTCCAGATACACCTCAGATTTTCAGGATTTTTCTTCTTGATTATTGGGTCTGCATGTGAAATAGAAATTAATTATATACTATTATGTGACTGTGACTATGCCCTCTGGCTTCTGTATGAAATACCTAAGCAGAATTATCACTTGTTTGAAAGTATGAAATCCTAGATATGTTCTCTCATGAAAGTCTCATGTTCAGGGTGTCATTGGTCTGTCTCACTTAAATTCTTATTACTAAAGATTCATTTTCTGACTGTTACAAGGTAACACATTACAAACTCATGTTTTAGTCAGTGTGATTGTGAATATAGATAGGGTGCTCAACAACCAAGATGTAGTAGTAGCATATGTCTTTTTTTAAATTTATGATGTACAGTAGTCGTGATAGTTTTCATAAAACAGATATTGTTTCAGAGCATCCAGCTTCACTTGGTAAATGCAGAGACTTCTTTAAAGATGCCTCCATCAGTTCAGGCCTTTTGGGTCCAGTATCTTCTCAGTGTAGATTCATTAATCTTCTCTGGTTATTAGAAGTTGTGGCTCTTCTTCAACTTTTTTCCAGTTTTCAATTTCTTTTAAACTTTCCTTCCCAACTCTTTTTTTTAATTGATCCATTATTTTACATAAAACAGTTAGAACTCAAGATGAGGCATTAATGCCCTATATTACCTCTTTGTTCTCCTTTGTGCCTTGTGATGGTCTTCAAACTCTCATGTAAGAATGAGAATCCTTAATAGGCACATTTTAAGGAGATGGAAAACTGACCTTTTATACTGCTCCTCTAATGTGGTTTGTTTGGGGTTTTTTTTTTTGGTATGTTGTCGAGGGTCGAGGCTGGGCTGACCACCAACCCAATGACAACTGCTTCCCCCTTACCCCCCTCGCCCTCCCCCACAGGAAGGGAAAGGGGATAAGGGAGAGACAGAGAGACTTGTGGATTGGAAACTAAAACTAGAACTACTTTAATAATAACAATAATGTTAAATGAAATATATACAAATATGTACAGAACCCAATACCGAACCCAAACCCCCCTCGATGGTAACTACGTCACCACTGATTCTGCAGCAGTAGGCCTCAGCAACAGATGAGTCCGGCTCAGGGGGCTGGATCCTGGTACTGGATGCAGGAGCTTAGGGATCACCGAAGCAGAGGAAAACAATCCAGCAATCCAGGAGTCAGGAAAGGGAAATCTCACAAGGGAAATCAGGAATCAGAATCCCCCAAGAGAAATCCAACAAGGAAAGATCAAAGAAGGATCCGACAAAGAAAGATCCAAGGAAAAATCATCCAAGGAAAAATCATCATCTCATCAAGGAAAAATCAAATCTAAATCTAGCCTGGGGGAACTGACCCCCCAGCTTATATATCGAATATGATGTATATGGGATGGAATACTTTAGTTGGTCAGTTTAGGGTCATCTGCCTTGTCTGCTCCTCCCTGAAGGTGCAGCCTTTACCCTGCACCCCCCAACAGGAGACACAAGATTTAGCAGTGACCTTGCTCTGCATACCAATCCCTGGCAGTAAATCTAAACATTAGGCCTTATCACTGCTAGAAGCTGGCAGTGTCTGTAAAAACATGCTGCTAGTTTCAGAAAGTGCAGTTTCTTAGAGGAGCTTCAGCTAAAAAGTAAAATTACTGAACAGAATTAGTTCTGTTTTAACCCAAACCAGGACATATGTATATATTCTGGATTCTTCTTCACCTATTCTCCGTATCACAGTTGAGTTAAATCTGTAAGCTGGCTTTCATTTGTTACCCTGTTGTTCCAATCTTTCTGAAAGATGGGATGCTGGAGTTGTCCTATTTCTGTCATACTATGACTGGCTCCTGTCTGTGAGAGCTCTGCCTTTCACTGTGGGGAGAGACATGCACAAGTAGAAGAGGAGTGTGAAAACCTTGGAGTTTGCCAGAAACAGCTTGCCTCATATGCTGTCCTTTTCTTCTAGTGTAAAAAGTTTAGCATTAGAGGTGTTGTCCCAGACGTGACAACAGCTTACAAGTATCTTGTTAGGGAGAAAATGCAGTGTGTTGGAGAGTGTTTTGTAGTGTAAAAGAGAAGCAAACCAAGATGAAACCAGTCTGGAAGTTAAGACATGCAAACTGATCTAAAATGAAGCATACTGAAATTACTAAACTGGTTGGATGAAGGAATGAAAATTCTGCAAGCAGATCTTCATGATTATGAAACAATTATTTTTCCTTGTTAAATCCTTAATAAACTGGGGGAGGGAAAGTATATGCAGATGTTAAATTTTGTGCTAAAGGCCTAAAGCCATAGTGAGAGGGAACACAGTATGTAAATTGCTTGTATTACATCATGACTTCTCTCTGAATACTTGGCATTGTTTAAAACAACGTTGTTGAACTGGATGAACTTTGATCCTGATGAAGAACATTTGATCATATTAAGTGCAGATTTCAAACTGATGTTTACCTTGGAGAAATGTTTGCTTTATTAAGTATTAAATGTATATCCAAACAACCTAAAATTACTGGTTTAAGTGTAGTATAAGTTCGTATGCAAATTTCTATTAGCCCAAAGAGTGTATTTACTGCTTTCCAAGTTGTGCTTAATGTTTCAGTTTATTTTAAGGAGGAAGAAGCAATCATTTTGTGGACTTTCTTCCTGCTCTTTCATCATGCAAATGTAGATTTGGAATGAGGCTGTTATAGGCTTGGGCTTAAAGGATGCAAAGTGCTGTTAGCCTAACTCTTTCTGGTGCTGGTAGAGTGGCAAGTAATTTCCTCCAAGTAATGTACCCTGGAGGCAGTCCCTGCAGTATCCATATTTCCTTTGTATGCTTTGGATGGAAAGGCAAGACTGTGTCTGTGTTTCTGGAAGAAGAGAGTAAGTATCATGGTTGTCTGAGGTATAATGCTACCTATGATACAGTTGATTGCTATAGCTCTGGAAATCAGCTCTGATCATGCGTATGCCACTTCTGGTTTAAGCAGACTGTAGGTTATCTAAGCCAGACAGTGTCAATATGTAAGTGAAAGGTACTTAATTAAACTGACTCACTGGATTTACATTCAGGAATAGTAGTTGGGAAAGATGGATGTTACATGTAATCCTAAAAACACAGCAGGGGATTAGCATTTGAGGAAAAGACCTTTAGCTAATCTGGATGCTGTCTGGACAGATTGAGCTGCTGTGTTCCATAGATGCATTTATGTTGGTATCTAGTTTGGATTTCCTCTACTTTTGAATTGAATTGTCCAACTGTCCCTACTTACTGTGCTTGGCTTTCCATTGTAGAGTGATCCCCCAGCACATAAACTGAATTTTTTGGGCAAAACAAAAAAGAAAGCATGCTTCAGGAGCATAACTTACCTGCTGTGAACACAGGCTGTGGGAGTAGTCAAGAACTACTTGACAGATGCCCTGAAATACTTGCACAGTGTATGCCTACTCCTAAAATGAGCTTATTATCTGGTTTTACCATTGGCTCAGTATATATGAGCTTGAAATTATTTTCAGATCTAGGACTTTTTGGGAAAATGCACTGTCCATTGAGCTATCTGTGTAGTAACGATGGCATTGTTAAACCTTTCAAATACAGGACTGCTGCTGGTTAGCTCATAGTGGTAAAGGTATATGGGAAGCTTTTATCTTTTGAAGAATTTAAAGATAAGAGACAAATCAGGACTGGACTTGAATACATGTGCTGGCTGCTAGGAATAATTGTTTGTTAAGGAATATTTCTATACAGATAAGATTTTACAGAAGGTTTGCATTTCCTAAACTGGGTTCTGGAGTCATAACAGCTGTTTGCTCCCCTTTTTGCAGTTCAAGCTTAGTTCTACTTTTAGCCCTAAAGGTACAGTTGAGGGAGTACCTGTTTTTTTCCTGGAAGCGAACAGTATCGGTTTACCAGTCTGTAGGGAAAACTGTGGGATGTGCTCTATTAACTTATGTTCAATTTTATGTTTTAATAACTTTTTTTTTGGTTGCATTTCTCTAACCCTTTAGGATTTTTCCTGCCTGCATGCAGTAACTAGGGGAGACTTTCTGTTCATTTGTGTAACTTAGTTTCGCGTATGTCTCTTAGACTTTTTGGAGGTAATGGTAGTGGTAATGCTAGTGCACCAGGATGTGCTGTGATTCTAGTGGTATTAAAATATATTCTGTGCCTGTCAGGCACATCATAGTCATGAAATGAAGTTACATAGGTGGTTCACTGGATGCGGAGTGAGATACACAAGGACTCTTTTGAGTGTAGGTCTGTTTTGGTTTTCACTTTCTTTTGTGTTCTGGGACATGATGGAGTCTTCTAGGTCATCTAACACATTTATTAATATTGCAAGAACTTAAGACACTTCTAATACTTTCTCTCTAGCCTATTTTACTTTTTACTTTTTTTAAAAAATAATTGCTTATTTATTTATTCATCCCCCCATCGCTCCCATCTTTGGCAAACCTGGTAGTTTGTTAGGATACAGTTCAGGCTAACATTAGCAGGAAGATATCCTAGTATGGATTTTGGTCTGTAAAATGTATGTTCTTTGGCCACTCTGGATTATCTGTGAGTCTTGGTTTGGGTTAAAACAGAACTAATTCTGTTCAGTGATTTTATTTTTCAGTTAAAGCTCCTCCAAGAAACTGCACTTTCTGAAACTAACAACATGTTTTCATAGACACTGCCAGATTCTAGCAGTGATAAGGCCTAATGTTTAGATTTACTACCAGGGATTGCAAAGCAAGGTCACTGCGGAATCTTGCGTCTCATGTTGGGGGGGTGCAGGGTAAAGGCTGCACCTTCAGGGAGGAGTGGACAGGGCAGGTGACCCTAAACTGACCAACTACAGTATTCCATCACATATACGTCATATTGGATATATAAACTGGGGGTGAGCTCCCCCTTGCTAGGTTGCTAGATTATTCTCCCTTGCAAGATTGTTCTTCCTTTCTGGTCTGCCTTTACTCCTGCACTTTGGTGATCCCTAAGTTCCTGCATCCAGTACCAGGATCCAGCCCCTGAGCCTGACTCATCTGCTGCTGAGGCCTACTGCTGCAGAATCAGTGGTGACATAGTTACCAGTGAGGGGGGTTTGGGTTTGGTGTTGGGTTATGTACATATTTGTATATATTTAATTTATCATCATTATTATTATTATTATTAAAGTAGTTTTAGTTTCATTTTGCAATCCACAAGTCTCTCTGTCTCCCTTATCCACTTTCTCTTCCTGTGGAGTGGGGAGAAAGGGGTAACAGGGAGTGTCTGTCATCGGATTGGTGGTCAGTCCAACCTTGGCCCTCAACACTGTGGTTGCAGGTGGTCCATATATTATTAAATATTGTATGAAAAGGTCCATATACTCTTGTACTGTTTGATAGTTCCATTTTGGCTGTTTAATGTTGTTGTGCTGTCTTTCATAACTGGAGAGCAAGGTTCCCTGTCGCTACATCTACTGAAAAAGAATTACCTTTACAGAATATATTTTTAAAAACAGCACATGTAGTGGAGATTTCAGGCTTATATGCCATGGCAGCAAGAGGACAAACTGGTTTTATAGAGACTTTAATATCATTGCAGAGGCTTTTTCTATGATTTGTCTTGTTAATTCCATTTGCACTACTTAGGTGTCAGAGTTAATTGTAATTGCTGCTTGCAAAATCAATTAAGTAAAGCAAAGTTCACAGATATTAAATAGCAATGGAACATGGGAAAAATTGTTGGGAGTAGCAAAAGAAATAAATGCAATAGTTCTGTGTACCACCCAAATTGTGCGTGAAATAAACAGCCCTGCTTGGGAATAGCAGCCTTCTGAACCCTTGACATAAAGAAGAGAAAGTGTTGTGAGTTTTAAGAGAGGAGGAGAAGTAGTTAGATGATGCATCTACTGTCTTCTCTGAAGTTTAGCTTTTATTTTCTCTTTGCTTACTTTGAAGCCTGTTATTTCATCTTAATGTTTCTAGTACTGATAACCTATTCCTTTGGGCTTGGTTTTGTGACTTCTGTTTCAAAGTTAGATTTTAGAATGTGGACTGAGGCTTGCTTCTTTAGTGTATAGGATTTAAAACTTTTTGGATGACTGATTCCTCAAACTGAAATGGTTGTGGTTTTTTGTATGTCTACTGTGTCTTGAGTTACCAGTAAGCTTGAATTTCTGGTGACTGTTGCTGTGCTATCACTGTCAAGTGAGAACAAGAGAAATCAGTTATATTCTTAAACTTCTGGGGAAGGGACTACTATGTATCAAATTGTTAGTAGACCAAGTGTGAAAAAACTGACATAATTCGGTGGATGGAGGTGGAGGCATGTGTCGTCTTTTTTAAAAAAACCTTATAGCTGAGTGTTCTTAACTTGTTTAAATTCCTATGGTAATAATGGTGAGGTCATTGTAAAATTCATTTGTTCGCCTTTCAGAGGAAGGACGTGCATGCTTATTGTAAGTTACATGCATCAAATTGATTTGAAATTGGACCATTAGTTACATTGATTTAAAGTGCCAGAAAATTGATCTAAATTTCATAATTTAAGAATGGAACCAGTTTCTCTTACTTACAGGAGGATGATTTATTTAGACACTAACTGGAGCATGAGTACTTGTATAATAAAGTAGGTAATCGAGAGGCAGCAGTGCTAGAGAAAAAAGTAAAAGGGCCATCACAGTTTGTTCACTGTAACCTCTGAAAATCCAATATACCTGAATATTTTTGGATTTCTTGTTAAAATATGTGTCCACGTACTTTCATGGTTTTAACAATTATGTTTCTTTTCTTTTTTAATATGCTTTGAAGCTTTGTTTGGCAGGTATTTTGTCTTTTTAATAAAACCTTCTAAATAAAAGGCGTTTCCAATTGTAATGAATGAGATGGTAAGCTAGCATAATATATTCAGAAAATGCTAATTCAGAAGTTTAGTACACTGCAAAGTTTGAAAATGCGTTTAGTACTGAAGTTACACTGAGAAGAAACAGTTTGGGGAAGCATATGAAAATAAAATTCGAACTCTGTTTTGTTTCTAAACCTTTACAGCTGGTGGTACTATTCTGGGTAAGCTGTTAATCCTATGTCTAGTTTTGTGGAAGTGACAAATACAGCTAGGCCATGTTGAAATGTGTGCTGTTTGTACAGATTCACCTGTTTGATTCAGAACACAAACTTATTTTGTCTCAGTCCTGAAGCAATGTAATTAGCAGATTACCAGGTGTATATGACATGGACAAATACTGTTATGTAATAGAGTACTTTTTAACCTCTTGAGGCAGTAAATTCTGTTTCCTCAGATAATCAATTAATAGTGAGAACAAATTTGTTGCTGTAAGTTGTGACCTCTGATTCACAGAGTCCTCTTAAACTTTAAATGTTTCCATATACAACTGCACGTGAACATCTTGGTACTCAGCTTTTTCTTACTTGTCTTAGATCCTTAATGCTGCAAAGAACAGACCTGGATTTGTGAATGTCCAGTTTCTTACAGGGGACTTACGCTAATGCTAATACGATGCCTTACTGAGACCAAAGGTTTCACAGAGCTGAGCTGCCTGGAGGTGCACAGTGTTGCATCCTCCATTAATGGTCATGGAAATGTGTGAGGGGAGAGAACCAGTTACTTCCACTAAATATTTTCTTGTTGCTGAAGGATACTGGTGATGCATATACTTAGAATTCACTTCTTATCAGTCTCATAATTTTTCTATTAGGAAAAATTTCTTCACCAAAAGAGTGGTGAAGTATTGGAATAGGCTGCCCAGGGTAGTGGTGGAGTCACCATCCCTGGAGGTTTTCAAAAAACAGGTAGATGTGGCACTTAGGGGGATGGTTTAGGGATAACAGTAGTGTAGGGTTTTCAGTTGGACTTGATGATCTTAAAGGTCCTTTCCAACCATGATGATGTTTCTATGTTTTTATGTTCTATAATTTTGATGTTTCATTTAGCCAAAATTATGTTTGTCACATGGACTAATGAAACTGGATAGTTATTAATTATTATCTTAAACAGAAAATTGATTCTGTGTTTTAGTGTGAATGGATTTGCTGAAAGTGCTCATAATAAGCAAAGTGTGTCAGAACACTATGATTAGTTGTAATTATTATTACTATTGAATTTCATTAGTCTTAATACCTTGTGTATGCAGAGAGCAATGCTGGTGCTAAGCTGTATGAGTAAAAATTGTGTCTAAAATAAACTGTTAGTCTATAAAAATACTTAGAAGGGACCAGTGCAGAGTTTGAGGAGAGCGAGGGGAGGAGGAAAAAAAGATAATGATGGGGGAGAGGTTACGTTATGTTGCAGATCTTGAAGCTAAGTACATTGATTCAGAGAACCAAATAATATTTGTTTTAGCAGTTCTAAATCTGAAAAAAAATTCGAAATTGAGATTAACTTTTTCAAGCTAAATTCAGTAGATGTAATGAAAGAAAATTATAAAATTGAGTTAAAATGGGAGGCAAAGTCTTAGGTATAGAGATACTTGATTTCATTTTGACAATAGAAAAAGACTATAATTATCAATTATAGTGGGCAAGTAGGTCAGTTATATGAATGTATTTTGCTTAAATATGATGTTGCTTTAGATTCTGTGAGGAAGATGTCAAGTATTTAGATAAAAGCGATGGTAAGATGTTTTAATCTTGGTAGTGAATAAAGCAAACTGAGATGTGAGGGATGGACAGGACCAAGGATTGTTTTCAAAGCTTTTTGACTGTTCTTTTGTTGTTAAGTTACAATAAAAAAATCCAAGGTTTAACTTCTTGAAGTCATGATTTGTGTTCATCTGTGAAGTTTCCAGCTAGCTGTCTCACTTCACCTTGGTGCTCTTTTAAGTATATAGGAAAATGATTTTTAAAACATTGTTTCTACTGGCTGCTAAATTCATTAATGGTTAAGGAGGTAAAAATGGCTTGACTCAAAGATTTTATGTAGTAAATGCATCTTTAAAAAAATGACATTCTAACTTGCACTTTGAGTAGTACCATTAGCAGTGCACATCGTAGGGGGACCTGACAATGTATGAATTATTCACTGGTAGATTATTATATCTTTGTTGTTAGCATGCAAGATAATGAACGTAATTACTGTGGCAGTGAGCCCGGGGGAATGTGCAGTTCTTCCCCCTGTCTAGACTGGAGTTACTGGCTAACGGAGTATCAAGAAAATATGGTTGAGGTCTGGTAGCTGAGTTGCTGCTTATTTCCTTTTGCTGCTTTAGTAAATGCATATGTTTTGTACACTTCAATTTATTAAAGAGTTTTGGATGTTCTGGGGGTTGTTTTTGGTTTTTTTCTTTCTGTTTTTGAGAATAGTAGTTATCTTTCTGTTCTCAGTCTGGCAACATTGCATACTAACTAAAAGGATTTGATGTTTAATTCTAGCAGCATTGTAGCTTTATTTCTCTTAGAATGATCTGTTACAGTAAATTAATATAAACAGTCTAATTGCTTAGGAAATCCAGAGTAAAAGGTTAATCAGCAATTTGCCTTTCTTTGAAGGACTTAGTTTGTTATGATTTACTCGTCTTAAAGAACTTTGCAAGGCATTAGTGTGTACGCCTCTCTAATCTATGAGGCTGTCCACCTGATCTTAAGTTAAGCTTTTTGATGAACCAAGTACTTCTGTTTTCTGTTTTATATTATGATAACGTAAATTATCTGTAATAAGCCATCCTAATTAAAGTTGGTAAATCTACAGCTCTGCTCCAATTACACACTAATCAATTACACACTAATTTAGTTCTACTTAGCTTGATACAGTGCATCATTAATCAGGTTCAGATTTAATACAACAGCTTTACTGTATTAACCAAAAAATCAGTGCATTTAAATAGGGGGAAATAAAGGAAGTCATGATGCCGAACAGTGTACATAAATACTCTCATATCAATAACGTGTTACAAAAGATTATATTTCCCTTGGGGAAGTGTAGCTTAAACTAGTTCTTTCTTTGTGAACAGATTATTGTTATGAGCTGAAACTGCTGATAATACGTTTAAGCAGATCATGGTGGTTGTTCTGAATGCTACACCTAATTACTTAATATAGATAATTGTCTCATTTCTAATATTATTTAACTGATTAGTTGTAAATTAAATTTGTCAAAAGTTGCAATGCCCTTCATGGTCGAACAGTAGAAGGTAGTGGCCAAGGAGATGTCATTCCCTTTAGACTTCTAAAAGCTTTACCTACAGATAAGTCTTCACAGAAGGTTAACTTACCTGCTCCTCTTGCCTGTGGAGCTCCAGTTTTGATGGGCTGTTACGCTGTCTGTGTGCTCTGTTTTCTCTCTGCAAGGCCTAGGAATGAAAATCTGAAATCTGCCACCTGGAGACTTAGTGTGAATATGCATATGTGTTATCTTGAAAGTGATTTAAAGTAGTCTGCTTTATTTTAAATTAAAACTGACCAACAGCATTTCTACAGGCAGTTATTGCAATCTCCACTAAGGTGGCAGTAGCTATCAGCTGTGTGATTGTCTTAAATTCTTCAGTGTTCGTAGTGTGTGCATCTCTATGCCACTAGTACTTGGCAATATGATAGTACACTATTGTTTTACATAGAACTGTTCAGAGCACAATATGAAAAGAATGGTGATGGGGCAATTAGAAGATGCCCTTGTCTATAGTGCATCATACACTGTGGAATATGGAATATGTGAAGATGAATGGAAAGAGAGATAGTGGAAACTGAAGACAGGTTGGTTTCCTTTACAGCAGAATTGAATAAACTCCTGGAAGATTATATTCCAGTCCTCTGTGTAAATTGTCTTTCACAGGTGACATTTTTTTATCAAGTGTTAGACTTGTGATGTTAATGTGGTGAGGACATACGGCTATAAGTAGTTTAATAAAAGCTATATTTTGAACATTTTAGCTACTAGATAAACCTGGATACAGAGAAAAATAGATCATAAGCGTAACAAGTTGAGCAATACAATTAGCATGTTTTTTTACCTTTGGTCCCACAAAAAGAGGATAATTATACCTCTAATTGCAGTGGAGTCCTATAAAAATGCATTTTTTTTATATTTGAATATGAGTGCTTCATTTTAGAAATTTATGTCACAGAATACTGCTGAGAAAACCAGTAATTCTATCTTCAGAAGTCCAGTATATAGAAGGTGTAGGGCCACAAGCAGACCAGGGAGATGGCATAGAAAGCAGCATGCACAAGAATGAGCCAGTCTTATTTCTAGCTTTTCCTAACTTTAAAGTTTTTGACTTGAAACTTGAGTGATTGTGCATTGTTAATACAGTTTCATATATTTTGTATAGCTCTCTTTTGGGTATAAACCCATATTGGTTGTGTTGTAATTTGACACTTCAGCAGTTTTTCTTAAGGTTCAACTCTGGAATCCACGGTGTTAAATCTAGGAAACAGAAGTGAGTAGGATTGTGTTGGAAGTTAAATTTTGTTTTCTTTTTCCTTTTTTTCCCCCTTGTTGTAGTTATATATATGTAATGTTTGAAATGTGTCATATCTAATTGTGTGCTATTACCTTTTGTCTCAAAATTGATGTTATGTGTTATATTTTGAGTGATTTTTACTGTGCTACTAATTAGTAAAGAAGAACAGAGTTACAAGTGGAGACAATCTTATGCAAATCAAATATTTTATTAATGAGGTGATAATTTATAATACATGATTATGTTCACAGTATATAAGTAGTTGAATGATTTTTTTTTTTTTTTTTTTAAAAAAAAGCATGCACACATGCCTATCTTATGCTGGCACTCTTAGGTATGTGTCACTGTGCATAATCATTTTCTGTGTAGCATTCCAGAGGCTGTCATTGCAAGACACTGAAAAGTAGCAAGTAATATGTCATTTCCACAGTAGGTGTTTAGATTTATGTGATATGAAGGCAATAGGTAAATCATGATCTAGGCTGACTTCCTACCTTCTATCTTTATGGAGTAAAAGAGTGTATGTACTTATGTCCCTAGTTCTGCAGGGAAGTAAAAAACTTTTGTGAAAAATGTCTTTGTTTTTAAATCACCTTTGTGAATTACCTTTGTGACTGGTGGCTTGAACTCTTGTATTTTCAAAGCAAGTATCTCTAAACATAATGAAGCATCTTAGCTACTTTTAAGTCATGATGACTGCTGCAAAGTTTTCTTACATTTTCAAGTGTTTTATATTCATGTATATTGTTCATAATGGACTTCTAATTAAAGCTTAACGTGATAACTTTCTTCCATAATGAATGAGAACCTATTAAAAAAATCTTTTAAGTTTTGTAAAACAGACAATCCTCAACAGTTACTGAAAGTTAATTCAACAGTTACAAGAATTTACTTTTTAGAAATAAATGTGTATTAGCAGTATAAATATGTTTTAAGAGAAGTATAAATGTTTTGGGTGTTCCCAGTATTCACAATTGACCGCAATTAAATATCACTGCTTAGTTGTCTCCCTCAAAAGCAAGTGAACATGAACCTTTTGGAGCGAGTCCAGAGGAGAGCCATGAAGATGATCAGAGGGCTGGAGCACCTCTCCTGTGAGGGAAAGCTGTGAGAGTTGGGGTTGCTCAGCCAGGAAAGACTTTATTGCAGCCTTCCAGCACCTAGAGGGGGGCCTACAAGGAACCTGGAGAGGGACTTTTTACAAGGGCATGTAGGACAATCATCTTGGTAGCCCTCTGCTGGACTCTCTTCAGTAGTTCCCTGTCTCTCTTGAACTGGGAAGCCCAGAACTGGGCACAACATTCTAGATGTGGCCTCTCTAGGGCAGAGTAGAGTGGGAGGAGAAGCCTCCCTTGACTGGTTGGCCACAGTTTTCTTTTGTGATGTCCTGCATCCTAGGATACTATTGGCCTTCTTGGCCACAAGAGCACACTGCTGGCTCATGGTTAATTTTTTATCCACCAGGGTTCCCAGGTCCTTTTTTGCAGAGCTGCTTTCTAGCAGGTCAAGCCCTAATCTGTACTGGTGCATGGAGTTATTCCTCCCCAGGTGCAGGACCCTACACTTGCCCTTGATGAAATTCATGAGGTTCCTTTTTGCCCAACTCTCCAGCCTCTCCAAGTCTCCCTGATGGTAGCACAGCCTTCTGGTGTGTCAGCTACTCCTCCCAGTTTTGTATCATCAGCGAACTTGCTGAGGGTATACTCTGTCCCTTGATCCAGGTTGCTGATGAAGATGTTGAGCAAGACTGGTCTTGGCACTGACCCACAAGGAACACTGCTAGCTACAGGCGTCCTGCTGTACTCTGCGCTGTTGATCACAACCCTCTAAGTTCTGTTGTTCAGCCAGTTCTCAGTCCACCTCACTGTCCACTCATCTAAGCTATGCTTCCTAGGCTTACCTATGAAGGTGTTGTGGGAAACAGTGTATGATACATTTATTTTGCTGTATATAATACGTGTTTTATATATACATACATTTTTTCCTGATACTTGTTTTTTGTAGTTAGGATTTTTAAATTATTATTATTGTACGAGTTAAAAATCAGAGTAGAGTGGTTTTGGAGATTATATTTATTACTTCTGTATTGAAGGGTAACATCTCTCAGGATTGTTTGGTTACTAGAATGCAGGGTTTAAGCACAACTTGCATTTTTGGCTTTGTTTTGACAATAGTAGTTAATATTGTATGGTTTTTGTTAAAGCACTGTTGAAACAATATCTTATTGAGCTGTTTGTGGTGTTTTTTTAAAAGATGTTTAAGATTTCGCATACAGTTTAACTGATCACAGATGAAACTCTAAATTAATACCTCATGAGTTTTACTGACTACAGGGCATTGTTTGTAATTCAAAGCTGCTTTGTTCCTAGCCACTAGGAAAAGACCCTGTTCAAGCAAACAAATTAGAGTTCACCGTGATATCAAACTACTTATTAAAACTGAAAACTCTAATTTTGAATTTATTATTTCACTGTGACTTTTGTAATAACCTATTTAGAACGTATCTTTTTAAAGCTCAAATCTTTAGGGATTGAAATAAAAGATATAAAATTGGTTTAATTGTTATTCCTAACCCACCTGGGGTCAAATTTTGTACTCAAAGAATGATATGGAATATAAAAAGAAAAAACATTGCAAATTGGTTCGGTTCAACTTATTCTTTGATCAGATGCATTTTCATTCCTCCTGACTTGTGTATGGTCTTTACAGAAATACCTCTATACAAGAAAACTTTCAGGCATATTTCATGTGTAAAGTTTAATTTTTTTCACCACTATTGGTCATTACCTGGAGACAGTCAAGATGAATGTTTGTTCTCAGCCTCCTTTTTTGTCTTCTCTCATCTCAGAAAGGATTTGGAGGAAGGCCTTTTAAAATATTTTTACTACTTTTGTAGTATAATTAGTGAGTAAAAGTTGGAAAGGAAGTAGTTTTGTGTAATTTGAGACATTCTTCCTATGGTGAGACTGAGTCAGGAGCTCCTGCTAGAAAAAGATAGGGTTTGTCTGTGAACAAAGTCAAACCCTTGCAAAGGTATTCCCCTACAGTATAGCACTTCCTTTAAGCTTTACACATAGTAGTGCTCTCTGTGGATCACCTCGTGAGACTCCATGCACTACAGAAAATATACTTTAAATGTGTTTGAGTAGCATTGCTGTGATATGGCAAAAACCACTAGCCAGCCTTTGGCATATGGGCCAAGCATACTTTTTTTCTTAATATTTTTTTCTTATTTTTCAAGTTGTTCAGCTGCCCTTACATAAATGTAATACTCTGCCTACATCTTCTTAATAACAAAGCAATGTGTCACGGTTACAAAAGCTACTTAAAACAGCTGAAATGTCTTATGCACCTCTGCTTGATATTATGTAAGAACAGAGTTATGATCATATCTAGTCTGTTCAAAGGCTCAATTACTGGTATTTGAGATGGGAGGGAAGGACTGTAAAATACAGCAAGCGTTACTGAATTTTTATATTTGTGTTGAATATTTTCCCAGCTTCCAACAAGTGATGTTTAGGTAGTTTGTGAAATAGAGTTGATAGGGGTTGGAAGGGATGGGTTTTTTTACCAAATCAATGTTGCTGTATGTTTTGTCCATTCATTTGTCTAGTAATTCTGTGAATTCAGTATGCTTCTGTTATTCATGGTCTGCTAAGGAAGGAGTGCCATAGCTTTACTGTGCATCTTGTAGTGTGTTCTTTTCCATCTTTGGAATCTGTCACTATGTTGGTTCATTTATGCACTTTATCTCCTGTATTATGAGATCACATGAATAATCACAACCTATTCCACTGATGAATGTATGGATCTTGATTGTTGCTCTCTGTAGTTGACTCTTATAGGCTGTGTCCTGGTTGTCTTCATCAATGTGAAAGGATTTCCATTATTTTTATTACTGCTCTTCTCTGTACCTGTTTCAGTCTCTGCTTCACTTTTAAGATGATGAGGACTGAAGCTGCTTATGGTGTTCATACTGTTGATTTTTTACTCTGGCATGATGCGCTCCATTTTTATTAGTAGGAGAAGAGAAATAACAGAGGTTTTTTAATGTGTCCAGTCTTATACATAAATATTTAGGTCAGAGTCCTTTATTGTTTTAGGACTATTTTTACTTTGTGCACAACCATATGTTACTCAGAGTGAAGCCTCAACATCCTCTTAAAAATTATGTTTTCAACAACTGGTCTATCATACGAACCTCAAGACATTCAGGTTTGTGCATGGAAACTCTCTCATTCTTTTCTTGTCTAGGTATTTGAAACTGCTCTTCGAGCTATTTTCCTAGTCTGTGTGGGCTCCTGAATCTTTCTCATCAAGCTTAATACTAGAACATCTATAGATACTACAAAAAGATATGTTGTTGGTTTTTTGAATTTCTGGGTGTTTCCCTTTTTCCTTTCTCCGCAACAGGAGTTTTGGTATTTTTATTCCAAAACATTTCCCCCCCCCCCATATTTTTCTTTCTTTGTGAAAAGGGAAGTTAAGAGAAATGTTTCTGCCACTTGGAAAAATGTTTGTGATTGCTTTGGGTTTCTGTGGAACTTCATTTACAGTTGCCTGATTTCTTGAACAGCTGACTATTCTTTGTCTTCTGTGACCTTAATGTAAAAGATTGTGTTTGGATCAATGAGTTGTTGACTTTTGTTTACTTCAAAAAGTGTTCAGTGAGCTCTTTTGCAATCTCCCTGTACGTTGGTTTCTCTCCTGTGGGAGCTTTTGTGTTGTTATGTGTAGAAGATTAAAGGCATGCTCAACCTAGATAACTGAAGAAATATTCAGTTTTGAGGAGAAAACTGCAAAGTAGTAGTAGGAGAAGAAAAGTAGAGAAGTACTTTTAATTATAGACACAAAGAGCTAGTTTTGAGTTTCAAGTTCATTGAATAGCACCAAGGTAAACATTTGTAGCTTGAATATATCAATATTTGCCTAACTGTTCTCATAGTATGAGTGAAGGAGATTCTCCCCTCCACTGTGTAGGGTGCCTCACTAGATGTGGTTAACTTTCTGTAATGTATAGTCTTAAGTCTTAGTTAAGCTCATTTCCTGCCTGCCTGCAAGTGATATGAAGAAATAGTTTGATTTCTTTGTGAGAGTCATTATTCAGTTGTCTGTCTTATATCTAGACATTTCTTTTCTTGACTATAGTAAATTTCTTTAATATTTTCTTACACATCAGTTTAATACCTCTTATTCCCCTTGTCTTCCAATTAATTCTCTAGACGACTTTTTTTCTCAAAGTAGGCTACCAAAACTGGACTTGACAGTGGAGTCTTCATTGCTATTGAGTAGAAATGAGTACATTTTCACTGCACCAACCATTTGTCATCCTTACTACTATATTCTAGAAAAATACGCACTCTTGCTCCACAACTCCCTCACTTGCCAGAATGGAGTTAGTGCTGACTTGACTTTTACATTTTTGATTTACCATTACCATCAGACACCTTCACCCCTCCTCCAGTGATACTGCTGTCTAATCCCAGTTACATCCTGTTTGGTTAAGTTTCTTCCTTAATTTTCTGTTTCATCAGTGCTGGTCCTCACTAACTTTCATTTTAGAAAATATGTATATTTAATCTTAATTGTATTAGAAACATTGAAGAATACCTAGTTTTTTTAGTTTTATTTCGTATTTCCTGAGTTTGCTTATGAGACTGTCACATGAGAAAATACCAGGAACATCTTTTAAGTTAAGATTTATTATGTCTGCTTTTCCTCTGTTCCATACCAGACTAGTTATCTTGTTGAAGAAGGAAATGTAAAGAAAATGTTGGTATCAAATGAATGGTCACTGTGTGTCAGTTAATTACTAGGTGCTTATGCACTGATGTTTTGTTCCAGCAGCTTTCTAGACGTAGAAATTAACCTTCAGTGTTCTGTAGCTGCCGAGCTCCCACATGGGGTTTTCCACATCTGGAAGTGAGCCCATGTGAACCTCACGTGTTTCAACAAAGCCAAGTGCAGAGTCCTGCACCTGGGTAGGGGGAGTTGGAGTACCAGTACAGGCTGGGGGCATGAAGGGATTGAGGGCAGTGCTGTGGAAAAGGACATGGAGGTACTAGTGGATGAAAACCTGGGCATGAGCTGACAATTATAGAATCATAGAATGGCTGAGGTTGGAAGGGACCTTAAAGATCATCTAGTTCCAACCCCCCTGCCATGGGCAGGGACACCACATGCACTAGACCAGGTCATCCAGGGCCACATCCAGCCTGGCCTTAAACACTGCCAGGGACGGGGCCTCCACAACCTCTCTGGGCAACCTGTTCCAGTGCCTCAACCACCCTTTGGGTAAAGAACCCCCTTCTAATCTCCAGCCTAAATCTCTCCTCCTTCAGCTTGTAGCCATTCCCCCGTGTCCTGTTGCAATCAGACCAGGAGAAAAGTCTCTCCCCTTCTGCCCTATAATCCCCTTTCAGGTACTGAAAGGTCGCTCTAAGGTCCCCTCTAAGCCTTCTCTTCTCCAGGCTGAACAACCCCAATTCCTTCAGCCTGTCCTCGTAGGGGAGGTGCTCCAGCCCTTTGATCATCTTTGTGGCCCTCCTCTGGACCCGCCCCAAGAGGTCCACATTTTTTTTAGGTTGAAGAGCCCAGAACTGTACACAGTACTCCAGATGGGGCCTTATGAGGGCAGAATCACCTCCTTAGACCTGCTGGTCATGCCTCTCCTGATGCATCCCAGGACACAGTTAGCCTTCTGAGCTGCAAGCGCGCATTGGCGGCTCATGTCCAGCTTTTCGTCTATCATGACCCCCCAAGTCCTTCTCTACATGGCTGTTCTCAATGAGTTCTTCTCCCAGCCTATACTCATATCTTGGGTTGCTTCTGCCCAGATGCAGGACCTTACACTTGGACTTGTTGAATTTCATTTGATTCTCACAGGCCCATTTTTCAAGCCTGTGTGTTTGCAACCCGGAAGGCCAACTGTATCCTGGGCTGCATCAAAAGATGTCTGACCAGCAAGTCAATGGAAGTGATTCTGACCCCTGCTCTGCTTTGGTGAGACCCCACCTGGAGTACTGTGTCCAGGTCTGGGGTCCTCAGCACAAGAAGGACATGGACCTTCTTTCCTTGTTGGAGTGGGTCCAGAGGAGGGCCACAAAAATGATCACAGGATTGGAACACGTCTCCCATCAGAAAGGCTGAGAGAGTTGGGATTGTTCAGCCTAGAGAAGAGAAGGCTCTGAGGAGACCTTACTGCACCTTTCAGTACTTAAAGAGAGGCTATAAGAAAAATGTTTTTAGCAGGGCCTGTTACGACAGTACAAGGATTAATGGTTTTAAACTAAAAGAGGGCAGATTTATACTAAATATAAGGAGGAAATTTTTCACAATGAGGGTGTTGAAACATTGGAACAGGTTGCCCAGAGAGATAGTAGATGCCCTATTCCTGAAGACATTCATGGTCAGGTTGGACAGGGCTTTGAGCATCCTGACCTAGTTAAAGACATGCCTGCTGACTGCAGGGGTGTTGGTCTAAGTGACTTTTAAAGGTCCATTTCAACCCAAACTGTTCTGTGGTCTCCTGGCCAATAATGTATTTCTGTACTACATGAAGACAGATTTATTTATTTATTGTTCTAGCTATCTATTTATTAATTTATTTTTACATGGCTGAGGGTAAAAAGGTCCTTTCTTCATTCTAACCTTCTTGGGAGGGGACATAAATTGTTTCATACACAACTCCTGAGATGAAATGCTGCTTTTTAGAAATACTGTTCAGCAAAAGAGCTGGTGTGATTCTGCCAAGCTGACCATAAGCTTCGTAATAATAGCATGAAGACTAACACAAGGCATCACTAAAGATGTCTTGTTAGTGTTGTAGTGGCAGGGTGTATACAGACAGGGAATGTAAAAATGACTACTTTATCAGAGGGAGCCTCTCAATGTTGTCACACGTGGTTTAAATGTTTGGAGTTTTCCTTTCAGTCCATTATCTGTTCTTCTGTGGCACTGGCCTTTTCATGGTGCTTGGAACCTTGCTTTTTGAAATTATTTATGCAGTATTCCCTTGCAGCTTTTCTGTAACTTGAGATTTTTGGGTGTTTCCTCCTCCCCCCTGCCCTTGTTCATTGCATATGCTATTTTTTTTCCCCCTAAAGGTGACCCTCTGCGATTGTGCCTATGGAGCGAAGAGATGGACTGAATTATCATAGGCTGTGGGATGAGTTATTTTTAGCTGTTGGCATTTCAGGCTGGAACACTTCATTCTGTCGTGCTTGTTAATGAGTCATCTGGAGAAAATGGGCTTCTTGCTTTCAGAGAGGGTCTGTAGCAAATAATAAGCAGCTAATCTCTGTAGGAGATATTCTGTCAAGTAACTAAAGTAACTAGAAAATATGATGAAATGGAGACTTATAATTTCTTTGTTAAAATAAGCATGTGCTCACTATCATTATTGTATTATGATGTACGTGAAAATCTCAAACACTGGAACACTAATGAAGAGCCTAGAAATAGTGTAATAGTGAAGCATTTTTGATAATGAAGGCTAACCAAAGACAGTCACCTTTTACAGATAGAGAAGAATACATAGTTGCTTCGTAATTCATAACATCTTTCACTTCCTGAAATGTGAATATGTTGTCTAGTTCTAGGAATCCTTTGGAAAGATTCTGAACTAGATAAGCCCTATATAAAGCTCACATCCTTGAGAGAACCCCAAGGTCATCAACATTCAGTGTATTATTTTTAAGGATTATCCAGCAGTGTTGTTTTGATCCCTACTGAAGACTATTTTAATTTTTTTTCTTTCTATGTGCATTTCATAGTCTCTTCTTTGACCTCTTCCTTTAAGATTTGAAGGGTTTGTGCTGATACAGCACAGGAGGCTTTGTTTTGCAGCTGAAAATATCACCAGCCAAGTAAAAGACTTAATGTAAGAGTAATTAGTCAAAGTTGTTCGTCTGGTTGCTTCCATTTTGTGTTACTGAAATTCCAGAACCTGATAGTGCAAATGATTAATTTATTTAAAAACCAAAACCAAAACAACAAAACAAACAAGAAAAAACCCCTATGTGAATATCTAGAGAGGACTGTATGAAAGATGGGGGGAAAAAAAAAACAACAAACCAAACTGTGTTCTATGAAGAGAATGATTTAAAAGAGTAGCATCATTAAGTTGTTTTGTCACCATTGGTACTTTTAATGCCACTACAATCTATATGTTTACCTTGTTTTGTTTACACATTTTACTTTTGTAAGGCGTATTACAAGTCTGAAGAGGTCTTTTTGTTTTGGTGTCAAGAGGATGTTTCTTTTGGAGCTAATAATTTTTACTCTCCATTGATTATTTAGCTGTTTAGGTTTGCTTTTTTCAATTCTCAATGGAATATTGAGATAGAAGAGAGCATTTACCTCATTTAGATAAATATTTTTACATTATTAGCACCTGTTGACCCTTCAACCTATGCTGCATCTTCTTGATTAGCTGTCTATTCTATGTATCCAATCCTTGAATGTCATCCCACCTGTGTAAGTTCTCCTGCTTGCAGGAGAGACAGGTTTTTGGTTTCTATTTCCAAAAGTGGAAGCAGTGTATCTCCATGTTATCCCTTCTGAACAGCCATGGTTCCTTCTTTGTTAAATCTGTTTTTAATCTGAGTGTCCTAACAATGTTGATAATCAAGAGCTGATTCCTTCTGTATTTTCCAGTGAAATCTAATGAAAGTAAAGATGTGGCTGCATGATTACGAAGTTACCAAAAGCTTTCTAAAAAGAAATATATTTGGGAATATGCATGTGTGCTTGTGGTAATAAATATTGCCTGTGTTTTTGAGCTACAGAATTTCATGTGATTACCCACTATCAGTACATGACTATCTTAAGGGATTCAAGACAGATCTGTATTGAGAATCAGGGAGGTTAAAGAGAACTAAAATAGAAATCTTACTTGCCAGTTACTGTTGACTATGCTCAGAGCAGGATTTTCTGCATTCATTATTTTTTCATGAGGAAAATTATTATAGTTCACTGCATATTAATAAGAGTTTAGCATGGACATACTGCTGCCTTGGTCTAGTTAAATATCTTGATGTATTTTTAATGTTTTATTGGTTTAGATTTACTGACTGTTACTGATTTAAAATAATTTAAAATAGCACAAGGGGTGAAGAAGAATAGATGTTCTAGCAGTGTAGTTGAACGACATAAGCCATTTCTGTTTTTGTAAAGAACAAAAAATTGATTTAGAGTGTGATTAACAACTGTCACCATTGTTTTGGGCTTTGTGTTAATAGAAAATATTCCTTCGATAAAATGCTTCTTAATCTGAGTGGTGTATGGAAACAGTTTATAATTTGATTTTGGAACAGATCTACAAAACTTTCTAGTATTTTATGGAGTCTGAACTGGAATCCAAACTTTGCATGTTGGTTAACTTGTTTCTGTTTTATTTTGTATCTGTATAGATAAAAGTAGAAAATGAAAAGTTACTGTGGTAAAATAATTCTCTGCCAGGTGTGAGTGTGAATACGTCTTTGTTTGCTCTTTACAGGCAGCTTAATATGGTTTGTGCTACAGCTTTAGATCACCTAAGTTGTAGCAAACTTAAGGTCTAAGATCTCTTGATGACAGAATACTTTTAATATTAAAATATTCTTGTCAAATATTCTATTAAGTTAAAATTTAACTTTGATGTGAGCTGGAGTAAGTTGATGCTTTTGAAACAGCAGTTTCAGTTAGCGTTCACTAAAGGTTTATTGACAGTTAACACCTGGTCTCTACTGTGCCAAGTGGGAAGCATCTATTTAGTCTCATGTGATTGCTGCATAATTAGGATTATGATCTCTAATTTGCTTTTAATTTTGTAAATCTAGTCTTATTTTCAAAACCAGCCAGTGTTACTTGTGTTCTTGCATTTTCATTGTAGGACAGAGTTATTGGTGCTAAAAAGATTAAGAAGCATATACTGCTTTCTAGTATCATAAACAACTTGCCCTTTCACTGGTTAATTAGCAGGGAAATTTGTACACTAAAACTTTACTAGTAGGTCTTAGGAAGCATGTTTATGTATTCTTCCTGTGTTACTTATGAGAAGCAAACAGAAAATGACACTTTTTTTGAAAGGAGTATTCCTGTATACAAGCTGCCAATGTATACTGGGAATGCCAGGATCAAGTGTAAATGCTTTTTTAATACTACTGAGAAATAACAAAGGAAATGACCTTGTTCCTTAGTGCACCAGACCATATTTTGTCACATACAAGGATGAGGAAAGTAAATGCTACGTGCTTTCCCTGCCTGCAATATCTTTTGATCCTTTTTGGCTATGCATAAGGGCAAGGAGCTCTTTCTGGCTACAGTGTTTTGCAGCAAATACTGTGGTGCAAATCCCTAGATGTTTCTGCAAAATTTGTGAGTCTTGGCTGATCTTCCTCTAAAAAGAGAGTGGGAGGAAAGCATAAACTTGTGGTGAATTACTGAACTGACAGAAATTCTCCAATGGTATTTCTGATTAACTGTCCTCAGAGGAAACTGTTATAAATTCAACAGAGAGAGAAATTTTAGTCTCTTTAATGTATACTATAGTAATCATATATAATACACATTTTAAGATTTGTGAAGGTGCTCTGGGTATATGTAATGAGAATATGTATTTTTAGTGTTTAATGGCAGAATCAGAAATGTAATATTTTAATAATCTAGTGGTATAATTTTTGTTTTCATTTTCCTACAGCATTTCAGAATAGCAACAGAAAAACTTGCCTTATGGTGGCCAGTGCTTCTGAGCAATCATCTACATGTTGAAATAATGTAGAGGAGGAAGATACCCAGATAACCTGGAATAAGGGAGACTTTTCAAGAACGCTTGCATAAATTTGCCTGGCTCTTTTGCTGAGAAAATAAAAAAAAATATTGCTTTGAGAAATGTCTTTAAATCATGACCCTTAAGAGCTGAAGTTTTAACCTTACGTTTGAATGACTGTTACGTTTTCCATCTTGTTTCAATATGCGTAAATGCAAACACATGTGGAAAGTGTTCTTTTGGCTTTTATCAAACTGACATTTAAGTGCATTTTTTTTTTTTTAACCTTGCTAACATTTGTGGTAAAATATTTCAAAGCTATGAATCTTGCAATTTGCCTATGCACTTATATTAACATTTGGTACTCATAATCTTAACCTGGTTGGAATTACTGGTTTGTGTTTTTTTTTTTTCATTTGCTGTTTGTTTGGATGAGGTGATTAGGAAAATACTTTACGTGAAATTCTTGTTTGCAACAGTAAATACTGCCATGAAGATTTACTGCTTTCTAAACTTCAGTAAATAAAGGAGAAAAATATGATAATCTGCTATATTCAGTTGTGGCAATCATATCCCGAAGACATTTTCCTTTCTGTTGTGTTATATGTCAGTGGTGCTAACCTGTCTCCAATACTTCCTTTTTAGTATGTTTCATTCTTCCCCTCTATTCCCCTACCCCTTCCCAGGCTCTTTAATTCTGTGCCAAGCTAATAAGAACAACTAGCTCTGGGTAAAGTCAGTCATTGCCAAGCAGCTGTTACAAAGTTTTATTGCGTACCTTTGTGATTGCACCTCATTTCTAAAAGGCAATATTTTTTATCTTTCAGGTCCAATTTTAAGTAAGAATAACCAATTGTATCTACATCTAAGTCTTAATTAGTTACTTGTCAGAGACTAGGAAACTATGCTTTCTAGGGTTTGAACTTTGAACAGAGTTGTACAATTTAGATAGAGAAATAAGATACACTCTTCAGAGTTAAAAATATTAATTACTCTTTTCTTTTTACCCACAGTATTTGTCCTAAAGTATTCTCCCTTTTACTTCCATTTAAAAATATGACTTTGTGGTCTAATGATAATGTTTGAATCTTGAGATTAGACCTTTTCCTTAAATCTGAATTAGATTTTTCTTAGGATCAAATTGAGGGCTTTAGCTTGCCTGCTAACACTGAGAAGGGAAGGTTGTCTTTCTACATGTGCCCCATCTGCCTGGTGGTGTGGCTTCCTGCATCGTTCTGGCATTGGCCCAGGCTGTGATGAAACTGAGAATGTGACAGATGACAGGCTTGTCCAGATGTATGCATAACTACTTCTGCCATGCCCTGCAAAACAATCAGGATGCAGGTTTGGCATTATTTAGTTGTTTGCGTTGATTTATTCCATGAAGGTTTTATTAAAAAGTGGAAATTATATTTGGTACTTTTTTTGGGCAGTTTTATTGAGCTTTTAGTATTATTAAAACAGGTTCCATAATACGATGCTCACTCATCTTTATTCTTTTTTCTTTAATTTATGAAGTGATTTCATAGACAGGCTGACACAGGTTACTTAATTTGAAGATTTAAGTAGGTTTAAAAAAATGCAAATCAAACATTTTACTGGCATTGTATTAGTCTGGTTCTCCTCACAGCTGAGCATTTAAGCTATTGCCATGTCTTTATATGACTGCTTCTTGCAACTAAAAATGAATATCTGGGAGAAGTGTCAGAATCACCATTAATTATGATTTTTAATTAAAATTGATTAAAATTCATCCAGTAGCTTGAAGACATACCAAATCCTAGTCTGCCTTTTTCTCTATAGAGTTATCAACAAAGGCTGCCTCCCTAGTCCCAATTTAATGTCCAAATTAAAAGGAGTCATGGGCTTGTGTGCAACTTGCAACCTTTTACTGATTGTTTAAAGATTTCCATCTTAGTGTTTTTGAAGGTTTTTATAGCACCAAACAAAAATGCACAATCCACTGGAAATATTGTATTATTATTATTATACAAAATAACCAGATTTTTGTCTTGCATTCAGGCTGTCATTATCTGGCACACAAAAGCAATAAGGGCAAAAATTGTTTTTCTCTCCTCCCTAGCTGTTTTTGGCAGCTGATTTTTTTTAAAGTGTAGCTCCCTGCTGATGTATGCTATTGAGTACCTCTTAGGTAATAAGCAGATGTATCAAAAGATATCCAGGGCAACACACCCTGCTGAAAAATTGGGATTTACTTTTCTCTACTTCTTGCAGATAAGTAGCCTATGATATACACATCAGAAGTGTTTTTTCATGGTGCTCTCTTTACGAGACAGTTAAATGTTGGTATTCTATGGCCATTTTACTCTTCAAAAAGAATTTCTTTGTAGTCCAATATAAATTGTGTCTAAAAACTTAACAGGATTACTTGAATTGCATTAATTTTCCATGCTGTAGCTCCATTGCCTTATGTTGTCTGCCTTCAGTTGTAGGGAATGTTTTCTGTGCTTATTTTTGTTGTCAGTTGGTTTTGAAACCATGGTGAGCCAAACATGACTGTATTTGTTGCTGTGTAATGTAGAACGAGAATATAGTTCCAGATCCAAAAAGCCTCCGATTTTGTGTATAAAGCTAGTTATGAGAGATGGATATTGATCCAGGAGAGGATTGCCAGTCATTAAGCTGGAGAATAGCCTTGGGAAATCACACAGTCTTGCTGATGACTTTTTTTTATTTTGAGACATTATGGTGAAAGATAGTATGAAGGAATATTGACAGAAAATTCTAGCAACTGGACATGGGATGATATCATGGGTTAGTGAGAGAAAAGGTCTTTTTGTTGACTGCTATGCGCCTGGAGGCTGTTGTAAATCTGAATGTACCAAATGAAGGATGGTATGTTCAGTGCCATAATGCTTTGCAGGGCCTTGAAAATGTAGAGAAGTGGCTTCTGCTTGAAATAACTAGAAGAGGAGTGTGGAGAGAGGCAAGCTGGTCAGAGGGGTAGCAGACTGCAGCCATCTGAAGGGACTAGATATTAAGATGAGTGCGTTTATCTATCTAGTACAGGAAATCGTGCTTTTTTTAAAGAGGTGCTATGAGAAGGAATAGTGTAAGGTTTAAACATAGGTTGGCAAGAAGACATAGAGAAGATAGTGATACTCCAGTTAGGAATGGTTTGAGTGACAAACAAGGTAGTGATATTGTCAGCAATGATATTTACTAGGGGGAATTTCGAAGAGCTGTCTCCGGTTTGAGGTAATGATGTGGCATATGTAAGAGGAGCCTCCTGTGCCTTTAAAAAATAAGCCTCCACCTCCTGTAATGTAAGTAGATTCTGGTGGTGGCTTTTTAATTAAAAAAATAATTATTCTTGTTTGTATTCTTATATAAAATTGCTTCTTCCATTAAATACTTACACTGTTTTTTTTAATAGCCATTAAGCCATTCATTCTGTCAAAAGTGAAGCTACTGAAAAGGCTCACCTTTCAGTATCAAGTTCAATTAGGAGTCAATCTTTTTTAAAGAGGGGAGGGGAAAAAGGTGCAACTGAGAAAAGTGCTATTGCCTTTAATGTAGCTGAACAAAATACTGACATATCCTCTTTGGTCTGCACTAGAGTTGATCAGCAGTAGCATAGCTGAAAACATCTGGTGCTGCAAATGCAAACTTGTTTTTGTTAAAATGTGCTGTAATATGGTTAACAAATTCATGATACCAAAAATAGAGGCCCCTCTATATGGTGCTGACTGTGGGATTTATTATGATGTTATTTAAGGTAATAGTGTGTTGCTAGGTCAGGAGAAAGGGTCACAGATCTCAGATACAGCACAACCTTAAGAAATACTCAGAAAGACTAACAATTGCAGAACCTGAAACAAATATCATTCAGTCTTACTCATAAGGCTCTAATTTTCTTGAATTATCCTAAGTGTGATAACTGAAGCACACACAGAAGCCCTGTTTAGCATTCCTGGGCCTCAGAGCAGTTTCTGCTGGTGAATTTACTTCCTTAGAATGGAGAGTTTCATGTTTCTGAGGCATGCTGGAATGAGAGAGCCTTCTCTTTTTGCAGGTCAGCCATACAGTAGACAGTGACAAAGTCAGTGTTCCCATGCTGCCTGTGCCATCTGCTGACATTTTGAAACATGTATCTAACTGTTCATCTTCCTAAGATAAAAAGCTATTGACATTCTTAATTTTGAGGTCATTCTTGATACAACTTGGTTGTCAGGCCCTTGTGGATGAAACCAACACCATTTATACTGTCCTTTTGATGTGTTATGGAAAATGACTAGGAAAAACTACTTTCCTTGCCTTTATACAGACCCTCATTCTGTTTTATGTAACTGACCTTTAGACCTGTAGAGTTTACTATCTTAATTAAAGAAAATGAGTTAGGTCTGTTAATGTTCAATGTGAAATAGTGAAAGACAGTCACCATTGTTTGTCTTATTGTATTAAGTCATTGTAAAAGAATTTGTTCAGATTATTTCTTAATTACATAGCTGTCATCTTGAAATCTTCATAATTCAGTATTCTAAGGCTGTTTCCAGTTTTTTTCCTAAATTCAGATGCCACCTATTTTATTCATTCAAACTACAAGATAAGTATTTAAAGGCATACTCACCTAGATTTAGAGCTGCTAATGTAGGCAATCCACTAAAGTATACTGAGTTTATAAGGTTTAAAATGCCATTAAAAAATGAAGACATAGAAACACTAGATGTCTTTCGGTAAAAGACCTAAAATATCAATTGACATGCTGGTAGATACACAGGAGTACAAAAATAAGCATGTGACTTGGGCAGTACAAGTTCAAATTGATTGGAAAGGTAAAATGTCAATTAAATTAAAGAAGAAAATATTGCCAAAATACTTAACTGTACTTAAATCATGACAGTTCGTATCTGCCTTTGCTTGAGAAGCAATTGTTAGGAGACCTGGCTTTTGTTATTTTTTTTCCCACACTCTCAGGTACTTGCTATCATTCGAGGTTTTAATTGCTTGACGTAGAATTGGTGGATAATTAGTAGTGTGGATAACTCCAGAAAGCTTGTGTGGCAGTTTAATGCTTGGTTCTTTCTAATTGTCTGCCCATCAGTAGTTTGCTAGGGTAAGAAGCTCATTATTCAAACATTTTAAATGGAGAGTGCTGTAGAAGTAAAAATGCTCTTGTTAGTAACACAATATTGAAAATCAAAACCTTTCAAACAAGTCATTATTTACAAGTCTATCCCCAAAGCCGTTGCTCACATGCTATAAGCAGATTGGGGTTGGTGGAGGTGGGGAAAAGTAGGGTTGGCAGATAGCATTCAGTTTGCCTTGTGTCCGAAATAAAGATGTGTCACTATTTTAAAAGATGCTGAAGGTGAATGCAATAAAGTATGTTGAAATGCATCTAAGTGGGCAAGGTAAACGTCTTAGTTAATAGAGCTTAAGGGCAAATCTATGCTATTAATTAGGGTTGACAATGAGGTCATTTCCAACCTCAAATGTGCAAACAAATTAGACAGTAGACGTTTCAATTTACCTAGAGGAGGACTTCCTTCTGAGTCTCATGGTGTCTGAGGTTGTTAATCCCAATGTTTAATCCACTCATTTTGAAGTGTGATTAGAATTTAAAGGCATTATGCAGTATTTGTGCACAGCCTCCATGCAGTCTCCACAACTCCCTCTTTCTAGTTCTCTTTTCTGTGATGCTTTACTTCCCTTTCCTATGTAGCCTGTGACTAGAGAGAAGTTTGGTTCTTAAGATGTGGTGGTTTGTGATTAGAGATGAAAAATGCATCATAGACAAGGAAAAGTGTCTTACAGAAGTCCATCTGGGTCTTAACTCTAAAGTTTGATCTGAAATATGAGGGCAGATATTTCCATGAAAAGTTAAAATATTTGTTTTAATGTTCAACCCTAATAATGTACTACTAAATGTTATCAGAGAATGCTGTTTTCACAGGAGTACCGCTTAAAGGATTTGAAAGCTCATCTGGAGACACTTGGCTTTTCTGTTACCAGATTTTCTCACATACTAGTACATTTGTTCATAAAAGTTCTTCACCTGTCAACATGTACTATTTCATATGAAAGCTTAAAATACAGCATAGTTGTTTAGGTCAAATTAGAAATAGACACAAGGTCTCAAATTTTTTCACTTAATTTTACTTTCAGTTTTTAGCTTTAATGAGGTGGAATAAGCATCTGAATGTCTTTATATAAATAAAATTTTTCTCAAGCATATATTTTAAACAATCTAACAGTTCATTGCAATCAAGCTGATGCTTCAGATAACTGTTATTTCAGTCATTTAGTCCACTTGCAACATTAAGGTGAAGGACTCAAGTTCATGTCACACTTTGCTTTGTAATTTGTACAAAATCTAAATAGATGTTCCCAGTTTGCACCATGTGTAACAGCTAATGTGTCTGAATGTCTTGTTGTCAAATAACATGATGTCATCAACTTTTAATCTTCATGTCTTCTTTTGGGGTAGGGGGAAGAGGGTAAAAAAAAATAAGAGTTTAACTTTTTTCTTCTCCACCTTTT
This sequence comes from Galbula dea, assembly GCA_013399015.1. Taxonomy (NCBI): domain Eukaryota; kingdom Metazoa; phylum Chordata; class Aves; order Piciformes; family Galbulidae; genus Galbula; species Galbula dea. Next base: position 35,213 of record VWZX01000041.1, on the reverse strand, counting down.
TTTTTTTTTTAACAGATTTGAAGAACTTGTGAAAAAGTTCAAAGTAGAATATCATGCTGGTGGTTCTACTCAAAATTCTGTTAAAGTGGCCCAGGTTTGTTCTTCCTTAAAAAAAAAAATATATTGATAATTTGAAGTGTTGAGTTGGAATCAATGTAATGCCCTATATTGTCTACTACTATGTGGGTGCTTGTGATTCTGTTGCTCAGAATATGCTTGTATGTTTTGACATGATTTATTTTGAAGTTGTTCTCTTTATTCTTTTCACACTTTCTCTTTAAGATTATAGTTACAACTGTAACGTAAGGGAGGGTTTTAAAAGGAATATTGAGCCAGGCTTTTGTCAAAGTGTATGGTGGAAGGATAAAAAGCAAGGATAATGTCCTATGTTGCAGTTAGGAGTCTTCCAATGCAGAGAAAAAAGCCACAATAAGGAGAATTAAAGAGAAAATGTGTTGAATCTCTGGGCTTGTAAATGTTCATAACTTACTAGGATGAATCCTTGGGCAACCAGATCTAAATTTGAGGCTGGCCCTGCTTTGAGTGGTGTGTTGGAGTGGAGACCTGTAGAGATCCCTTCTAGCCTGCATTGGTCTGTGATACTAGCCACATATTTCCTGTAAGAATTTGGCTATAGCTATGATGTGTAATAGTAATGAAGGATTTGATTTCAGGTATATTAGCTTTTCTATAACTAAAGTATGCCTTTTGTCACAATGCTTTTAAGTATATACCTGTGTGTATATTTTTACGTTGTGATAGCTGTACAAATCCTATAAATGACCTTTTTGTTAATGAACTTGGGTTATTAATTTCCATACTTCTTATATAATTACTGCCAGATAGCATTAAATTCACACTTGGAAGAAATGAAATTATAATTTAAAAAAGGTTGCCCTTGCCAATAAAAAGGGAAAATTCATTATAGTAATAATCTATGCTCCTTTATACGAAGTAGTTGCTGCTTCTCTGCTAGGGGTTTTATTTTCTGAAACCCCGAATGTCTTGAAGCTACTTGTGATAAAAATGTTTCACCACAGAGAGGAATCTAAGTTGCATGTGTTTGATTGTATAAAGCATTGTAATTCTGAAGTGATTGGTTTTTAAACACAGACATCTTTCAGAGCTTGTTTGTGTGGTTTTTAGTATGTGCTCAAAGCAACTTGTTGTTTTGGAGACTTAAAAAAACCCAGGAGAGCTCAAGTTAGTGGATTCATTCTGTGTCAATATGACTTGCTTGACCTATGAGGATGGTGTGGAGGTGATGTCCCTTCCATGAGAGCTGATTACAGATCAGCTTTTTGGAGGATCAACTTTCTGCGACTGTCTATTAGTTCAGAGGCATGAAATTCTGCTTCCATTCCTACATCTAGATTGAGAAGGTTTAGGGGAAAAAAATGCATGTGGTAAACTCAGGGTTTCTAAACTTTGAAGTGTTCAAAGAGCCCAGGATTTTATTTCTGTCTCTCCTTTCAGTGACCTCTTTGGTATCAGCTGATTTACTAGTAAACTAGACTTTTCATCTATCAGTCCAGGTGTTGTTCAGTATTTATACTATGAAGTACACAGAACCTATAGAGTCAATAAAATAGTTAAAATTTAAGTCAGTGTTCCCTTCTTATACTGATCAGGTTTTGTCAGTCAGTGTCTCCTTTACCTTAACTCTGAGCTGGGAGCCTCATTCAACCCTAGTTGCCATCTGGAATTGTATTTGTCTCCAGAAGGTTTGCAATCTAGTTTTTGTTTCAAGTAAGATTGAAACTTCAAACAGTTGTGTATGAATAACATAACATCGCTGAGAGGCTTTAAAAATAGGCATGAGAGGGTGAGAGAGAGAGAAAAAAGAGAATTCTGGAAATCTTGAAAGAAGCTGTTATTCTGTAAGCTTTTGCAGAAGAAAAAAATTGTGAAGATAGAAAAAAATAGTTTAAATGCAAACCAAAAATTAAACTAGAAATTCTAGAAGAATTGTTGCAGCAATATTCATTGGCATATTGGAGAGAATGAGTGTGTAAGTAATCTTAGAGCTGAATAATTAAAAAAATAAAAATACATATGTATGTGTATATATGTATGTATGTGTTGAAAGTAACAGAAGAAAGCAAAGACCAGTTTGGGAAGCCTGACTGATAGCTGAGATGTAAAGGGCTAATAGATAAGTGTTCAGAGCTCTGAGGTAGTCACATTCTTAAGTGAATGTGAATTACCTGGAAGAAGATGTGGGGAAGAAATCCTAAGATTACAGGTCCTATTAGTGTCTCAACTTGTGTTACTTCATGGGAGAAGTTTGAAAAAAATATGCTAAAAATTGAGAGGTATAAACTAAAAAAGTTTGTTTCAGCTGTTTAAAAGTTGATGAAAAATAATGGCATGTTAAAGCAAGGCATCCTTGTAAGCCTGCCCGCAATGGAAAACAACTGTCTGAGTAGAGTGGCTGGAAATGAACAAATGGCCTCTGTAGTCTGACAATTGCTTTTTAAAAAGTTCATTTCTGAGTGGGAAGATTGTATTCTTAGGGAGTTTAGTAGGAAAATTGAAAAGCAATTAATAACATTATTGGAATAAATAAAAGGAAGAAGTTAAGAAGCAAATCAAATAGCATTATTGAATTATATGGTTCAGATAGTCTGCTTCTTTAAGCGTCAGAAAAGCAACATTGTGTTGAAACGAAAATACCCAAAGGCAAAATGGGTAGGGAAAAGGAAACTTACAGTATATAGTGTGTTTAAAAAGGAAAAATGAAACTGCCACATGCTTGCTCACACAGTGTATGGTGATCATAATTTCTGTTATACATGCTTATATATTTTTGGGGTCTTTCTATCTGTAAGGATATTGAGATCTACTCAAGAAAGATTTTATCTCTGTTCCTGAGGGGAAAAAAATGTTCAAATTAATAGCAATGTCTTGGAAATACTAATTCATATTAGGAGAGGAATAGTGACAGAAGGAAATCAAGAAAGTGGAGACGGAAAAAAGTGTGAGGAAGAAGACAAAACTCTTTGAGAGGACAGGAAGTTAGGAATCTGGAAAGGGACAAATAGTGCAAGAATCCCAGTGTTTTTCTGATTCCACTTGCTGTCTCTCACTGTTCTGTCCTTGTTTCTTCCTTACAAATCTCCATTTCTGGCTAACCAGAACAGACCGAGTACTTCTAAGGCCTTAACGAAAAGTGTTATTGAAATTAATATCTTTTCATTTAAGACATTAGTGTTGAGTGGAAGAATAGAGACTGACTGAAAAGAATGGGGAGAGAGGAAGAAAAACAATGATGAAGGGCTTTCCTGAGTGCAATATGATGCAGAAAACATTTGGAATCCAGATTATCAGTAAAAATGCAGATAATGCACTTCTAGATGTGCTCTGTTACCATTAGACACAGTTTCTGAGTTTGTTTTTTTTTCCTTAACACACCAGTAGGGAGTGTTAATAACTCTCCTGGATCAAGCTTTAATTAATCAGACATCATTCACTGAAAATTGCTTGATACTACTATGGAAAATGAAGACTAGAGATGATTAACTGAATTACAATAGTTTAGTTTCTGGACTAGAAACTAAACTTTAACTTTCCTGGTTTGCTTTAGTGATCTCGGCATTAGAATTAGCCTTTCAGAACAATTTTTAGTTTTGCTTTGTCTTTAAAGTTGAAGTTATGGTGCATGCTTAAGAATGAGGAGGAGTGTGTGTGGGTATCAAATTGAAACTGCAATATGCTGCTCTGACCTTTACTTGTCTCATTAAATTTTGGCTTTAAATCTAATATGATATGTGGCATCTTGCTTTGATCTGAGCTCTTCAATCCCTCCAAGTGATTGGATCCATTATATTAAACCTATAAAATATGCATACATACAACTGCTTGCAGTTCATAAATAGTGTATTGTTTTAGAGTTTTGCCAACAAATCAAATTCAGATTTGTGAAGATAGTATTTTACTACTTCTCAGCTTCTTTCTGTAATTGTAATTAACACTGTGCCTGTCTAACAAGAGACAGTAAGCCAGAAGTAAACAAAAAAAAAAACACCCCAAAACAAACTAAAATCTGAATCCTTTAATGGGGCTTATGACTTTAAAGTATCTGAAACAGATAGTTTACATGTGCAGACAGGGCAGGTGTTGCTGACCAGGCCGTATTTGTAAGATTTTTATCAGTGTTTATTTTGACTTTCAAGTGCTGAGGCTAGAACTGCAAGAAGGAGTGTTTGAAGTTTTATCTTTTTAACTCACTCAAATGCTGTGTTTAACTTGATTGAATTTTATAACTTGGGTTTTAAACAACTCAACCTTGGCAATGCACAGCACATTTTCTTTCTTCTTTTTCTGGACATGCATATAAAGAATGCTACATTTTTCACTGTCAGAACAGGTCCTGTTGGTTTATGCTTGATTTCTTAGTAGCTTATTTTCATTCTACCATTTCTACTGTTGCTATGGACCTAACTTAGCAGTTAGAGAGCACTGTATTCTATCATTTATTCATCTAAAGAATTATGAAATTTTCATTACACAAGTTTAATTAGTACTGATATGGAGGAACGTAGCTTAACACATTTCAAGTTGAATTTGAAGGATTTGCAGGTAAGGGGAAAACATAAGTTAGAGTTTTGGGGAAGTTTTTGTACAGACAGCCTTGGGACTTCACAATAATGTTTTTATAATACAAACCTCAAGAAAATTGTAATAACTTCATTTTTTTCCCACTCTGCATCTTGGTATCTAATCAGAAGCTTTGGGGATTTTGTGGTTGAGCAACATTTTTGCAAAAAGCCTTAATACAGTTGTTAAATGCTTTAAAGAACCTTGGTTCTAAATCAGAGAATTTGTTTGTTTACTTGTAATGTGTTGATTGGAATTACTTTTCAGTGAGGGATAATGCTAAGAGAATAATATGCTGCTAAATTATATTGACCATTTCTGTACATCAGGGAAGCATGACAGCTTCCCAAGCCTACATTTCAAGGGCTTGTAGCTTCATCCTAGATTTATTCTTCAATGATGATTAACTTGATCTATTAATCTAAAGTGATTGTGCTTTTTAACGTTCTAATAAACTTGTCAAGCTCGAGAAGTAATGTTGAAAAATGAACAGATTCATATTAGTTTTTAAAAAATAGTATGTGCTGAAGGCTTAGATGTATTTTAAATTTCTATTATTTGTTATGTAGGTAATTAGCCAAACCTTGGATTTACATTAAACGTAGAAGGCTACTGGGTAATGTCGTGCTTAATCTAAAAATAGTCTGTAAAATAAAAAAAAAAAAAAAAGCAACAAAACTAAGAAGAGTACTTGCAGGCAGAACTGCATTATTTCTAAGAATAGAAGCTGTAATATGACTAGCTTCATTGCAGCTGGTTCCATGCTTTTAAAGTTGTCTGCTTGTATTTGCCTAGTACCCTTGGCTAAATATTACTTCTTGTATGTAATCTACAAAGTCCAACACACATCAGCTTTTCAGTGTTCAATAATTTAGTGATTTCTTCCTCAGCTATGAAAATGGGCATATAACTAATGAATTTACTCTTTTCCTCACTTGTGAAGATTTCTGAATTATTTCCATACAATTTACTAGACCAAGGCATAGCAGGAAGAAAAGCTTGGTGCAGGAGCAGGCCTCAAAGTGTATTGAATATGCATAAGTGGGAGAAAGAGGAAAGTTGCCAGGAAGGTCACCCCAAGCATACTCTGTTATTTGATTTTGATGCAACTTTACAGGACCTATCATTGTTTTATGGAATCCATCATGCCGTCAAGTAGAAATGTTCTCTGTTCTGTTTATTGTGTGCTTAAATTCACTCATGCAACAAATACTTTTCTCCAAAAATTGTTTCTGCAATAGTGCTCCAGAATGGGGCAAACAAGTCCCATTGGTTTTTCTCCTTAGTGAAGCAGAGAACATTTAGCTCTGTATCCTTTTGTTGACCAAAAGGAAAGAGGTAATTTTTTTCAAGACAGGTAGACTGTCTGCTTTCGGAACCATTTGTATCAGAATCTTCAATTCCTCAGAGTTAGTTTTGGCCTTACACTTGATATTCCTTGAGCTTCATTACATCCCCCTACTCAGATGGGCTTGGTGGCCCCAGCCAACATCTGTTTCCAATATTTTCATTAGTTCAATCCAGCTTTCAAGGAAAAAAAGAATGAAAAAGCTCTCTAGACCGTTTCTATTTGGTCTGGTTTAATAAACTTAGAGGTATAGCTTCACCTTCTCTGCAGAAAACAATCCTGCAGCATGTTTCCTCCTCTGCCATCTCCTGTGTGTTTCTGTTGTGCTGCACCAGTGTAGCATCCCACCAGCGTGGTTTCCTGTCAGTGACAGTGTTGGCACCTTGTGCTGTCCTGCAAGTGCATGTACCTTGTTCTCAAACCTATTTAATGTAAAAGATGAAACAGAGGAAGAATCAGTACTTGTAGCTAAGTTTTTCTTACCTATACCTTGCTAAAGTTTATACGCTGCTAGGCAGTAAACTGAATCTCTTAAACATCTACCCCTAGTTCTGTGGCCAGTTCTAATGAGTAAGCTTGTACTCAGTGAAGGAATAACAAAACATGCCTGAGTGCTGAAAAAGCAGTAATTTAGTTTTGTCTCTCTGGAAATACAAAAATAACTATTCCCACTACTGCAAAGATGATGTCCCATTGATAGTGTCATGGTGGAGAGTGTCACATGACAGTGACATCAATTTCCCAAGTTATTTATTCTCTCTCTGTCATTCATCTGTGTTTCCAAATTAGCCTATGTCAAGCAGCACAGTGATGTGTCCATGCTTCTGAAAGAACAGACAGCATTTTCTTTTCAGAATTACAATGTGCAGCTTGGGAAACTGCTTTAAAGCCTAAGCTGATTGGTACACGTTATCAGAGAAATTCTGTAATACCTGAGAGCTGCCTAGACTTTTTATTCAAAGGATTAGAGAAGATTGCTAGCCCCTTTACTGTGCTGCACCTAAGATCAATTTCAAAGCCTTATTCAGAGCTACCTGTAACAGTTCAAAAAAGCAACAAAACCACTTTATCCTTATGGCACACTCTGCAAAATTCTATGCAAATTTCCTGCAGGTCACAAAGCTGGGTACTTCTCAGGCTTTTTTGTGCTTATGAAGGAAGCCCATACATTGGGTCAGATGTTGAAAGGAAGTCAGGCAGCAGTGTGCTAGAGGACCTAACTTTTCAAGGTTACTGATACTGAGGCTTTTTTCTGCACACTGGTACTGGTCGCATACCAGATATTACTGCGTACAACTCTATGTGTATATTTATGGGCCTGGGAATACAGTTTCAACAAATACCAGGATGGTCAGAAAATGAAGCTCTAAAGAGCCTGTGGCATTTTTCCAGATTCTGCAATGCCAGGTCCCTAAATTTGTCCTCTTGAAAATGAGGCAGTTTTGGTTACAGCATTGTCAGTCTACAACAGACTTTGTTACAAGACAGATGGTAACTATTAAGCATTGCAAGACAAATGTCCTTCTGTGCATCACTTTGGCATGGAATTGAGTGGCTGGCTATGGGTCACATGGACTTGCCTGTTTGATGTACCAGAACCATATCACTTACTTCTTCAGGTCTTGTCCCAGGCCAGAAACATCAATAGGATTGTGAGAAGAATGTCTCTGAAATATGTCACATCTGAAATCACTTTAGAAAAACAGTAAAGAGTGGTACAATCACATTTCTTCTAAATCCATTCAGCTAGAACCTTGAAACTCTCCCCTTCTCACTTTGAGTGAACTTCAGAGAGCATATGCAGCCTCTGTTCAACCATACAAAACTGTAATTTATTTAAATGATTAAAAACTATTTCCATAATCCAGAGTAATCAAACATCAGTCATCCATGTGGAATCAGAAAGCACTGTATAAATGGTAGCAGTTGGTTCTTCCTGAGAGTGCAGTTCAGCTGCCTGCTGCTTGACCCAGCTTCTATGCCTATTTAGCTATGTTAGCACCATGTTTTGGAGCTGTAAAAATTTGTCATTTTCTTCAAAAGAAGCAAAGGTATTTGGGCTCTGTCTCTAAGCTAATGTCAAGCTGAGTGAGTGGACTCAAATGTCATTGTATTTTGATTTTTTTTTTCCCCTCAGCCACTGCCACCTTTAACTCATAGACTGTGGTATATATGAGAGTAAGAATAATTAGCACATTTCCTAATTTATACTTACCTTGAAAATAAAAATATTTCTAGGTAACACAATAATTGGTTCAGTCTGGGTTTTATCCTGAAGGACTAAACATCTGGAGGTATCAATAAGCCACATTTAGAGGACCTGGTTTGGAAGGTGCTATGCTGTGAATCGGCCAACCTTTTTGTACACAGGGTGACAACAGGACTTCCTGAGAACCTTTCACTCCATGAGGCTGTCCATGCAGCAGTGGGCTGATGGCACTAGAATAGCTGACTGACATTTCCTTGACTTGTTCCCATTAGTTGACGGTGGAAGGATTGCTTGATTTGATGATCTCAGAAGAGAGCATAAATCCCTGTGCTTCAGTGATACTAATTTAGCATGCCACTCAAGTCTTGGGAGCTTGGGAGCTCTTTTATCCTTAGCAGCTCCATAAGTTACATAACTACATCTTTAGTAATTAATTAATGTTAAGTGATGTGATACAGTGGGGAGTTAATTGCCCTGGAAATCTGAAATGCCAAGTTAGAGGGGTTACTTGCACATCTCTAGAATACTTCCTACTGAAAGTGTAGTTCTCCCCCCTTGCCTCCCTGAACAAGGACACTGAAAGTGTTGCTGTTAGGTATGAACTATATGCAGGTTTTATAGTATAGTATTCCTGTAGACTTACTGCTTTCCTTGGAAAGTTTAAATATATTAGTATAACTTCCTTGCACACTTATTAGATATAGTCACAAGTTTGTTGCCTAAAAGCATTCTTTTCTCTCTTACAGTAACTTGTGCTTAATCCAAGCACATGTATATCTCATTTTGTACTTTGGAATTCTGAATTTGACTTTACTAACTTACATTATAGCCATATACTAAATTAGTATACCTTCCTCTTTCTTATGTATGTAATTGAGATAATAGTGGTTTATCAGAATAGAAATTTAATGCAGGATTTTACCTAGTATTTGTAAGAATGCAAAGGAATAAGGACTGGTAATTTGACTGGCTCATCAGGAGGTACAGTAGTGGTTTTTTTAGGACCCTGAGCATCATTGCAAAGGAACAGGTAGGATTGCCCTACCAATCACATCAGCAGACTGTAATTCAGTGGGATTTGCAGGGACTAGCATTACATGCTGTTTTGTTCAAATAAGGATACTGGATAATGCAGTGAACTCCCAGTAGGGAGGTCTTATGCTCGGGATACTTCATCAGTAGTTGACTTACATCCTGACTCATTAGAGTTGGCCTGTAGGTATTCACAGTATTGGTATATATATGTCTAGGCTTTTTAAAAAAATAATTTAAAAAAATTTAATCTCCTTAATGTGCAGTAAGTTTCACAGTTTAATTATTCATGCTGCAAAATAGTATTTGGATGGATTTGGCTTATTGGTATCTTAAACAATAGTAGGAGGATGTTTACCAGAATTTTCCCCCCATATTGATGGGATTCTGTCTGAAACAGTCACAAGATCTGAAGGGAAAAATAAGCCTCTTATATACTCTGAATTTCTTCAGGCACAAAGACATATGCAGGAGCCCCACTTAGTTTCATGTTATGTTGTACCTAGTAAAATAAAGGACTGAAAGTTAGTAGTTTGTATTCACTTCAAATATTATGCTTGTGTTCTGCATCTAATTCTTGAGATGTTTTTCACTTGTAAGTGGAATAAGAGCCCTGTATACATAATAGCTAGATTCTGCATACTTCCCCTACCTATTCACAGTATCTACCTTAGACTCTTCCGCCTATAGATTTGCCCTAGGAAACAAATTGAATTAAACTTGTTTGCTTCTACATGCACTTTTATATTTTCTATTTTTCTAATGAGAAGACCTTTCTGATTTACGAAGCCATCTTTAGGAGTTAGATGCTGACATTTTGAAACTGAATAGTATTTACTAACAAAAGATATGCTTTAGATTATGTACTAGTCTGTATAAGAAGAGTTGTTTAGATAGCCTATTAGAGTGAAATGACTGCTCCCAATTATGCTGAGTTTCTACATGATAGTACAGTCTGACAAGTAAATGAATTAATTCAAGAAAATGATTTACTCTTGTTCTGTCAGCAGTAGTATTAAGACATTGGGATATATTTGTAAACCACAAGAACACAAGTCTTTCTTTCACTGTCATTTTAGTGGTACAAATGTGCTGTAGGGATAAATTAAGCTGGTTAGTTTGTCTTTTTGAAATGCAACCTGAAATCACAGTGATCTCATTCTTAGTTCATAAATAAAAGAATAAAGCATGGAGTATTTTGAAGACAACTTTGTAGAGTTCATTTGAACTCTGACATGAGCTGGGATTTTCTGCCTTTTTTGTGCATCTTGTGTGGAAGAAGTTCCGCATGACTGTAGGTTAATTTCATAGTCTACAGTAAATTAACAAAGAAGGAAACTTGTTGATGAACGTTTAATATTGTTGTTATTCATTGTTCAAGTTTTTAAAATACTTTTGTGTACAAGTCAAGACTACAGTAGGTGTGATTGATTAAAAAACCTAACTTTTATGTGGCCTCAGTAGTTCACACCTATCATCTCAAGGTAGGTCAGCTTATCCTGTAAGAGCTGCTGAATTGCTACAACACCTCAAAATACTAAGAAAAATAGGTGCTGGTTTATTTTAATTAACCAGGCTGTCACCTGGTAGGTTAGTAGATATGTCATGAGCAACTGAATAGTTCCTGCAGTGAGAGCAGCAGTTCCAGGGAAAGGCATTGGTAGTCCACTGGTTAAACACTGCTGAGATCTCCTATGGAAATTTGTTTCTGGTTATAAGTCAGAGCTCTGTGTCTAGATGAGAGCCTAGAAAATCAACTCTTCCTCTCTAGAGGGTACACATTTGTCTGAATCATGTCAGTGGTGTCCAGGTACGTCTATAAGGGCCCCTGCCCTATTGTGAGTTTGATCTCGGATTATTGCATCTTTGGTTTATGACTCTAGCTAATGATAATTGCAAGACCGTCTGAAATTCAGCATTAGTCCAATTGCAGCAACTGAAGAATTTGGTTCTCCAAATTAATTTTACTAATGGTTCTCATATGCAAAATGCAGATACCTTGATAACATGGTGATCTGTATTACCTTTTACAATTGCTGTGAATAGTTGCTAAATACAGCTGCTTATAACAATCCTCCCCCCCTCCCCCTTTTTTTTTTTTTATAAAATGGCAATGTATCTGATTAACCAAATCTAGAAGTTTTGGAATTGCCTATTTAAGTTACTGAAGTTATTTTCAAAACTTGATTGAACTGAAATAGTCAAAATGCAAAGAAATGAGCTCTGCAGGAATACATTATGTTGCAATTATACCTTAACACTAAACTGTATCATCAGTTGCATTTTTTAAAGTTGTGCTTAATAATACATTGAAAATCTGTTTTTAAAAAAATACTTTGAAATTTCATTACATTTTCTCTTGTCCAGTGTTAGTTGCCTGTAGGAGACAGGTCTTTGTGATGTTTTGGAGTCATGGAACTGAAAGTTTGCATCTCGGAAATTACAAATTTACATTCTGTTCCATTTTCAAAAGGAACCAGCTTTGGAGAGCAAAAGGGAATAGGACTAATTATTTTGAGGGAGTCCAATATATAAAATAAGGAAAAGCACATCTACCAAAGACAAAGGAATTAGTCTCTAATAATTAGTCTCCAGTAAGCATTTGTCTGAGTATTTGCATATTTAGTGAGGTTGTATCTTCAGAAGCATTTGTACTTAAAAAACATTTTTTTCTTTAGTTTTATTACAAGCTAGTCCATGACTGTCTAAATGGGATAATTTATCAAGCTTTGCCATCAAAGTTGATGAAGATATATGTACTTCTCAGATGCTTTGCAGTAGCCCTGTAGAAACTGCGTGCCCTGTTGCTCTCATGCTCTAGAATCCCAAGCATGATCTACTATGAGCCAGGACAAGTAGGTCACAAAACAAGGGCAAATTGGCAAGAGTGAAAGGAAAAGTTTCCTTTCTGCTACCCTGTTTCTGGTATGCATGGGTAATGGCTTTAGGTATGACAAATTTTTTTCAGAAGAACTAACGTGATTTTAAAAACTGTAGCAATGACAGTTTTTAAATTTGCATACGTAATGTAAATTGGAGCTTTATGCTGGAAATGCTGCTGCAAAGTAGACCAAGTGCGATTTTCTGTGGCAATCCAACTGTGCTAGAATTTTAAGACTAGATGACTCAAAGCTTCCCTGCTAAAAATAAATAAGATATCTCTTTTAAAATCTGAGCTATACACGTACAGAATATATGTGCAAGTTTAAAAAGTAAGCTTCTGTGTATTGACAGATTTTTTGATGATATTTCATTTAACTCTAACTTTACAGTTTGAAGGTTTAAAGAGCCTAAGAGCTAAGGTACTAACATGTAAATGTGACCTGGTCACATGAAGCTACCTCTCCAAGAGACCTCTATGTCAGTCAGCTCCAATGTTTTTTACAAATGAAAAAAGCTGGGTGCAGCAACTGGTGAGGCAACACAGGCTCGACATCCAGATTTCCTTTTGTTAAATATTGTGAGCAATTTAAATTTTAGAAACAATTTATAGGTTAATAATTAAATTCCAAAGTGGCTTCACTTACTAAATGGAGAATGACATGGCATGCTTTATTATGAAGGTATAGAAGTTGAGTATGTTCCAAGCAAAGCAAGCAAGACCGTGTATCAGGTAATTATTTTTAGTTGCAACATGATGGAGTGAGATAGCATTTTGGGTTCTAGGATTTCTTTTACAACTCTCATTTTTCCAATTCATTCTTTGAAACATATTGATGAACTATTTTGTTACTCCTGTCAAGGTGAGTTTTAATTATTCTTTCATCTTTTGCAGAAGGAGGGCAAGAGTTTGGCCATCATCTGACCTGTGTTCTTGTCAGATTTTGTCATTTTACTAGCATTATTAGAAGCGTCTAGTCTTTAGGATGCTTTTAGAAACTGAAAGCAGGGGTTTGGCTACCAAAAAATAAATCTATTTAACCAAAGACACAAAAACTTTCTTTTTAACTTATGCTCTGAACTGTTGTCTCTCCACTGAAGTTGAATTTCAGTTTTTATGGTGTATTTGGGTTACCAAGAAATTACCTCTTCCACTTTCTACAGTCCATGCCTATTTTTTGGTGAGCTTGTGAGAGATGCCAAATGTTCACAGTTCTACAGCTATGATTTAAAATTATATTGGTGAGGCAGATTAAATGTAAAAAGTTTAAAAACCCTGTTCTGTTCTTTATAGGGCTTTTAAAAATGCTTTTGTTTGCTAGTTTGGGAATTCCAAATGCTTCTGTCACTAGACGGACTCTATGCAATTTCCTCTTCACGCCGTGATCTCTGCAAGTGTTTGCTTTGGGTTTTTTCTCCAATGTAAACTCACTGTAGCTCTTAGGAGTCTGTGGTCTTTACTTGTTCTCTAGCTTTCTTGTCACTTTTCCTTTCTGTTTTCTCTAGTCTGAAATTAGAAGGGAGCATACCTTTTTCCAAGGGAGCCGCTCCAGATTGTTGTCAGGAAAGCAGGAATACCCTTCCTTTTCTAAGAGGGACCCAGAGCGCAGTGGCAGGATGTCATATTCTAGAAGCTTTCCTTTTTATTTTGACAGTCTCCTTAGGGAAGAGCTGGTCGCTCTTTGAATAGTATTTGGTATTTCATCAATACAGAATTTGTCAGGTACTGCTTTCTCTGCCAAATAGCATGACCCACTGTCCTTATGGAAAGAGTACCTTATAATTTGTTGCAAAAGTGTTGCTTTATTTGTTTGTTTTGGGTGTATTGTGGTAGGACTTAGGATCCAGCCTGTTTTATAGGGTCATGCTTAGGTTGTAGACTTCTTCATCTTCCTTAAGGAGACCAGCAGTGACTTTTTTTTTGTAACACACAATCACAAAGTCTAATTTAAGCATAAAAGAAAGCTAAAAATAAAAGTACTTGGCACATTTGTATATTTGTATGTTAGCGTTTCACTTATGAGGAATTTGTTTCAGAAACAGCTTGAAGGACAATTAAAAAGAAAACCTGCCCACCTTCTGCCATTGTTGTGGATCTGTTTCACTTGGCACTTGCATTAGGTAGACTTTGGATATGGGTATACATTCATTTTAACAGAGCTACTGTTAGGGATATAATCAGACAAGTAATGAAAGAAGAGAGATAGCCTTTCCGTAGTCACATTCATTATTTGGCTTACAGCTCAGGGATCCAAATGTTGCTATTGTCAGTAGCAGTGATACCAAACTAAGTTTGGTAACTACATGAGAATTGACATCTTTGTTGCATGAGCTGTCTTGTATGGAGTCTTTCAGACCCCTGTTTTCTTCTCCATGGTAGGTAGAGTTCACATGAAACACCAGGGGGTTATCAAATGTTGCCAGTATGCAGACATGAAATAATTGTGTGTTTCCCTTAAGTCACTGCAGGGAAGATCATCTAAAAGCTTCTGAGAAATCTGAACATAAATGAAAAGCAATATATTGGACTAAGTCAGCATAGAAGTAATACTAATGGAAAGATGAAACCTTTGCTAGGAGTTAGCATTTAAAATATTGCACTTGGTTAAAAATTATATACAGCTTGTGATTTTCAGTCTAGGAGAGAGCTTTTAAAAGTTGCTTTCTGTTGACTGCAAGTCTGTGCTGTTATTCTGACAGATGTTACCTTTGAGATTTGTGTCTTAAAGGTGCTTGTTTATTCTAACAATCATGTACCTGGAAAATACCTAAGGTTTAAAATAATGCTATCTGATCCAGAATCCAGCAAATTAAGGTTAAGCTGAAAGCTTCATTTCTAAACTGTAGTTGCTCTCCATTGCGTACTGAAACTGGTTCCAGAGCATGGTAGTAAATACCAAAGCTGACTGGACTACTTAAGGGACTGTGTCTCCTTTAGCAGTAAAAGATCTCTCTCCTAATGGCTGTCCTCTCCAGAAACAGAGGAGCTATTACGAGTAACAGCTGGGAAATCTGGAAAGAAATAGTCGAATTTGGAAATAGAAGAAAGTAATATATAGGTATGAACTCTTACAGTTCCTAACATATGACAAATCAGTCAAATCACTGTAAAGCAATATATTTTATGAGCATTTCATATAATTT
This sequence comes from Galbula dea, assembly GCA_013399015.1. NCBI lineage: Eukaryota > Metazoa > Chordata > Aves > Piciformes > Galbulidae > Galbula > Galbula dea. The sequence goes on along the minus strand of VWZX01000041.1, from coordinate 20,001 downwards.
CTGAACGTAGCCTAGATTTTTTCCCAGATGATAAGCCCACAGAAGTTTTCTTCCAAGGGAAACTAGTAACCTCAGATCTTACTGAATCACCTGCAAACTTTCAGTGGTGACCATAAATCCAATATGAATGAAAGAATATGTGATTTGCCTTGACTACTTCTGTTTGTGTGGATATACCATAGTTACATATGGCCATAAATACTTGCACTGGAAAGAAAGAGTATTTTCTTGCACAGCACTCTACAGAGGAGAACTCAAGAGTTACCAAGTTGGCACAAGTCATCAGGGTGTGAAGTTGCTGCTTGCCTTGCTTTGGCCGACAGCTTTTGTTCAAAATTGCGTCAGAAATAAGAATGAGATAAATAACTTTCTGACTCCCCTCTCCTTTCCTATCCTATCATAGTGTATCAGTGTCTGATGGAAATTAATCTTAAGAGTGGCAGTGCAAAAAGGCACATTCTAGAATCTAGAATGTTTTCTAAATCAGTCAGTGGCATCTTTTGGCCTGAATTTGTAGATTGAAGTATATTTTATGAAAAAGTTAATGACTGTCTTAATAATTAATTCAAATATTTTAACTTGGTGTCAGTTGACTTCTGTAAAGTTCCAACTCCTAACATTCTGTGATTCTGTGTGTGATCTAAAAGGAGGAGATAACCAGATGATATTCATTAGAAACTTTTAGTGCAAAACGTTCAACTTGGTGGGTGTACTGAAGCACATGTATGTATTTGTAACTGCTAGCATAGTTGCTGCTACTAGTTATGCTCAGGTTTTAATTTGCAGGAAAGAAATACATTAGAAAGTACTGGGCTGAAAAAAGCAGCAGTGCACTCTTCTGTTTTCACAAATAGTGTCCAAATAGGAGGAAGCAATATGCAAAAATGATAACCCGTTATTATGCCTTTGTGTTTATTTGCTTTGACTCTTTTTATGATGCTGTTTTGAATTTCAGAGTTTTATGGGTTTTTTTACTCTTCCACTTTGAATGTTGATGCCTTTTCAGTAACTATTTATGACAACAGCCATTTCATTCCTTGCTTTCTATGGAGTAAAATAACTACAGATTTAAGCATAAAGCAAGATAAACATAGTGAAGAGTTCAGGCAAGACTGAAAGACAGATGAGGGGAAAATAGATTTTTAATTTTTTTTCTATTTGGTACCTTTAGAAATATTTAACTCTACAGTTGGGCTAGAAGGTAAAAACAGTTATTCCTGGGAAAGGGGAGCGTCTCTGGTAGAATGCCATCAGGCAGTTGTATTTTACCTACTTTCTCTTTGACTGTTTTTTAATCTCATTCTGTACTTTTCTCTCAGTGAATGAAGCTGCATGTGCACCTGTCAATTTCTGGTCAAGATGGTGGTAGGAGGGGAAGTACTAGATGAGAGAATTGAGCTTTTACTGTAGAAATAACCTCTCTTTTGAACTCTTCCAATAACTTATTGGAGAGAAATAACAAGATTTACAGTTGAGACTAGTCCGTAACACTGCAAAATTTCTCAGAAAAGTGCCAGCTTGGCATTCTCCTTTCTTAGGCAGGCATAACACCATTGACTGATGTCATTCATAATGCTAGACTGTAATTATTTAATCATAATAGCAGGCTATCTTGCATATACTCATAGGTTAAGGTTTCTTTGGTTATGGAACAAAAAAGTTGCATGTCTTTTTCCAAACCTATTTCTACCTTCACTTTGAAAACAGTTGGTGTTTCTTTAATGGGAAATAAAACAGAACATCTTGAGAGCATATGTCACAGAATTTCAGCATGGACCAACTTGCAGTCCTCAGTCTCGTATGTTCTCTAGGTGTTGTAACAGTTCCACATCTGTGGTTGATCTTGTATATGGCATGTGGTGCATTACTTAGACACCACAGAATTAAGGTGAGGCTTCCAGCTAAGATACCTTTGCTTTTGTTGGTGAACTCGGGCCTTAAATGCTTGTTTCTAGCAGGGAGTTTTTGTATCATATTTTCGTTGCGTGAAAAAGTTGAAAACTCAAATCTTCTGTATGACAAAATCATGTAGGGACCTATTAAACCTCTAATTTAAAAGCAGTGATAGTTTGGAGATTATATGTGTAAACTGGATTTGAGGCAGTGCTTTTGAATTACAGCAAGTCGGTGTTTGCAGAAATTCTTTAATTTCCATTGGGAGCAGTATAATAAAAAAGCAAGATTATTTTTCTGGGTACAAAAAATTGTTTTATGCAAATACTTTAAGTAGTTGTTTTTATCTAAGTCTACTGCATTCACGATCTGCTTTCTTCTCTAATTGAAAACCAAATGAGAAGAGAGTATTCCTTAACAATGGGGAGCTAAAGTCTAACAGTAACTGAATGCCAAAAACTTGTCTGGACTCCGAGACTAAGGTGCATAGTGAAGTATGGTGTAGTACTCTTAAGTGGAAACATACCTAATTAGTACTGTAACTTAATATAAGTCTAGCAGAGAGACATCAAAATTTCACTTACATTAACTTATTTTTTGTGAGCTTGCCATGTTTTCTTTTCAATAGTTTAAAAACGTTTACTGAAATGAGTAAAGGTCTAAAGTGGTGTTCTGTCATTAACTTTAAATATTTTTTAAAGTTATGTTTATACCCAAGTCAGATTAGTTAAACTTAATTCAGATTAGTGCAAACTAATTTTGCAAGTCTGTAAACTGAACTGCTGTAGACTTGCAAGAATTTGTAGAAGTTCTGTTAAAATTCTGCTTTGCATTCTTTATATCAAAAGAAATTACGGGAGCATCTGAATATATCCTGTTAACTGGTTTTGAAGTGATATGCACTATTTAGAATATTTAAATAACTAATGAATCTATCGATAATAATTCTTTCATATTTTGTAAGAGTATGCGAAACGAAGCTTGATAAAAGGGATAGGCTTTTGTATTGTACTCTTACATTTCATCATGCTTTTTGGAACTTGCATGCTACAAAAGGGATGTTTTAAATTAAAAGTAGTGTTTGTGGATGATTGAAAGTCCTCAGAAAAAACTTCTTGGATGTTAACAGAAATTGGATCCTGTTGGTATTTTCCATTTCATAAATATGAAGTCAAAAGGGTAATATCTAAATATGCTGCAGGGGATTATTAAAATTGTGCACTTATTTTCTATCCAAAACTTGAAATTAGCTGGTAGCTTTCTTACCATAATGCAGTGCTTAAAAATGTGTACCATTTAACAGACGTTCAAATTGTAGTTGGTTTCCAACCTTTGAAATGTTTCTCATTTGGTTGCAAATTCCATTGCAATTAGAAAAGGCCATAACAATTTTTAGTTTTATTTAAGACATAGAAGAATGGATCTGATTTCCAAAAGTGCTGTGTATCAGCAGCTCTGAAGTATGTTAAATTCTAGCCAGAAGCATGACATAATTGATATTTATATTATTGGATATGGTGGCATTCTCAGTGCTGTCATTTCGCTTGTAATTTTCTCCTTGCTTGTAAAATTGTCCTATTTATTATTTGCACTTTATTCTTAATCAGTTTTGTTAATGTAGTAAAAACACTGAAATGTTATTATGTGATTAGTAATTTTCCACTATATTAATCCAGCATTACATGATACTGTGTGGTGACAATAATGATTTCTAATGTGGTAATGAGAGAGAGTTATTAACATGTCCCATTATTTAATAGTTTCTTAATTACAAGATGAAAAAGTGTTTTAAGTTGCCGTAACCAGCTGTATTAATGGCAAGAATTCCTAAGTGGGGGGGATCTGGACCATAAAAATGTGAAGATATGCTTTCGGTGGAGCCATGTCTCCGTCACCTTGAAGCTATTTTGATTTTGTTTTCAGGAATCACATAGTTATTCATAGGATGTTTTTTCTGTTTATTGAACTCAGTATTAATATTGACAAATAGAGGAAAACTTCCAGATTTAATGCACATACACCAGTGTGTATTAAATGGGTATGCAATACACTTTTCTTATGAGGAAGGCGAAAAGCCTATGGTATCCAGCTGGGAAAATGGTTTAAAATCAGTAAGCTATTATGGCCATGACATAATATACTAAAATAGCCACAGTAGAAAGCCAGGAGCTGCACGTTAACAGGAATACAGACTTTGCTTTTACAAGTTACAGCCAGCATATAACAAGTAAATATATATAATAAATGGTATATTCAGTAAATAGTTTAAGAAGTATTGGAGGTGCTTCAAAAATTGGAAGTTAGAAGTCCGAATGGAGCTTCTGGCCATTGTGTGTATGTGCATGCGTAGAAGGGACTGTTTTAAATGTGCTTCTCTGTGCATAAAATGTTACCAATAACTTGGTTTTGAAGTGTTTTTTAATTATGCTATGCAAGCTATTGAGAGTCAGTTTTGATTTTATTTTAAAAATTTAATATTACACAAAAATACATTTCCCACTTGGTTTTAGTAGCTTTAAAAATAACTTGGAAAATTGTTGGGAAAGACTTTAAATGAAAGGGAAAAATAGTTGTAGTCATTGGGGGAAACAATTGGATTTTTTCAGATCTAAAACTATTATAATCATCTCTAAGATAATGATAAAATGTGAACTCACATTGTGTCAACTATGTTGACAGAAAGTCTTATTACAGTGGCAGTGTGTTAAGCTTCAAACGGGAAAAGATGCTGTAGAGTTGGAAAATATATAGCCCCATTGATAGCATTATCATCAGTAATGCAGCTAGAGCAGCGAAATTCTACAATCAACCAAAGCTGAATGTGACATTACTTCTAGAAATTAAATTTCCTGGGAAGTCTCTCCAATGCAGTGGTTTTGGTTGTGGAACAGCAACGAAGTCATAATATGAAAAACCTTTTTTTTCTGAAGTATAATTTATATGCTCCCAGTGTTTTCCAAGTAGCACATAATAGATAAAAGTAAGACTAATATGTTTTTTGTAGAAAATAACAAAATAATGGGGTTTTGTGATTCAAATAGCAATTTTCTGAGTAGCATACAAATCCATTTGCTTAGAGATTAAAATGGTCTGTGTTGCTTTAATTTTTAAAATTATTTACTTCCAATAAAATGTAGATATGGATTATTTGTGTAGCTATTTTAAAAAGACTTTTTATATTGAGAGAATTGTTCTTGAATTGAAGTGGATATACTACACTTTTCATATTCAGAATGTCAGTGTGGGATCCGTGTGTTAAGTAACATCCCATTTTAAACCATAGACTTACTGGGTTGCTTTCAGTGCTATACTTCTGGGAGGCACGGTTCCAAATGCATCACAATTCCCATGAATTTACAAATACTTCACTGTACATTCCACAGCATCTCAGAGGCTTACCTGGAACAGGCAAAGACTCTCTAACTGCCACTTAGTCTTGCTGAGAGTTCTTTTGGGCATGATGCAATTGGAAAAAAAACATGAAGCTGATCTAAACTCTGCAGGAGGCTGTTTAGATTCTAGCTTTTCTCCACTATCTTGGACTCTCATTAAACTCTCTGTATTTCCCTTATCTTACAGTCAGCTATTGAACTGACATGAAGTTCTTCCATTTTGTCTTCTCAGGTTTAGAAACAATCATCATTTTCTAGCAGCAGTGTCTTTTAAGTTTTCATGACAAAATATCTTTTCCTTCTGTTGGTTGGTTGGTTTTCCTTTTTTTGGTTGGTTGGTTTTTTTGGCCTTTCAATTTGGAATGTTTTTTTCTGAAATACCTCAGCTTAAAGATTGATGAATTTATTACTGTCAACCTGACTTCTGCATGCTTTGGTTTAAATTGTTCATCAGGAAATGTGTGCAGTTTTCCTCATACCCGTTTCAAATGAAGAATTTAGTTTACGAGGTACTGTTAATGACATATTACAGAAATTTCTTCTAAAGGTTCAACTAGAGTGACTTGCATTTTATTACCCAATAGAGAAGTGAGGCTTCTATCAAGATTCTTACAACTGAGAATTTTGCATAATATAACTGTCACTTAGCCAGTGTATTGGAACATGAATAGTCCTGTAATAACTAAAGGATGAGTTTTCACTAATTTTGCATCTGCTACAATTAAGAGAGAGATTTAGATTCACTTCATGTAACATGTTGTAAAACAGAGTCTATGAACGAAGTGGAGATGCTTAGCCTGCTTTTATTACATGTTTAAATAGCATAAAGAAATTACATTTTCAATGCACATCCCTGTAAATATATATATTGTTGTCAGTGGTTAATTTCAATGAACTTCTTTGTCTTGGTGGTTTGCTTTTAGGAAAAGTGTTGTGTTCTGCTCAAGTGTTCTATGCAAGTGAAAACTTCCTCACATTTCATGTTTTCTTTTCAAAAAGAAACAGCAATAGACTATAAAAACATTGCAAATGCCAGGATTACTTTCATCCCTGTTGTGTATTAACTAGTTTTTACTGCCCAAATGGGGGACCAGCCTGTCAACTGCATTTTATCAAAAGAAAAGTTATTCATATCTGCTTCAGTGTAATGTTTGTTGTTTTGTTTTGCAATTATTTCAGGTTATGGTTGAAATTCTATGGTAAGATTAGAAAATCTGGAATCATACACCAAAAAAATGTTTTTCTCTCTCAAGTAAATGAATAATAGAACTGGTATAGTGGCATCTCTAAGCCCCTTCTTGTAATGTCTACTTTCTATTATTTATAATCTGGGTTACTGAAAAGCCTGTTTAAAATAGCACTCCAACTTTTCCTCAAGTCTTGTATTATTTCAGGATCTACTTCAAATGAAAAGGCTTAAAGTAGCACTAATGAGATTTGATGTTTAGGTGCTGTTTTGAGTGCTATGATGTTGCAAAAGTTGAGAGCGTTGCTCTCTTACTTATAGTCTCAGGTTTCAGTAATGCAGATTTGCTCTTGCTTTATAGCTTTATTTTGCCCATCTGTATAGTTAAATGTACATCTCATGGTGTTGAATTCCTCGTTGCAAAACTAGAAACTCTTACAGAAACAGATGAGCTATCACTAACAGAAAAAATGCTTATGAAGGTGCACTGTAAAACCATTAGCTGCTCAATTTTATAGATTTGTGTTTGTCCCTTGCCACCCCTTTCAGTTGTTCCTTTGTTCTGACAGATGAAATATGGAACCTATTTCTATTTTAATAAAATAATTTCATTTTATTAAGATAAAAGATAACTTTAATCTTAATAAAAATAAAAGATAGCTAATGGTGAATTTTGTTCTTTCTCTTCATACATACATATTTCCATTTTGGGCCGAAAAAATTGCAGTACTTTTGAATATTGGGGGGGAAATTAATATGTCTTGTGAAGTTCTGTAAACAACTAACAAGAGGCATCTTAACTAAGTTTTATGACTGTATACATAATTTTTGCTTCAATTTTTGCTTTCTCTTCCGTAAGTGACAGCACTGCAGAGTCTTAGAAGATCCCACAGCAGTGTTCTTTTTCCTTTTCACTGGTTGGCTTGTTCCTGTACGCTGTGACATTGTTACATGTGGGTGGACACCTTTTCTCAGATCTCACAGGCAAGAAATGAGGACATTTAAAAATAGGTGGTTTGCCTCTTCTGTGAAAGAATAACATTTGCAACTCAACATTTTGATTTGTGGTTATACTTTATTAGTTGTCTGAAAAAAAATCAAATACTGTGCATCTCTTTTGTCTCTGTGAGAAGACAAACATTAGCTTTCAAACTAAAATGATTTGACCAGAAAAGTAGTAGTTTTCTTTTGTTTTTTTAAGTATTTCTTTTCTTGCTTAATTATTTCCTGTGGTTTTCCTATTTGTCAAAAAAAAGCCCAACAAACCCTAAAACAGCTTTTATTCAAGTATTTCTCAAGCAACTTGGCTATTTCATCACTCAGGCCTGCTTTGTTGGTTTGATGGTTCTACATTTACCTTTGTGGTACATTTCTTGTCTCATACCTTATGGTATTTGGGGTTTTTCTTTAGCTGTGATCATGCATATTAAGAAGCAGGCCATTTGCTCCCTCCAGGTTTTCTTCCCAGTCTAATATATAACTCTTTAAGAAATCTTTTAATTTATCCTTTCTTAAGTAATTTATTAGAAAGTCTTTAATCATCTTCTTTATTCTTTGTGCTCAGATGCATTCTGTATAGGTGCTGGAATAGGGAGTAGCTTTAAGTTACTAAAGCTGTAAAAAGTACCTGGTGTGACTTCTTTTTCTAATTGCAGCATCTGCATCAAAATGTTCTCAACTTGTCTTTTAGAGTGCCTTCATACCTCAATCACCTGGGTTAATTTTACAGTGCTGTCAGTGACAGAGGAATATCCCCAGTAACCCTGTGATAGGTTTCTTTTAAACTTTCACTTATAGTTCCATTTTGTGAATTAAACTTAACTGTCTCCGGACTCTTAAGAGATGTCTACTAAAATTGTCCTTTGGCAAAAACTTTTTCAGTTTCCTACTTCATGTCATTTATTTCTGATTGTTTCTCTTCTGTTTTTTGTGTACTGCATTTGTGTTGTACTCTACACAGCTGGTGGTCATTTGTCATCTCTTCTATATTGATCTCCTTGGCTATGTCAAACAGCTTTCAGTCTGTTCCACAACAACCAGAAGCTGAAACAAAATGCATGCTATAACTATGTTCATTTGTCCCAAGATGGAAAATCATGTCATACTCTATGCAGTGAACTACATCAATTATAGAATTCTTATCTTTTCTTTAAATGTTCTGTATTAATAAAAGGAGTACCAAATCTGTTACTTCTAATAGTCAATTGCCACCTTTTAAATTACAGGTATGTAATCTTTCCTTTGAACAAATCCATACAGCCATCAGAACAATAGCAGTGCATGAATTACAGGTTTTGCAGGAAATCAAGGAGGGAGTATGCAAGTCTTTGTTGTTTCTTTCGTTATTCATCTTTGCACTAACAATGCCTCTGCTCATTTTCACAAACCTTAATTGTCATTCAGAGTATCCCATTTGAGTTCAATTATACGCTCTTAAGGGGAAGGAGCCCTGTTAGTGTTTATCTGCAAAGCACTGTGTTCATTTAGAGCACACTGTAAGTAGTGATCAATTTTCTTTTATACTGTTTGTTCTGGTTTGTACTAAATCCATTTTAGGAGGCAGTAATTTTTCAACACCAGTCTTTCTCTGTGTGTGTGTTATTGGTAATTCAGTAAAAAGCTATGACAATGGCCTGCAGTTTTTACTTGCTTTTTATCAGTTTTGTTTCTTAAGTAACATTTCCAAAAGCAATAAACCAACATATTATTTGAAAGCATTGCATACAGGTCAGGGTAAAACATTTCTTCCATTCTTCAAAAACTATTTTTTCACGTCCTAATTAAAAAAAAAAATCAGTATATCTGTTTATGCATACAGGAAATTTGTGTAATTTTCTGTCTTCTAGAAGGGCCATATTACAGATCAAAGCGATTAAATTATATTTAATGTCTTCAAGTACTGTTGTCTTAAATATTAGGAGTGCTGAGAACAGATAAATAGTAGCTTATTCACGTACTTGCAGTGCAGAAGGAGCTGAAGTGAGCCTAAGATCTATCTTAACTTGGCACTGAACATTAAAATATGAAGAGTGAGGAGCCCACAGGGCTACTAAAATAGATGCTGTGGTCTTAGCACTGTGCATTTGCCAGGAAAGGAGCAAACGCTGAAGATTCTTAAAGAAGAAATGATTTTTCAGTATTAATTCTGGTTGTAGTTAACTGATGTTACAGAAAATTATTAAAATACAATTTTATTTAGCTTTCTGCTTTTGGGTCTTCGACTAAAGTAAAAAGGAATTTAAATTGACAGCAGATTGTAGCCAAATTGACTTGGGAACTTTTTTGAGTGGTTTTCTAAATTTTACAAAAAATACTGACCACCTGTTTTGGAGAAATAATGTTTATTATAATTTAAAAGAATAAGACTGGGTAGCATACCCATAAATCTTCATGCTAGACATGTTTGCTAGATTCCGCCTAAGACATTTGTAGGAAAAGGCCTGAGGAGTCATGGAGATGCACATTACTGCACAACAGATATTGATTATCACCGTATCCTGGCGTGTATTAGGAAGAGCATTGCCAGCCTGTCAAGGGACGTGATTGTCCTGCTCTACTCTGCACTGGTGTGGCAGCACCTTGAGTTTTGTGTGCAGTTTTGGGCTCCACAGTATAGAAAAGATACTAAACTACTAGTAAGTGTCTAGAGGAGGGCTATGAAGATGGTGAAGGGTCTGGAGAGGAAGCCTTATGAAGAGCAGCTGTGTTCACTTGGTTTGTTCAGCCTGGAGAAGAGGTGATTGAGGGGAAACCTCATTGCTGTCTTCAACATCCTCACGAGGGATTGTGGAGGGGTAGACACCAATCTCTTTACTCTTACTGATAGTGATAGGACTTGAAGTAATTGTGTTAAGTTGAATCAGAGGAAATTTAGGTTAGATATCTGGAAAAGGTTTTTCACGCGAGGGTGGTTGGGCTCTGGAACAACCTCCCCAGGGAGTTGGTCACCGCATCAAGCCTGATGGAGTTCAAGAAGCACTTGGACGCTGCTTTCAGGCACATGGTGTGATCCTTGGGGTGTCCTGCACAGGGTTAGAAGCTAGACTAGATGATCCATATGGGTCTCTTCCAGCTCAGAATATTCTATGTTTCTAACAAATAGTCAGCCTGCTGGCTAGCAGTTCCTTGGCTTCCCTCATCTTTTAACTTGGTCTTTCCAGATTCTGACTGAAGTAGCATTCTTGCATACATGGGGCTTTTATTTGTTTGGTAGGTTTATAAGGGGCCACAACTGTGTACAGGAGGATTTCTGCCATTTAACCATTCTTCCTGTCTTCAGTTTTCACTACTACGTTCTGAACCATTTAGATCTTTGTAGATCTGAAAAAACAGCTGAAGTTGTATGTGTTTTGAGTATAAAGATTCTTTTGTGCTTCTATGACCCAACTCTAGCTGGAAGAACCTGGATCAATTTAAATGAAAATCAAATTTTGTGATCCCATTTCTTTAAATCCTGTATCCTGCTGACAAAGGGGAGATTCATATAGCCAGTTTCCACTGTGTCAGAGAATAGCATTGCTTATGCCATACATGAGAACAGGAGCTTCTCATGAAAGATTTCATGGTGTCTTCTGATTAAATGCTCACACAGAAACACTCAGAGCCGCTGAGTACCTTGCTTTCACAGTAGACATGCAATGTTTTGTCTCTAGTCAATGTCAATAGACGTTGGAGTTATCTAGTACTATTGAACATGGAAGTCAGTCTACTTAATATTTAACTTCAGTCATTTAGGCATGTAGACTTGAAAATTTTCCTGAGTCTTTAGTCACATGAAAGAAACACTGATAGAAACTATTTCTAGTGAAGAAAAAACATTCTTAAAATTTAAGTTGCTTCCTTCTTTTAAGGATTAAAAATGTGAGTACAAAGAATTGTTACAGAAATGAAGGATTGCTAGACACATGAACTGACAGCTTCTAAATGTTAGTTGTCCAAAAAAAAAGATAGTTCTGATGTTATCAGTTCAAGTGAAATATAGTTGTCCCATGGCTTCTTAGCAGTTAAATATAGCTCTTTTTCCCCAAGGTCCTTTTTCTTCAGGCTTGCAGTGCGGTTTTGGCTTATATCTATTATATAGCTGCTTTTTTTGACATATTTCCATGCAGGATGTTATCAATTGAAGTATTTTGCAGAAATACTGCTCTGATTCAGCAAGAATAAATAACACATTATCTGTATTGAGAGTATCCATTTATTCTCCTTGGAAACATACATTAAGGTATAAACTGCACCACTTTTGAAGTGTTTTATCAAAGTTTTAAATTCAGATACAATAAGCATAGAGATGCAGCAGCAGCCATCCCATAGCCTGTGCTGAATGTTTCAACTTTTGCAAGTTTAGGTTTGAAAATGAACATCTTTTAGCTCTTGCTTATTAGTTCAGGGTTTTATCTTTGATTGCAGAAATCATACTAAATACAATATTTTTTAAAATCCTAATAGAAATTTTGGACTTTGTTGTTTTGGGGATTTGTTCCTTTTTATTTTTTTTCCTGGTGTTGTTGGGGGAGTGGGAGTTGGTTGGTTTTGGTTTCTTTCAAGCCAGTAGAAGTGTTTAATGTTTTCACTTCTTCTCAAGGTATGCTAGTTAAAATATTTCTAAGGTAAAAAAGATAAGGACTAAGGTATTTTAGTGTCCTCAGTCACAGTTACTTAGTACAAGCACTTACAAGTAATTTGGCTTCTGGAGGCTTTGTGAGTTGTCAGACTGAGATCTTGTCATCCTGTGTAAATATTAAAGATGAACCTGAGACAGAGACTATGTATATTTTGCTCTTCGTTTTGGAAATATTCATTAGTTTAAATTTTCTGGTTAATTTTGCTTAAAGAAACAGAACTTAGCATGCTATTTAAATGTAAAACTCATAATTGCCTGAAGATGATACATCATTTAATACAGGACAGGATTCACTAAATTTGGGGCTGCTGAAAGATTGTTGCACATCTGTGAAGACTGTAGTAATGAATGCTTAGTTGTGTACATATTCAGTGATACATTATTTCATGGCAGCTGCAGATGTGAGGTGTGAAGTTATCTTTCTCTTTGAAGAGAAAGACCTGAAGTTGTTGAGATAACACAGGCAATTGTGTCTTGTACTTCCCTTCACAAATTTGTCAGCTTCCTCTAAAAGCCATCTGGTTGGCTTTCTACCCTCCTCTGCTTTTTCTGAAAAGCTGTTCAAAAGTAAATAATATTGGAATTCTGTCCTTTGTTTTTCCTGGCTAATTTGCTTGCATATTTGTGTCAAGATTCTCCTTCAAGTAGCCGTTTTGGTGTTTACACAGAATTGCAGCATTGCTAAGGTTAGAAAGGCCCCCAGTGCAACCCCTTTTCTCAAAGAAGGGTCAGCTAAAACAGGCTGCTTTGGACTGTCAGGTTTTGAATATCTCTAAGGATGGAGTCTCTCTAGCCTCTCTGAGAAACCTGTGCCAGCTTTTGACCACCCTAGCAGTATAAAACTGTTTTCCTTATGATTATAAATGGAATTTGCTGTATTTCAGTTTGTGCCTCTTACCTTTCATCCTGTCAGAGGGCAACTCTGTGAAGAGCTTGGCTCTATCTTCCTTGCTCCCTTCCAGCACATATTTATACATCTTTTTAAGACCTCCACTGAACCTTCTCCTGGCTTAATTGCCCCACCTCTCCCAGCCTCTACTCATGACAGATGTGCCAGTCTCCTAATCATCTTAGTGGCCCTCCACTGTACTAGTCAAGTATGTCCTGCCGAGTAGTGGGGAACAGTCACCTCCCTTGACCTGCCAGCAGTATTTTTCCTACTGTAGCCTCAGGATTCTGCTGGTAGTCTTTGTTGCAAGGGTGTGTTACTGGCTCATTTTTGATGACTTGTTCAGCATGATCTCCATGTCTCTTGCAAAACTGCTTTCCATCCAACCTGTCCTGGTGAATGGGGTTATTCCTTTCCAGATGCAGGGCTTTCCAATTGCCAGTGTTGAAACAGTTACCATTTATAAGCTTTCTATTGGCCCATTTCTCCAGCTTCTCAAAGTCCCCCACGACCATCTGGTCTATCAACTACTCCTCACGGTTCTGTATTGTCTTTGAGTGTGCTGAGGGTGCAATCTGTCACGTCATCCAGGTCATTAATGAAGATGTATTGTTCTCTGTATCAGTCCCTGGAGTACACCACCAGTGACTGGTCTCCAGCTGGATTTACTGGGCTGATCACAACTCTTTGAGCCCAGCAGTTCGGAGGGTTTTCAGTCCACTTCATTATCCATGTACATAGACCATACTTAATCATTTCAGGATGCTATGAGAGAAACTGTCAAAAGCCTTGCCAAAGTCAAGATAAACAACATCCATTGCTCTACCCTCATCCACTGAGCTAGTAGTGTCATTGTAGAAGAGGATGTATAGTCTAGTGTATACAGTCTTTGTCATCCTTTGTTTTATTAAGCTGTACAAAGCTGAACTGTTTTAGGATCCTTTTATACTCCCTATTCTCATGATCTTACCATTCTGTTCAATTTTCATTGTTCTGTTCTGAAAACGGTGACTTGACTGGTTGTGGTCGTAACAAGGGTTCTTACAAAGGACTTAATGTTTCACCGTCTGTATTGGAAATTGCCTTTAAAAAATATTAAAAAGTAGTGTCTTTTAAGGCATCTTATGTTGTCTAAGTACAGTTGTGATTGATTATTATGTTTAGATTTCCAGCAAATAAGCTTCTACCTTTAAATGTTAAAAAATATGCACTTACTGGGCATTGAATATGTGACCTTGAGTTTCATGATAAGGCATTTCATACCACTTCTGTTTTCATGGCTGAATTGTTCTCCAAGTCATTTGGTTTCTCTGTATGGTTTTCTGTTTTTCCTCTTTACTTTCTTTGTAAGCAAATCTCATTAACATTGTTCTGTGGTCTCTGTCATTAATGTTTTGTGAGATCTGTCCTAGGGCTTATCCTGGAGGAGCTCCAGCACTAACTTGCTTGAAGCCTGCTAATCCCTATTTCAGCATAACCCATTGCCAGGCACCACTGCCTATTACTTTCCTGGGATTTGCGTACTACCAATTTCCATTTATGCAGCTTCATTAATAGTTTCCTCTACAGCACTAAATTAGATACTTCAGTCAAGTCCAGATATACTAAATATCAAAGAAAAATGTCAGATTTGTTTGGCGTAGTCTAGCCTTAGGAAGTCCATGTGGCATTTTCCCCACTTTTACCTCCATATTTTTCATGCAGCTATTCAAGAAGAGTGCCTGTGGGTGAAAATTAACGTAAGTAGTAGACACTGATCATTGTAAACATGTAGACTAACATTTTACACTAAGTGTAGTAGAATAATTACTAGACCAATACTAAAAGTTAGAAAGTCCAAGTTTCATTGGCTTTTTATGCAACTTAGGATCTTTCAGGGGATTTCCAAAGCTTTAAATAGCTCTCAAATGTTAATTTCCATGCTTTTTCAATGGATAGCCAACTGAAAGTTGAAATATTTCCAATGAGACTTGGACTTTCTAACTTTTACTATTGCACTTCATCATTACTCATGTAGAATAGTTTAAAATTGGAGTCTTATGCTGTCATAGTATCCAAAAAGTCACTTTTCAGTATTCAACACCAAGTCAATTGGACATTCATATATATTTAGTGATGCTTTCAACTGCATCAGAATCCAATGATAGTAGAAAATATATCAGTGAGAAAATTACACAGATTTTGTATTTTAGCAGATTTCTAATCTATGTGAGTTATTTCCGTAATTCTCTGCAGTATTGCAGTTACAGTAGTAGTATATTTTAGTTTGATCCTTCTAATGAATCATACAACACTTTTTAGAAAATCAAGTCCTGGAATACTTCCATCTAGAAGTCTTTGCCAAATGTAGTATTATTATTATAAAGTAGGTGTAACTTCCTTTGCCAATCATATTAGCTATGATAGCAGAATGGAATGCCAAATGCTGGCAGCTGTTTGTTCTTTTATTCACTGTCGTTAATATCCCTTGCTTAGTCATTAATACTTTTACAAACATTTAGGAAGTTAATGTGTCAGCTACATATCAGCTGTTAAAGTATTTTTGGCAGTATTTCAAAGAAACTTTTCTTTTGTAGCTGAAAGAATCCAGTCTTCTATTCAGTCTTTTAAAAATAACTTGAGTTTAGATTATACAAACTGTATCTGTAAAAGTGAACATGGGTATCACAGTATTTAGGAAGTATTTAGAAATGTATTAGGTTTCCTTTATTCTGAAAACTTAAATTCAAGAATCTAAAGCTACAGTTTTTCACTTTGTTGTATTCTGCCCAGTATTCTAGATTGGAGAAATAATTTTTTTTAAAGACAGCATAAATTGCAGATTAAAAAAAAGGATAGTTGCAGATAAGCTTCCATTAGCCAAGCTAAATTCAGTGTTGAACATGTAAATTTAATTATTTTAGTGTATAGAACACTGTTAACACCTTAATCTACTCAGTGTTCTTTTTATATTTTAGACCATTGTGGCTTCTTCCAACCAACACCAGTTCCACCTCTTCCCCAAGGCCTTGTTAGGAGCAGTCAGCATGGGTTTACCAAGGGGAAGTCATATTTGAGCAACCTGATAGCCTTTTATGAGGACATAACTAGGTGGATAGATTATGGTAGAGCAGTGGATGTGGTTTCCCTCATTTAAGTAAAGTGTTTGACACTGTCTCTCACAGCATCCTTGCAGCTAAACTGAGGAAATGTGGTCTGGCTGATTGGGTAGTGAGGTGGATTGTGAACTGGTTGAAGGACAGAAGTCAGAGAGTTGTGGTCAATGGGATGGAGTCTAGTTGGAGGCTTGTGTCTAGTGGAGTCCCTCAGGGGTCAGTACTGGGACCTGTGCGTTTTAATATATTTATCAACAATCTGGATGAGGGAACAGAGTGTGCTGTCAGCAAGTTTGCTGGTGACACTAAACTGGGTGGAGTGGCTGACACACCGAAGGGTTCTGCCGCCATTCAGTGACACTTAGACAAGCTGGAGAGTTGGGCAGGGAGAAATTGAATGAAATTCAACAAGGTCAAGTGTCGAGTCTTGCAGCTGGGAAAGGCCAACCCCACGTATTAGTACAGGNTATGCTTTTAAACATGTGAAGGGTGTGTGTCAGGAGGATGGGGTTGGTCTCTTCTCACTGAAGCCCAGTGACAAGACACGGGGCAATGGTTGTAAGCTGAAGTATAGGAGCTTCTGTGCGAATACAAGAAAACATTTTTTCACAGTGAGGTGCCAGAGCACTGGAACAGACTGCCCAGAGACATTGTGGAGTCTCCTTCTATGGAGATACTCAAAACCCATCTGGACATGCTTCTGCGTGACCTGGTCTGGGGAATCCTGCTGTGGCAGGGGGGTTGGACTAGATGATCTTTCGATGTCCCTTCCAACCCCTTACATTCTGTGATTCTCTGTGATTCGATTTGTACATTGCGCTGTTGAATTGTTCCTCAGAATTGCAGATCCACTCACATGGAACTTTTGTCCCATCAAATGTTTGGTTTTTCCTATTCTTTGAAGCTACATGTTGCATTGTCTCAACAGATTCAAAGTTAAGACAAAATTTCTTCTCTTCAGTATTTTTCTGTGTGACTTTCAAATTTAAGAGTTAAGTTGTTTAAAAGAAGTGAACAGTAGTTCCTAGCAGTTGCAATGACTGTCCTCACTTTCTCTGGTGTGACTGAATAGTTCATCCTCTGAAGCATACAGCTTTTCTGTGTTGGAATTAGGAAGTATGGTATATTATCAAAGGATCTTCTCACTTGCCTGCAGACTCTATACTGTGTATCTAAACCAGTTTATTGTCACTGTGATAAACATGCGTAACTCCCATTAAAATTAATGGGAGTTATGCCTGGATGTCAAGAGAAGAATAACTTCTTCATGCAGTAAAGGAATTAATTGAGCTGTGTTTGGTTCATTGGTTACTTAAATGTGATCATTAGACTCAAAGGAAGAAAAGTATTTGAGTGATGTACTGGTTTACTTTGTACTGTGCTTTACAGTGTCTAAAAAATGTGAATGCCTTGTTGAGTGCAGCTGTGATGATCTGAAAGAAATTGGACTTGTTGACTGAGTGGCTTTAAAAAAAAAATAATTTTTTTTTTTTTTTACACAATGTGTCACCCTACAATTTGTGCAGAAGACTGCAAATAACTGGAGCTCCTTCTAGTGTGCATGTAGAAGGTTTCACTGAGTCATCCGGTTCTTAGACTGTGTATTTGGAAGAAATATTTTCATTTTCCAAATACACAGTGCAATTCCAACTTTACTGAGCCTTCTGGTAGATGTTGTCTTCAGAACACAATAAATAATACATGTAATACTGGTTGCATATATAGTATTTATTGTTTGGTTAGGTGAATATTAGCTAATTTTGGGTAAACAGAATATTTTTTTTCTTTTTGGTGTGACACAGTGTAGTGAAGTAAATGTTAAAGTGGTTTATTATCATCTATCTTTTCTGAACCAAATTTTAGGCTTTCACTGGAGTGCTGTACAAAATACACAAATGGAAAATTGCTTTATAATTCCTTATCACCTTTTATTTAAATTTCTAAACGTATGCTGAAGATAATGATTTTATGTATTCTGATGGAAGCACCAAGGTTTTATGTGCATACCTGAAAACAATTTATTGTGATTGACTGAACAATTTTTACCCTTGTACTAGTAATAATAGCTTGGTTTTCTTCCAGGTACATTTCTTTCATTACTACAGCCAAGGAGACATTTTCTTGGAATAATAGGTTTTTCAAGGGAGAACAATTTGTGATTGCTTTCCAAGTAGCTACAGTAGGAAGTTTTTGGGTGATGTACTCTCCCAGACAGAACAGTAGAATTTTTACTGGGCAAATCAGCTGAGTGAACATTGTCTTCTGCTGACATGCTTGTAAGTGAGCAAAAAGTACTTTCCTGCCATAAAGTTTGTTGCACAGTAAATTTGTATTACAATAAAGAAGGCATGTCTTGAGATGTATTTAAGCCATTAAAATGACAGAATAAAATATTGAATGATACCCATTCAATATACAATTTGCCTATACAATTATACATAACTGTATAATGCTCAGTCGTGTGTAGTGGAGTTATAATTGCTTCCTTATTTGAAAGTAGTTTACATCTTGCACAAACACTGGATTTTTCTCTTAATAGAAATTTGATATGCAACGTTTAACTCTGAATTCTGTAAATTGTCTGGTTTCTACATACTTGGTAGAAGGTATTAATACCCTCAAAATGGGATGCCCAATTGCAAACTGCCAGTTGTCAGAATTCATTGCTGCACTGTAGAATTCTCTCTGAATTTTCTCTATTTTATTTTTTTTCTCAGTGTACAGAAAAGCAATCTGCTAATCCTACACTTGGTATGGTACAAACGGGCAGTGATGTGGACTGACAGTTTAGTACAATTCACTAGGGTTTGTTTATTTGATGTTTTTTGGGGTTTTTTTAGAGGAGTCTAAAGCATTTGAGGAATAAACTTAAGACTTCAGTATTTTAACAACTACATTCTGGAAAATAATGTTTTTATTTTGACTTGTGTGTAAAAAGCTCTAGAAGATGGTATGCTGAGGCTCAGTTTTGGATAGGCAACTCATCAAAATCATTGCTGCTGAAGGGTGAGTTTTTAGTATGGCGAAATCATGTAGGAATCCTTCCTATGGCAATTATTTCTCCTCTGAGAGGGCAACCTGAAGAATTGATAAATCTGGATGTAGACACACCAGGCATGACAGACTGGTCTGTTAAGAAAGGTTAGCTGTAAGTTGGTAATACTAGTTTCCTTTGTGACTTTCTATTGCTTTTTAGGTGGTGGTGGGATACAAGTAGCTGCTGAAGATGTCAAGTTGAACTACCTGAGTTCAAGTTCATTTCTAGCTTACCCTTTGAGAAGGCTATTGTTTAGTATTTGCCTTGTGTTTGTCTATGGGTGTTCAAGTTAGGTAGCAGTAAAAATGGCCTTGTGAAGTGGTCCATAAAAATAGAATGAGGAAAGAAATGTCTGCTATATCATTCTGTGTAGGAAAAATCTAACTGGGTGTGCACTTCCAGGAGAAGACTGGAGAGGTCTGAAAATGAAGAATCTTCATTACCATGTTGCATTAAATCAGTAGAAATATTGGCCTTATTAGGCTAAATTTAAATGTTGTCAGACCCTCTGAGAAGTTGATGATTGCAGTCTTGCTTCTCTGAAATGTCTTTCAATGTGAAACCTAGAGCGTAACAGGTTTCAGCTTCACAAAAATCAGTCTATCCTTGTGTGACAGCTATGTTTGTTTTCTGGAAAATAATTGTAAAATTAGAAATGGCAAAGGAAAAGATAAATAAAAATTATAAAAATAGAAGCAATGGTGTTGAAGGTTAACTAGGCCCTAGTTAGATGATGTGATGAAGTAACAGTACACGATCAATAAATATATATGAGCAGAACATTGGCTTTTAGATTAAAAGTATCTAAACTTCTTAGAAATTTGTTCTGGAAATTTAAAATTAGAAAGTAATGAGTTAATCACAGAATCACAGAATGTTAGGAGTTGGA
>VWZX01000031.1:387058-488254 GCA_013399015.1 Galbula dea | reverse complement strand
GGGGGGGCGCACACAGAAGGATGGTTGTTTTGGGGGGAATTTCGTGTGTTTTGGAAGCTGGAGGCTGCCTGGCAGCACTGGCTGTGGAGAAGGGATTGGGATAGGAGAGAGGAGGAATGGAGGAGATGTAGCAGAGAGCCCAAGGCAGCTGCAAAGGGAAAGGTCCTTCCCAAGGGGTCAGCCATGGGATGGGGCTGGGGGTTAAATCCCTTCTCATGGGGTCTGGGAGACAGGGAATGTGGGGGATCTGTCCTGCTCCAGCTTGGCACTAAGTTGGGAAGAAGGGCTCAGAGTGCTCTAATTCCTTGGTTTTGGGGAGATGCTTTGAGCCAAGCATCCAGACTAGACACCTACCTGGCATGGCATGGAATGGCATGGCATAGCATGACATGGCATGACATAGCTTGGCATGGCATGGCACAGAATGACATGGCAGCGATCCAAAGGAGTTCCAGTGCTGGAGAAGGAATCCAGATGGATGCTCCAGAGGCAAAATGGATTCTGCCTTCTCAAACCAGCTCTGAGATCTCTTCTCCCCTGGTCACTGTGGGGACAGCCCTGTCCTGGGCTATGCTATCCCAGATTTGGAGGTGCTCTGGGGTAATTAGGGATTATAAATTGGAGCTGCCAGACTGGGATGGATGTACAGCAGTGACACCAGGGGGACAGCAGCCTGCCTGGGAAGGAAACTGGTTCCAGCTCCCCACCACCACCTTGCCCTGTTCAGTTTACCCCTTCACCCACCGCAGGGACCTGCTCCCAGAGCCTGACAGCTCCAGGGGCTCTGGTGCAGGCTGTCAGGATGTGCAGGGAGATGAGGGAACACTGGGGCCATGGGGAGGGCAAGAAGTGGCACTGTTGGGAATGAGCACCCAAAACAGGGCAGTGAACACCCCCCAGCCTGTCACTAGGAGACTGGATCTGGCCCTGGGGAATGTGCAGCTGTTTGTGCAGGAGATTAGCCCCAGGGATCCCCCCCTGACCCCTGTGCCCCAGTCAGGGACCAAGCTTCCTATCCCATAGCCACTCAGGATGAGCCTGGCCTGAGCATGCAGGCAGCACCCAGCACTGTGGGCTGAAGGGCACTCTCTGCTGGTTATCATTAGGGGCCAGAGTGAACACAAGGACACATTACTTGGTTTCAGAGCAACTGGGGGAGGGAGAAGAGACCACACATCTCTTCAGAGGTCAGTCCATGACCCCAGCCTTGCCTAGCTGCCCAGCCTGGTCAGTAGCCAGCACCTGTGCCTCAGTTTCCCCAAACCTCCTCCTCTCCTCCAAAGCCTAGCCAGGAGCAGAGCCATGTCTCCATCTCTGGCCTGGCCAAAGGGAACCACACATTTCCACGAGGAAGCAGAGCTGCTTCTCCAGGCCCAACCCCTGAGCACCCCCAGCCCCTACAGAGGGGACAGGCTGGGAGACTCAGAGCATCCTCAGGTGGTACCCAGCCATGGGGGATGCAGTGGGGCTGAGGGTCCCCTAGGCCTGGGTGAGGGATGTTGGGCAGGCAGCAGTGACTGTTCCCAGCACCAGGATTCCCTGCAGCTGCTTCCTGCCTCCCTATCTCACAGGCACATCTGGGGGAGCCAGGAGTGCTCCCCCCAGCCCAGTGCTTCCTGCGCCATCCCCCATCCCCCCAGCTCCTGCTGCTGTTCTCACGGCCTCCCCCCAAGGGTGGTTGAATCCCCCTGTTTCCCCCCATGTCCCCCCCCCAAAATGCCCACCCTAGGCCTGACACCACAGCAGCTCTCCCATGTCCTATCTGCCCCCCTGAAGGGGTCTTCATCCTGCCCCCCCCAGACCCTTTTGGGACATCCCCAGTGGTACTCCCATGGGGCCTTAAACCCCCACCCACCCGAGCCTGGGGGAGGAGGTGTCCATGGGCCCATGTGGGTGCCCCTGGCAGGGTGGGTGCCAAGGTGCTGTGCCCCTGCTGGGGGGTGCACCCACAATTAGGTGCTCAGCCTTTGCCTTGCTCTGCCCTCTTCTCCCTCCACCCTTTTGATTCCTTTTCCACTGCAGCCATCATCCTTGCAAAAGGAGGAGGAGGAGGAAATGGGTCTGTGGGGGGGGGGAGGTGTGTGGAGGGATGAAGGCCACAGGTGTGAGCATCCCTCCTGGCACCCCCCACCCACTGCAGGTGTGGGGACATTGGTGACTCAGAGGAGCTCGGGCCCCGCTGCCACCGTCATCATCAGCCGGGTGGTAAGTGAAGGACCTCCCACCTCCCACGATATCCTCCCGGGGTTGGGGTGGAGGCAGGGGGGGGACAGCAGGCACCCAAAGCCGTCACCACCTTCACCACATCCCTCCCACCCCCCTCAGAAGTGAGGTGTTCCAACCCTGGGATGATCCAGAGAGGGGAAAGTGAGGCACAGGGAAGGAGAGCCCAATCCAAGTTTCTTGGGGGAGGGGGAGTGGAACAAGTCCCAAGGAGAGGTTTTACTGTTTCCNCCCAAATCACACCATCCTCAGCAACCCCCCCACGAGAAAACACGACATTCCCCACCCAGCACCCTAAAACCCCCCAGATCCTCCCCAGAAAGCATCTCAAGCCCCTGGCCCACCCCCCCATCATCCCAGAGTCATGGTGCAGAACAACCTGCCCTCCAGAGAAAAACACACGGGGTGGGGGCAGAGGCTTTATCTCGGCCCCCATCAGCCCCTAATAAGGTTAGTTTATTTTTAGCCAAGGTGAAAGGCAGAGCAAACAGCTCAAGAGGGCTTTGGTTTGAGTTTTTTTTCCACTCCCATCTGCATTTGGTACAATTTGGGTTTCCTGTGGTGGTTTCAGAGCTTTTCAGACCTGACAGAACTGTTCCTTTGCTCTCTCGGGGAAGAGTCCTGCAGATTCCTCCCCCACCCCTCCCGGGGAGAAATAACACCTGGAGCATCCCCTCCCTGACCTCCCTGCTCATCTGCCCCCCACCCCCTGCACCTTGCTTTCTCTAAATGGGATCTGAGCATCCTCCGAGGATGCTGGTGGACGTTTGGGACTGGACAGCCTAGTTCCAGCCCTGGACCACCTAGTTCCAGCCCTCGTCTACCTCTTTCCAGCGCTGGACAACCTCTTTCCAGCCTTTGACCATGTCCTTCCAGCCCTGGTCCATCTCACCTCTTTCCAGCCCTGGACCATGTCCTTCCAGCCCTGGATCATCTCTTCCCAGCCTTGGATTGCATCTTTCCAACCCAGATTGGGGGGAAGCAGCCACTTTTCAGATCCTGAGTGGGGAAACTGAGGCAGAGGTGGGATCGATGCTGGGGTTTGAGGATGGAGACCCCCATCTTGGCCCCTCCCAAGCCCCACGGGGGTCCCTGGCTTGCTCGGCCACGCAGGATTTAAGCAGGAGGTGACATGGGGTGGGGGAGGGTTGTACCCCTCCCTCTGCTGGGAACCAGCCCCCGTGGGGATGGGCTGAGACCTGCCCAACTCATCGCAGCTGAGTCAAGGGACAGCACAGCTCAGCCTCTCACCCAGGCGCTGGGGGGGGCAGGGACAGCTGGGTGTGTCCCCCCCGACCCTTCCCCCCACTCAGGAGCTTGGCCCCCTCTCCACTTCCTCTGACACAGAGTTTCCATCTGCCCAGAGCAGGTGCCAGGTGAGGGGCAGTGGTGGGGAGGGGGACGAGGAGGGTCCCCCCCCATATCCTCTCTTCAAGCTGCAGCACCCCAGTGTGTGTGACTGCCCCCAGTCTCTTCAGCTTTCTGCTCCCAGTACATCCCAGTGCCCTCCAAACCCACTGGAGATGTGGGAGCCTCCTCCCCACCCCATGCTGACTTTCAGTCTCTGGGGACACCCCCCCCCCAACACAGCACCCCCCTTCACATACCTACCAGGGTCCCTCAAATTCCCCTCTCAGCACCACCCACTCAATTCCCTCCCCAAAATCTAGCCCAGCACCTTGGGGACACATCCTGCCTCTCCAGGCAGGCACAGAGCTCAGACCAGGCTCAACCCCAATAGACATCAGAGAATCCACCAGCACCCATCTGAGGATGTGGGGCATCCCCATCCTGCACCCCAAGGGATGAAGTGGTGGTGGTGGTGGTGGTGGTGAATAAATCTCTGTGGGGTGACGTGGGGGTTGATTGGCAAAGCAGAACAACCTGGCTCTGCACCTGGGGACATGGGGGCAGGATTGGACCCTGGGACCTCCCCATCCCTGCCACAGCCTGTGGAACAAAGCCCGGGGAGAGGTGGCTGTCACCTCTCCTCCCCTGGACAGGGTATCCAAGAGATGTCTCCCTGCCCTTCCCGGTCCTGTGGCCCATTCCCTGCCTCCAGAAGCTGGGGATTTAGGGATCTAAACCCAGAACCACTCAAGGATCCTCAGCGCTGGGCAGCCCCATCCCAGCCACCACAGCGGCTGTCCCGCGGGGTGAGGAGGATGCCGGGGAGGGGGGGGGGGGGGGGGGGGGGGGGGGGGGGGGCAGGGAGAGGCTGAAGGCCAAGGTCCTCTGTCCCCATCCTTGTCCCCACTTCTCTCTGTCTCCCCTCAGAGCCCGGGGGGGTGGCAGCTGCAGGGCCAGGTGCCGGAAGCCAACCTGGCTTCACTTTCTCTCAGCTTGTATTTATTTTGTTCACTCTCTGTTGACCCAGAGAGTAAAATAAATGTCCCCATGTGTGTCCCCACCCCCCTGACTTGAGGACAAAACCCATATCAGCTCTGCTTTTCAGACCCTGAGTAGGTAAACTGAGGCAGGGATAGAGTCAATGCTGAGGTTTGGGGATGGAGAGCCCCAGCTTGGCTCCCCCCAACCCCTTCGGAGGTCCTTGGCTTGTGTGGCCATGCTAGGTTTGAGGTGACATGGGTCAGGCATATGTCATATGGGGACACATGGCACCCAGGGTGAACACACCCTGGAGCTGGAGGGGACACCCAGCTGCGATGGGGGAGGTCAGGAGGTCCCTGGTATGTGGCTCCTGCAGCACCCAGGGGCTCCCCCAGGCTCTGTCACCCTCCTCCCCCCCCCGATGCTGTGTCTTGCTTCTCTGCTTTCACTCATCCTTGACAAGATTTTTTTTGGGGGATTCGGTTTTATTTTCATTTCTCATCAACCTTTTCACCAAACCTAGCTCCAAATCTGCTTGGACAAGAGAGTGCTGGGGACACTGAGGTGGGGGACCCCTGCCCTTGGGAGGTGGAACATTGTGACACTCTCAGGAAGATCCACTGCAGGATGGTTCTCAGCCACAGACCCTCCCTAGGGACACTGAGGTGTCCCCAGCTGGACCCAGCCCAGGGCTCCTGGATGCTGGTTGGCTGCAGCACCCAGGGGACCCCACTGCCCTGGGGGAGGACATTGTGACACCCCCAGAACATCCCCTGCAGGATGGTTCCCAGCCAAAGACCCTCCCCGGGGACACCAAGATGTCCCCAGTTGGAGCCACCAGGGCTCCTGGGTGCGCTGGGTGCATGGGGCCCACAGGTGGAGGTGGACTTGGGACCCCCACCCAGGAGGGCACTCCAAGAGACCCTCTGGGGAGCCAGGCCAGGAGGAGGAAGGATGGGTAAGCCGGGGGGCAGGCCTGGTACCCCAAGGGGCACAGAGGGCTTAGGAAGGGGCAAGGTTTGGTTTTGGGAGGGGTGTTTACTGGGAAGCTGTTCTTTCTGCCCGCATGTCCCTGTCCCTCAAACCCAGTCTGCACAGGACAAGGTGGGACAGAGTCACAGGGACCCCCACCTATGAGAACTGGGGGGATGCAGACTGAACCTCTGCTGGGGGGTGGGGAAACAAGACTCCCACGGGAGACCCCCCCCCGAACTCTGCAGCCGTTGCAGGGGTGACACAAACCCACGCTCAGCCTATGTCCATCCCAACCACCTTAATGGGCACCAATGGGGTCCTTCCAGCTGCTCCCCCTCTTAGCCCCCTCCCCAGCACACACCTAGGGCCAGTTCGGCTCTACCTGGCCTATGAGGCCATTAACCCTTTGGGAGCCACTGCAGGGGCTGTCAGCACTGTCACTGTAGCCCCAGAGCGAAAGGGTACGGGAGGACCTTCCCCAAATCCCTTCTGCCGGGGCTGGAGGGGACACGTCTAGGGACTAGGGGAACCGAAGACATGGCCTGGCTATGGGGGACAGGAGAGGACAGAGGGCATCCCTGGAGGGCAGGAGATCCACAAAACATATCCCCTGCCATGATGTATGAATGTGAGCTGTATGTCCCTGTGCACGTATGATGTGAGCTGTATGTCCCTGTCCATGTATGAATGTGAGCTGTGTCCGGTGTTGCGCACACATTACCCGGAGTACCGTATAGGTCTGGCTCCTGCGCCTCTGCTGCCCCCTGGCGGTCCGGAGTGAGCGTGGTACAGTACTGCTCCCTGGCGGGAGAGCGCGGCACTGCACACCCTGCCCGGCGGCGACCCAAGGACACACGGACCCGAGGACCACTAACCCCACGGACACGGACCCCCGAACCTCCACAGACACAGCCCCCTCCTAGACCACAAGCCTCACGGACACAGTCCCACAGACATCACTAGACCCGCAGTCATAGCCCCATAGACACAGCCCCTCCGGGACCACCACCCCCACGGACACAGCCCCTCCGGGACCACCATCCCCAACGGACACAGCCCCCCTGCACCACCAGCCCCACGTGCCCTGACCCACCTCTGACCGCCAGGTCCTATTTCTCCAGCAACCTCAGAACCTTCCAGCCCACTTCCCCCTTAACCCTTCGCCCTGGAGCAGACCCACAGGCACAGCCACCCCCAGGCAGGGCTCCTGGGGGTGTCCCTCCCCATCCCAGTGAGCCCAAAGAGCCTTCCCATGACACCCATGGGATAGGATTGTGGGTTGGGAGCATATGGCTTTAATCCTGCTGGGGCAATGGGGAGATGGGGAGATGTGATGTGTGGGGCTGGCTGCTGTGCCCACAATGTTGGGGACACGGGGACAAGGCAGAGGACAGGAGGTGGCCCCTCAGGGGGTGATGGGGCAGGTGACACCAGTGCCTTTCAGGCCACAGTAACCTCCGGGCACCTTGTGCAGATACTGCTGGTGATGGTCCTCTGCGTAGTAGAAGTCACCGGCAGGCTCGATGACAGTGGTGATGTCCCCACGCTGCTGGCCCCTCAGCTCCTAGGACAGTTCCATGCCAGGGGGGAGCCTGGATGGACACCCCCAGCCCACTGCCCCCAGGTGTGGCACAGCCAGGGAAGGGCTTTGCCCTATGCCCCAGAGCTGGGGGAGGTGGGCAGCGTCCCCAGAGGGGTCTCAGTGTCCCCAGGCGGGTCCTGGTGTCCCCAAGGGAGTCCTGGTGTCTCCAGGGATTCTCAGGTGGGTCCCATTGTCCCCAGGGGGGGATCCTGGTGTCCCCAAGGGGGTGGTCCCAGTGTCCTCAGGTGGGTCCCAGTGCCCCCGGGGGGGTCGTTGTGTTCCCACCTACCTGCTGGTACCTGGCCCTGCTGCTGAGGGCTGCTGCCTGCTGCTGGGGGCCCAGTGTGTAGATGACAGAACGATACTGAGTGCCCAGGTCCTCCTGCTGCCGCATGCCTGTGGGGGGGCAGGACCCAGGAGGGGGTTATGGGGCACTCTCTGGAGCCACTGGGCACTGCCTGCAACCACTGGATGGGGAAACTGAGGCACAGTGGTGTGGGAGGCAAGGCATGGCCTCAGAGCCTGCTGCTGGGGGTCCTGCTGCAGGGGCCAGCGAAGGAAATCTCTGTGAGCCCCCTCCCCACCCAGCACCACGGGATGGAGATGCCAAGGACTTCCCTGTTGGGGCCAGTTTGGGGTTAAGACCCTCTTCTCCCCCCATGACTGGGGCTGCAGCAGGACCCCTGGCCACTGCCTCTCCTTACCTTGGGTGGGGTCATGGTTCTCCCAGAAGACCTTGAGGAGCTCCTCGTAGCTGATCTTCTGCGGGTCGAAGATGACCCTCACCACCTCAGCATGTCCTGTCAGCCCTGGGTGAGAACCAAGCCTGGCAGTGCTCCCCCAGCAGCNGTGGACACCTCCCCCCGCCACTGGCTGATGTGGTGGGAGCTGAGATCTGGCAAATTCATGACACTTGTGCCAAGCAGGAGCACTGGCAGGGCTGGAGGAGGGAAATGGCTGTGGAGGGGCTGCAGCATCCCCTCACACCCTCCCCTTCTCTCCCAGGAACCCTTCCCTGCGTGCCTGGTGGGAATGGGATGGCCAAGGCCCCACAGGGATAACTCCCAGGCTGGAGACAGCAGCAGGGATAATATTTCCTGCAGACAGCCTAATCCTCACCGAAATGTCTCCTAGCTAAGCCAGGCAACGTCTGGCCAGGGTAGGGGGCTTGAGAGGGGATCAGCATCCAAGGGATGGAGGAGAGCATCCCATGGGAGTCCAAGCTGGGGATGTGGGATACCCTGAGATGCTGGGTGGGGTTTAGGGGATGCTGGGGGTCACTGCCCCTCGGTACCTGTGCACACTTCTTCATAGGTGGGGTTGGGGGTGAAGCCTCCAGCATAGCCCACCTGGGTGGAGAAGACTCCTGGCGTCCCCCAGAAGAGCTGCTCAGCTCCCCAGAAGCACCCCATTCCTGGGGAGGGGGTCGAAAGGATGGGTTAGCTCCCCTTGCTCTGGCTGGGGTGGGTGTGAGCTGGGCTGGAGGGATCCTGGGGGGGGATCCTGGGGGTCCTCTGGGTGCTGGGATCCCCCTCCTCTGGCACCACTCACCGAAAATCGCTGTCTGCATCTCCGCTGGGAACGGTGGGAGCGTGGGGTTCCCATTGACAGCATGGGTGGCTGGGGGGGACACACAGGGGCAGGACCCCCAGAACATCTCTCCAACACCCCCCCCAAAAGCTGTCACTGATCCTGTCCCCATCCCACCTGGCCTCTGGCCTCTCATGCCCACCCTGATCCTCGCCTGGTTCCTGGGGGGAGTCCTGGGGTTGTCACCTTCCCCCAGGGATGCTCTGGTAGCCCACGCCCTGACCAATGCTGCCCTGACCAACCCCTCCCCGCGGGGATGTCCCCCATCCTGGGGTTGTTTCCTGCCCCGGGAACGTCCTCCCCTCATCCAGGGATGTCTTTTGTCCCAGGAAACGTCCCCCTGCCCCAGGGATGTTCCCTATCCTGGGATGTCACTCTGCCCCAGGGATGCTCTGGCTGGGGATGGGGAAGGAGTACTAAGGGGGGGCTGTGGGCATCCCTCCTCCAAGGTTTCCTTCTCCTCACAACCCCAGCTGCCATGGTGAACATGTGTTCCCCCCTCGCCCCCCCCCGATCGTCATCCCACGGCAGAGGAGCAGCCTCCCTCCCTCCTTCAGCCCCCAGGGTGGAGAAGGAAGGGCCCTCGGCATTGATCCCCCCCCTCCCAGTACAGGAAAACCCAGTGTGTGTGGGGGGGTTAAGAAGGGCAGTGCCAGGGCTGGCACCAGCCTCCCAGACCCTCCCCAGCTGGCAAAAAGGGAAGCTGAGACCTGGCAGCTCATGACACTTGTGGAGCACTAACACCCTCTGAGCTTCTTACCCTCTGGGGCTCCCAGACACTATGTGTATCCCCCCTCAAGTTCCCTGTAAGCAAACTAGGGGTTACAGCATTCCTTGGGGGGGTGGGGACAGGGGAGATGATCAGGTTCCTCCAGGATTCCCAGACACACCCTGGGGTTGGGGGACTGAAACCCCCCCAGTGATGGCACCCTGTCCTAGACCTTTTCCTGCCACCTCCCTCCAGGATCAGGCTCACTGCTATCCTCCAGCACCCACAGACTCAGAGCAGCCCCCCCGAAAACACACAAGGGTCCTGGAGAGGGGGCTCAGTAGGGTGTGTGTCCTCTCCCCCAGTCCACAGGGACCCTCCCACCGTCCCCAGCCCAGCCCAGTGCCCCATGCTGGTACCTGCTACTGGTAGCCCCTGAGCCCTGCCTGGCAGAGCCTCCCTGTGGGTGGGGAGCACCCCAACACCCAGCATGGCCCCCCCCGGAGCTGGGATGTCCTGCTGAGCCTCACTGCCTCTGTGGACTGGGAGGAGGGAGCTGCGGGGGCTGGCAGGGACACTGGGAGGGAGCAGGAGGCAGAGCCTGCTCCCTGGAGTGGGGTCACTGGGGGGGAGGGTGGCACATCCCACTTTGTCCCAGACATTAGGTGACATGGGGACAGGGTGCTTAGCCCTGGGGGGTGGTGGCTGTGTGCTGGGGCAGGACAGGGGCAGAGCAATGGACCCCAGCCTGGGGGGTGGGCAGGGTACAGGAGGTGACCCCAAGAGCTGGGCAGAGTCTTACCCTGTGCAGTCACCTTGGCAATCGTTAACCCCCATGAGGACCAAGGTCACTCCAGGATGGATCCTGTCTTCCCATGGTGCTGGTCTCACCAAAGCCTCCCACAGGAGAGGGGTTGTGGACCCCCTGCCCCCAGTCACACATCAAATAACCACTTTTCCACCCCCCATCCAACCTAATCCTTCTCTCCCAGGGCTATTCCTACTCTCCAGGACATTCACTTGGCCTCCTCCTTTAAAGAAAAGCCCTTCCCAACATTTCCCATCAGGTCCCATTGTGGTGTTAGCCCTTCTGTTGCCTTCCAGCAGCCCCACAGGTCTCCCAAAGGAGGAGTAGAGCCAGGCAGTCCTGTACAAAAGTACTTCTTTTTCTCTCCCCTCCCCAGTTTGGGGTAAAATGTGGCTGTTTCAGGTCCCTGGGCACACCAGAGTACTGTCTCCTGGCTGGGTTCCATGGAAGGGATGCCAAGGTTGAAGCACTGCAGGATAAATCCTGGATGTCAGGAGTGAGATGTCACAGCCATTCACCTGCTTTGCCTTTAGAAGAGGGGGGGAAAAACCAGAATATTTGAAATATTTTGAGTATTTTAGCTCTGGTGCAGCTGAAGGTAAAGAGAAAATGAAGCAGCAGCAGGTGAGACCAGCATGGAGCCTTTCTGGGTTAGAGGACAGACACACAACCTGCAAACAAGGTTGGTTTTCTGTCATACCTAAAGATCTGGAGGGGTCAGACCTGCACCTGAAGCACTGTGGCTCTCAAATCACACCTTCCTCTTCCTCTCACATGGCTCCTGGGTTGTTGCTTGAAGATGAGAATAGGGAACAAGTGAAGTCTGACCAGCAGTGGAACCAAGGACACTGCCCAGGGAGGGCTAGGGATACTTCTCCCTGGCTTTTCTTGGTCCCCACAACCACTCCACTCCTCCCAGCCTCACTCAAAAGACAAATTGCTTCATGTAAGCCTTTAATCCAGGCAAGTTTGCTGCCCTCATTTCCTCCAGCTTCACAGACAACACTGGTTTCACACTCCTTCTGAAAAGGCATGAGGACACCAGCAAGGAATTTGGGGGTTTGGCCAAAAAAAGAGAGGCCAAAGCTATCAAAGAATGAAGAGGACAGAGGTTTTGCTGGAGAAAAGCAAGGAAAATATCCCCAATAAAGCACAAGTGGCCACACAAGTGCTCTGACACCTGCAGAGACAGCAGCCCCAACCCCCCAGGAAGCAGCTGGGTCCTCCCCCAACACTCACTGAGCTCTTTGGAGCCGAGTTTGCTTGGCAGAAGGATTAGTCCAACCCCCCCCCAAATTAATCACACTTTTCAGTGAGTGCCTAGAGGGCAGGGGGTGAGGATTCCCTGTCCTGTGTGGGGCAGGGGGATGGGACAGTGAGGCTCACCAGGCTGCTTTTCCACCCAAGGTGAGAAGCCCAGAGGCAGCAGCTGGCAGGCTCCAGAGCTTTCCCCCACCTGGGATTCAACACTGGAGCTACTTTAACATAGCACAATCTTCCTTGACCAGCTAAGTAGAGACAAAGAAAGCTGACAAGGTTCCTGCCTCAGCCAGGAGATTCCTTTGTGGCTCTTTTATTTCTCTGAACTACCAGAACAAGAAAACCTGGATTTGGGGATTTCTTTGCCCCCAAGCAGTTTTCCCAGAGGAGATGATTTGGGAGTCTGAATTTCCCACACATCTGGAAGGAGTTGGAAACTCCCCAACTTACCCAGGAACAGGGAATGAAGAGTGAGGCCAGGGGGCACAGCCCCTATCACCCTGGGCAGGGCTCTGCCTCATGCCAGCCTACACCACTGGACATCTAGGGTCACAGAATGGTCTGGGTGGGAAGGGACCTTTAAAGGTCACCAAGTCCAACCCCTCTGCAGACACCAGGGACATCTGCAACTACAGCAGGTTGCTCACAGCCCCAGACAACCTGAGCTGGAATGGTCCCAGGGCTGGGACATCTCCCACCTCTCTGGGCAACCTGGGACAGGCTCTCACCACCCTCAGTGGAAACATTTCTTCCTTCTCTCTAGTCTAAATCTCCTCTTTTAGTTCAAACCATCAGCCCTTGGCCTGTTCCAACAGCTCTTGCCAGAAAGTCTCTCCCCATCACTCTTGGAAGCCCTTGAAGCACTACAAGGCTGCAGCAAGGTCTCCCTGGAGCCTTCTCCTCTCCAGGCTGAACAACCCCAACTCTCTCAGCCTGGCCTCACAGCAGAGAGCTTCCAACTCTCAGATCATTGTTGTGGCCTCCTCTGGCCCTGCTCCCCCAGGTCCATGTCTGTGCTGTGCTGAGGACTCCAGAGCTGGCCCCAGCACTGCAGGGGAGGTCTCCCCAGAGCAGAGCAGAGGCACAATCCCCCCCCTGCCCTGCTGGCCATGCTGCTGGGGATGCAGCCCAGGGCAGGGTTGACTCCTGGGCTGGGAGCACACCCAACCCCAAGAAGCAAACCCCAGGCCAAAGCAGCCTAGCTCCAGCTGCCAGCACCCTGTTCCAAACCCAGGAGGAAATCCCAGCTGACCTGAAGCTGTTCCCAGAGCAGTGCAGGCAGGGGCAGGGGGACAGGAGGAGCTGTGTGACCTGGCTGGGGCAGGGAGCAGCAGACACCAGTGATGCTCAACAGGATCTCACGTTTATTATTGAGAAGTGATTAATGGTGAAAAGAAAGGCAGTGCCCATTCCTCATTGGCTTAACAAGAAACTGAAGAAACAGATTCACTACACAGTTTACAAGATTGCTGCTTTTTTTTTTTTTCCTTTCTTAGTTTTTTTCCTTTTTTTTTGCCTCTTTTTTTGTTGTTTTTTGTCCAAAATTCATTTTCCTGTAAACAAAACAAGGTTGTTTTTTCTTTTTCTCACTGTTCTCAGCTTTCCAAAAAAAAAATCAAAGGAACCCAGACTTAAATCTGTAACTCCACTCTAATGCACAAGAACAGAACCTTTCTGAGGACTCCTAGTACTGGACTTGTTTGCAGTAACAAAAAAGGGTCAGAGAAAACAAACCAAAAAGAAATGAACCACCTTGAAGACACAACCTCGTGGCCAAATCTCTGTTCAATTCTTCTTAGGCCAAACCCCAAGTTCCTGGGAGAATTCCTCCTCTGCCCCAGGCCAGGGAGAGGGCAAGAGGGCAAATCAAAGCAGTTACTCCACTTTTTCCCGTGGTGGATGTTACCACTCGGTGTTCCAAGTGCAAATGTCAAAACCAGGGGCAGGAGGCACAAGGGAGGAGGGAGAGAAGGCAGGGAGGGGAGCAACAGGAGTTAAAAAATTAGAGGGGGGGAGTGGGGAGGAAAAAATAAAAAGGCATATGCCACTTATGGACTTGAAAATCCAAAAAAAAACATAGTAAAAAGACAAACCCCAAAGCATATGCTCTGAAATCACAACCAAAGCCAAAAGAAAGGGACAGGTTTTAACCTATGCTCTACCTAGAAGGGATTTTTTTTCTTGTTTTTGTGTTTTTTCAGTCCTATGTCTTGTGAAATTCCAATACTTTTTTTTTTTCCTTTATCTTTTTCTTTTTTTTTTTTAGCTGCAAGTTGCTCAGAGTCTTTTTGAAGTCAATGAAATTAAGGAAAACAAAATAACCCAACCAAAAAAAAAAAAAAAATGTCCTAATTCTCTCTGGGGTGTTTTTGCTCTTGCTTTCTCTCTCTGAAAGATAGCTGGGATGCAATCTCTGCTGCAGTCTCTAGGGGAGGAGTGGCCTTTTACTTGACACGGCCTTGGCGTTCCTGCAGGAGAGAAGAGAAAATGCCATTAGCCCAGAGCCACTTCACTCCCTGCTTTCCCACAGCAGCACCTCAACACGTGGAGCCAAGGTGGAGCCTCCTGTCCCTCAGGAGTGGTGGCTGAGAAAGAGCCTTTCTCCTTGCAGAGGAGGTTCTTTGATGGCCAGCAGCTCACAGCTGAAGTCTCCCAGCTCATCCTGTTTCCCCTTCAGGAGGGCTGCTGCTGCCACACCTCTGCTCCTCTTCCTCTCTCCTCACTCCTGGCAGTGTCCTTCAGCAGAGTTATGTGGACAGACAGCACTAGGCTGCTCCAAGAATCATTTGGGTGGGAAAGAACCATTCAAGGTCATCTAGTCCAACCCCTCTGCAATCACCAGAGACACCTGCAACTAGAGCAGGTTGCTCACAGCCCCAAACAGCCTGAGCTGGGATGGTTCCAGGGGTGGGACATCTCCCACCTCTCTGGGCAACCTGGGCCAGGCTCTCACCACCCTCAGGGTAAAAATTTTCTTCCTTTTAACTAGCCTGAATCTTCCTTCTCTAGTTTCAAATCATCAGCCCTTGTAGATAGTTTCAAATCATCACCCCTTGTAGAAACCTTCCCCAAAACAGCCTTGCCTCCAACTCCAGACACCACCCCAGGCTCTGACATCCCCTCACTCACACACCCACAGTGACCCAAGGAGCTCCAGCTCTCTCCTCTGCACAAGCTGGACAGCAAAGCAAGCTCTATGGGATGCTGTGCACAGCTTGTCTTCTGAGGAGAGGATTAGATGAAGGCACATGTTCTCTTCCAGAATATTTACCTCCTCTAAGTCCATTTAATTCTCCTCCTCCCCAGGAAGGCTGCCCAGGATCTGCTGCAGGTGCTAAAAACTGCTACAGCACCCCAGGAAAAAAAAAAATCAACCCACCCTGGTGGAGGCCAAGCCAGCCTTGAAGAGGAATAAACCCAAGGGCTGTAGGGGAAGCCAGAGAAATGAGAAGGAAGGTGCCAAGGCCTGTGTGCCCCCAGTGCCTGGCTCAGCAGCCAGCACACTGCTGGGGGAGGACAGATGGCAACGTGACGCATTCCTTCGGGCAGGAGCCGCCACAGCCCGAGCTGAAGCCTCCTCCTCCTCCTCCTTCCCGACACAGCCATGGGCTAAGCCAACTGCCAGGCTCAGTCAGCCCCCTCCTCTCTCTCAGCAGCCATGGCCCAGTGGCCTGGGCTGGCTGCAGATGGTGGCCAGGAGTCCTGCTGAGGGTGTCAGCCCCTTAGGTGACCAGATGGAGCTCGGTTAGTCCCTGCTGCTCCCTGCTGGGAAGGGGAAGCTGTTCCCCAGGCTGCAGGAAGGAACAGGCCCCAGGCTGGGTGGAGAACTGATCCCCCCTCCAAAGCCCAGGGTGCCAGGACAGAAGGTACCACCTTCAGAAGAAGCTAGAGCAGATGTCCTCATGCCCCCAGCTACAGAGGTGACCAAAGTCAACACCTTGACTTCAGGGTGGATTAGAGCCCCACTCTTCTCAAGTGACTCTTCTCTTTAGTAACTCCTGCTACTCAATCTCCACCTACTGGCACCTAACTCTGTGCCCCCAGCACTGCCAACAGCATCCTGAGGAGCTTGGCATAATAAAATGATACCTGACCACATCTACTGCACTTCAACACCAACCTCAGGCTGTCCTGTCCTGCCCTCTGCCAAGAGCAGGGCTTTAGACACAGCCAAGAGCACTGCTGCCAGGGAGGGAACAGCTCTCTGATCTCTGCTGACTTCAATATCACTTTTCTTGTTCTTCTCTGGAAGACTAATGGAATTTTCAGCTGGTCTGGGTGGGAAGGGACCTTTAAAGGTCACCAAGTCCAACCCCCCTGCAGTCACCAGGGACATTTGCAACTAGAGCAGGTTGCTTACAGCCCCAGACAACCTGAGCTGGAATGCCTCCAGGGATGGGACATCTTCCACCCCTCTGTGCACCCTGGGCCAGGCTCTCACCACCCTCAGTGGGAAAAATGTCTTCCTTCTTCCTAGTCTAAATCTCCTCTTTCAGTTTCGAACCCTCACCCCTTGGCCTGTCCCAACAGCTCCTGATCAAAAGTCTCTCCCCATCTTTCTTGGAGGCCCTTGAAGCCCTGCAAGGCTGCAGTAAGGTCTCCCTGGAGCCTTCTCCTCTCCAGGCTGAACAACCCCAACTCTCTCAGCCTGGCCTCACAGCAGAGAGCTTCCAACTCTCAGATCATTGTTGTGGCCTCCTCTGGCCCTGCTCCCCCAGGTCCATGTCTGTGCTGTGCTGAGGACTCCAGAGCTGGCCCCAGCACTGCAGGGGAGGTCTCCCCAGAGCAGAGCAGAGCAGAGGCACAATCCCCTCCCTGCCCTGCTGGCCACTCATTCACAGGCACTCTCTTGCAGCCTCCTCCTGGGAGAGGCAGTAGCCAGGGCCTGAAGGATTTTTACACCATCTCATCTGCCAGCCCAACTGCAGCTGATCCCATGAACCCATCCTGGCCCTTGGGGTGTTCTGGAGTAACAAACAAATACTCTCATAGAGCAAAGAAGCAAACAGATCAAGCAGAACACAGAGCAAGGGTCAGAAGTGTGGCAAACATTCACCCTGGCTCATCCTCCTCCAGAAGCCCAGGCTGTGAGGTGGTGTAACCCAAAGCTCACCCAGCTGTGGGACAGCCCAGGAGGCAGAGCAGCATCTGTATACCCACGCTGGGCTTTGCTCTGGCATGCAGTCAGCCCCTGGAGAGTACAGAGATTCCATCAGAAGGTGTTTTACTGCCTTGGTCTGCCCTTGCACTAGAGCTAGACCATCTCATCGAGCCACGTGGGAGGAGCAAGAAGCCGACACCACTTCAGCCTCTCATCTCCATCCATCACTCCCCTCACTGCTGCACTGAAATGGGTGCAGTGCAAAGCAATACATGATGACTAGAAAGACACCCACACATCACTGTGAGCATCTTTAGAGGCACCAAGCTCAGTGCTGGCACAGGTGGAAGCAGGAGCCCTCTGCAATCACCCTGCTTAAGCCACTCTCCAGTCACATCACCACTGTCCCCAGGGGACTGCAGTAATGTCACAACCCAGGGACTGATAACAGCAACAGAACAAGCTGGTGGAGAAGGCTGATAAGAGATTATGTTATCTAGCCACACTGGGGGGAGCCAACAACAACAAAAGGCTCAAGAATTTGTAGGAGGAAGGATGACAATAGGTGCTAATGCTGCACCTTTGTTCAGAGGTTCTTACCACTCCAGCTCAACACTCCTCTGGCAAAGGTAAGGATACTATTGCCACACTACAGATGGGGAAATGGAGGAGCAACAGCAAAGGGAGGACCTGGAGAAGAACCAGGAATGTGGTTCCCAGCTGTGCTGTACACAAATCACGATTTCTTCAGATCCCTCTGCCCTGGAGCACAGCACAGCAGCCTGAGGACATCCATTAGGCCAGGAAGCAGCCTCAGTTTCAAACAAGCAGAAGTCATCACTCATCCAGTACCTGCCCACACAGGAAGAGCAGGAGACCACCTCTTTACAGGACAGCCTATGCTCCCAGTATCATTCCCCAAAAGGACAAGACATCCAGCAACCAAACACTGGCCTTAAGACACCCCCCCCACACACACACTGCCAGGCATTGCTCACAGCTTGACTCAGCCATGACATCTGCAGCAATGATGTGGCCTTTGGCTCTTTGAAGTCTCCTCTCAACACTGCCACAACCCCTCGTGCACTGGATGCAATCCTAGCAAACCACCCAGGGGAATGTCCATGTGGCTGAGCCTCTGAGCCAAGAACCTGACTTGCCTTAGAAAGCAGGATGAAGATGAGGCAGCAGAGTGCCCAGGTGGCCAAAAAGGCCAACAGCATTCTGGCTTGGATCAGCACTAGTCTAGCAGCAGGACTAGAGCAGGGATTGTCCTCCTGGCCTGGGCACTGGGGAGGCCACAGCTCCAATCCTGGCTTTAGTTTTGGGCTCCTCACTCCCAAGAAGGACACTGAGGTGCTGGAGTGTGTCCAGAGAAGGGCAAGGAAGCTGATGAAGGGTTTAGAGCACCACTGGAGGATGCATCACTTTCTTACTATGCTCATCTGCTCCACAAACAGCCTCAAGTCCTGACTGACAAACCCCACACGAGGTTTTCCTGTTGTCACCTTTAGAAAGTGATCAGAGTTACAGAGACAAGCTACATCCTGGCCTGCCTCAGGTAGGAAAGTGTTCTGGTTACAGTGAGAAGTTTCCATCTTACCTCATGTTCAGGTAACAGAGCTCACCACTGAGAGGGAAGGAAGGAGAGATGCAAATAACAGTGACTCTCTGTCAGAGCAGGAGAGACTTCTGCTTTCACAGCTCAAAAATCCAACAGAGCCACCCCAAATATCCACACAACCCTAAACTCCATCACTGAAAAGAAAAAGAGCCAAGCAGGGCTAGGGCTGGGCCTGGTCAGCCCCAGAGTTCAGCCTTTGCTCCCTAAGATGAAGAAGGTGTCAGGAAGCAACAGTGTCCCCTGCCACCACCCTGAGCATGCATGGTGAGGCAGTTAGGAAGCTCTGGTTTCCTCTCCAAAGCCAAGCACACCACAGCACT
The DNA here is from genome assembly GCA_013399015.1 of Galbula dea. Lineage (NCBI taxonomy): Eukaryota > Metazoa > Chordata > Aves > Piciformes > Galbulidae > Galbula > Galbula dea. The sequence continues at coordinate 469,731 of VWZX01000031.1, read as the reverse complement.
GCTACATGCTGGCCTCTTCCCTCTTCAGTCAGAAGGGTAGGAAGTCATGGAGAATGAGTAAGGAACACAAGATGCAATTCTGCAGGTACAGCTGTAAGCCAAAACATGTCTTAAGGTCAAAGAACATGAAGCCCACAGTGGTCATGCACTTCACATTAGTCACTCAATTCCCATGTGAGAGTAACTGCCTTGGGACTGGGCTAAGGAGGACACAAAGGTGACAGAAGATTAGATATAAGGAAGGAATTTATGCTGAGGGTGGTGAGAGCCTGACCCAGGTTGCCCAGAGAGGTGGGAGATGTCCCATCCCAGGAACCATCCCAGGTCAGGCTGTCTGGGGCTCTGAGCAACCTGATCTAGCTGCAGATGTCCCTGGTGTCTACAGAGGGGTTGGATTTGATGACCTTGAAAGGTTCCTTTCCAACCCAAACCAGTCTGTGATTCTATGACCCCTTGTTCCCTGCAGTGAGTTTTACACCAGCAAGGTGGTGACAGCTGTCAGGTACCTGCAGGGAAGCTGCTGTTCCCTCACAGCTTTCAGGACAGCTTTCCAACTGATGCAACCAACTGCAGAGGATCAACAACTTCTTGCTTAAACACAACACTTGACTGTGGGAATAAAGCAGCCCAACTCCCATCAACATCTATACTCACCCTCCCAGAGAGAGTCTTGCCCCAGAAGTCTTGCAGGAAACAGAAGAGTGAAAAAGCTAAGCAAATACAGGAGGTATTGAGAGTAAAGAGCAGAGCAGCCTGGAAGGGCTCCCAGTGGCATGCCATGTGAGGATGACTGGGCTCCCACTAGGGACTGGACTTGCTGGCTTTGGAGCACAAGCAACACAATGACACAAGTCTTTGTAAGTCACTCAGAAGGAAGAAAAATCTTCTTTGTTTTAAAGCAGGGAGTCTTTCTTCTTCCCTGTCACCACAAGGGATGAGAAGTTTGCCATGTTTCTTGCTGCAGTTTGCCAACACTTCCCATCTGGGCTGCTCTGTGTCCCCACTGAGGAGCAGATCACTCAGCTCTGACCTATCCATCCACACTGACATCCCCACAAAGCAGGGAAGGAAGTGCAGAGCATGGACACAGGGAATGGGAACAGCTAAGGTGAAAGCTTAAGCAAACAGCACTGAAACACTGCCAGCATTTCCCAAAGGCTCACTCCAAGCATCCTGTCAGAGTTCTGACCTCCAGCAGGGAGAGAAAGGTGTTTTATTTTAACCAGTGTGCATGAAATGTATCTCATGACTTTGGTCACCTTAAATCATAGCTCACACAACAAATATTAGCACTGCAAAATGAGTGCCACAGGATCCTTTAGACAAGGAAGGGCTCCCTCTTCCATGTCCCAAACTCCTCACTGCTGGAGAGTTAAGTCTTTGTGCTGTCTGGTAATGCCAAGGCCTGAATTTCTTCCCTGACAAGAGTAGTTAAGCCCTGGAACAGGCTGCTCAGGGAAATGGTGGAGTCACCATCCCTGGAAGTCTCCAAAACTGGGGGAGATGTGGTGCTGAAGGCCATGGTTTAGTGGTGATCTGGCAGTGCCAGGTTAATGTCAACCTTAGAGACATTTTCCACTCCTGATGATTCTCTGATTCTATCTGTGCAGAGAGAACCTGTGGAGCTCTGCTGGAATTTGTGGTGCCATGTATTTATAAACTATCTAGAAAGAGGAGTGAATAAAGTGAGAGAGTTTACTGATGAAACAAAGCTATTCAAGGTAACAGAAATAGGCAACTGTGAAGAAATGGGAGGACTTGGTGAGAAAAAGCAGCTGAAGATGGCAGTGAATTTGGTCTGCCTAGTTTAGATAAATCCAATGATGCATGTGAAGCAAAAAAAGGCATCAGTATCCTAATGCCAAGGTGACAGGCTCTGAACTGACCAGTAGCAATGGGAAACACAAGCTCAGGGCTAAGGTCTAGAGCTCCAAGAAAATGCTGCCATCAAGAACTGAAGCCATGCCTCAGAACAGATCCCTCTGGCTTTATGCAAACCCAGCAGCACTGCTACCCTGAGCAGCATGCAGCTCTGCAGGCATGAGAAGAACTGGGAAAGGTCAGAGAAGCACAAGAGGGATGAGCAGAGGACAGCAGTGTTTCCATCTGTAAAGCTACTGAACTCTAGCTCTGAAGCCTGGAAGGGAGGTGGCTGTAAAGGCTGAGCAGGCAGGCAGAGGACATCCAAAGCAAATTCTCACCACCTCTTCCAGCACAAGAACTAGGGAGCATCATGAGGTAGACTCAGAGAAACCAAAAGGATGTTTCTATGCACAATACCTAATTAAGCTGCCACAGGATCCTGAGGATGCACTGAAACCTTGGACAAGAGAAATCAGGAGCTTTTAAAGACAAAGAGACATCCTCTGGATCAAAGAAATTCCTCAGACACAAAGTGTTAAAGGCAAGAAAAGCCTCCAGAGATGGAGAAGTGTCCTTGCACTGTCCTCACACCTGACCACTTGATTGTCAGCTGCACAAGGAACTTTCTACTTGGCAAGAGAGCAAAGCAATGTCTCTGTGGCCAGCAGACCTGCAGATCTTCCAGCCACAAGAGATGTAACATGAGACTACACAGACTAGGGTCTTATGGCAGCTGATCTTGGGTTTTGAGGCTAAAATACCATCTCCATCCCAAGTGAAGCAGAAGAAATACTCCATACCATGAGAAACACACTCCACAATGTTCTGTATTGTGGAAGGACAAGAGATCTATTTGCCTCCTCCTGTCAGCCATGAAGAGCTGAATTCACAAGCTGAAGTAAAAGAGCCTCCACTCCCTAGAGCTGTTTGTCTGCACCCTCATTTCCCTGCCACTAGAAAGGGAACACAAAGTAGCATTCACTGCACAGGTTTCTATTTCAGTTTGCTTTCCTCTCCTTGAAACCTATGCAGCTCCCAGCACTCACATGAGCTGAGCACCAAACCAGGCTGACAACAGCCAAAGGGCTGGTGACCAGGACTTCCCAGTCTGCATTCCCTGAAGTCAGTTTGCAGGAGATGGCATCACATTCCAAATGACAGAGCTGAGAGCAGGGCCCTCACCCTGGGTGCTGATACCCAGGCAAGGAAACTAAAGGCCTGTGGTTTCTTTTCTCCCCCAAGCTCAGACACAGAAGAGTTTTAGGCAGAGCTTATCTAAGCCTTCTCAACTGGTGTTACCTTACCAGAGAAACAAAAAGGCTGCAGTTAACCATGAAAGAAACAAAAAAAAGCTCAGCATTGTACTCTTACTAAAAAGGTTCTAATGCTATGGAACCAGAGATGCAATCTTCATTTCCAGGTTCTTGCTGGAGAACAGCTGAGCAAATCCAACTGCTTCATTCTCCACTGCTCAAAGGCACTGTTATGTGACAGCCCTCAATTAAACAGCCTCAGAGTGGGCAGGCAGTGGCTGGAAGCAGTGACAATCCATGCTCTATCCCAGCCACCAGCCTGGATAATGACAATCCTTGTTAGCAGGGCTGCCCTGCTGACTCTGCTGCAGCAGAAGCAGGGTGGCACTGCTCTGGCTGGCAAGGGTCTGGTGTTTTGCACCACTGAGGAACTGGTTTATGAACTCACAGAGCCATAAGGCAGCACAATCACTACCAGGTACAAACAAGAACATCCAGGAAAATGAGCTAACTCTAAAAACTGGGGTGAAAAGGATCACACAGCACAGAAGGAGAAGGTTCCTAATGAATACCTGGCACACAACCCTTCACAGGAGGCAGGAAAGAAGCCAGCAGCTCCTGTTAGACAAAACTGTTGCAGAAATCACATTTTCCTTAAGAACAAGTCAGGAACATTGTGGACAGAGTTATTCTTGATGCACATACACAAGGCTCATGCAAAACCAAATGCCACAGCAACTTAGGCACCACGTGTGCAGCTGGAATCCAGCCAGTGGGCAGGAACTACCTGGAGATCACCAGTTATCCCTGCACTCCCAACCTTCCTCCCAGGGCTCAGCTGTGGCTCTTAGCCTGGGAACAGCAGCAGGAGCAGCTCTTGGTGTCCTCTTCTGCTGCTGCCAGCCACAGGAGCACTTCAACAGCTTTCTTGGGATCCTAATCAGCTTTCAGCAACATCCTGTGACCCACTACCCTCCTGCACCAGACAGAAGGTCCAGGGAACTCAACAGGCCCATGCCCTGAGGCCTCCACTGACCAAACTGTCTGGCAAATACTCCTCTTCTAAGGAAAACTGCATCTTCTGGGGAAGCAGCTGTTAATAAAATAACCCCAAAGGCAATGCCTGTGGCAGTAGCTATTAACCTCAGTGTCAGGAAGTTACCCAGAACACTTGGAAAAAAGAAGAGGGTTTTTGTTTTTGCTGCTGCCACCTTCCAGCACCTCACACACCAACCCCTCGTGGTGCTTCTAAGGCATCTGCCAGCCATAGACACTCAATTTCAACTCAGCTGCTGGAGAGACAGTCTTTTTTTTTTTAATGTAGTCCAGTTTTCTCCTGCCTCTGAACACAGGTAGAACACAACCAAGAACATGTAAGCAAGCCCCAAGAGCTCTGTAGAGTCACAGAATGGTTTGGGTTGGAAGAGACCTTAGAGATCCTCTAGTTCCAACCCCCTGCCATGGGCAGAGATGTCACCCACTAGACCAGATTGCCTAGGGTCCAGCCAAGCTGGCCTTGAACACTGCCAGGGATGGGACAGCCACAGCTTCTCTGAGCAACCTGTGCTAGTGCCTCACCACCCTCTGAGGAAAGAATTTCTTTTTAACACCTAACCCAAATCTCCCTCCTTTCAGTTTCAAACCATCACCCCTTGTCCTCTTACTATCTGCCTGTGGAACAAGGCTGGTGTAAAGACATCCCAAGAACATGGCACTCCCCAGGTCAAACACCCAGCCTCAAACTACTAGAATAAGCAGTTTGGGTTTCTGTTTCCTCTATTTCCTAGGCAAATAGACAAGCACTGACACACACACAGAGGATTTAAAAGGCCTAGAAATAAACTGAGAGGAACCATTTGCATTGCTGAAGAGCAGAGAGAGGGTTTGCAGCAAGGAAATCTCCTGGTGCATCCATCAGTGAACTGCAGTGTGGCCAGGATTTGGAGCAGGAAGAGCAAAGAGATCACAGGATGAAAGGAACTGCTCAGGTTCAAGCCATGTCCTTAAGGAACAGTTGCCTGTGCCTGGAGATGCCATCCCCAGGAACTGAATCTTGCAGTCATTAACACTGTCCTCTTGCCTGTGGTAAAGCCAAAGCAAAAGCAGCACTAGCCAGGATGACTAACAGCAGAGAGAAGTGCTAGCCCACCCTGCAGAAAACAGGCTCTCTTCTTCCCTCCCAGATTAAAAGAGCTTTGCAAAAATACATCAGAAAGCATTTCTTTTTCAGAGCTACTGTGAAATAGTCTGCTAGGTTCCAAAAGGCTCAGAGAACACCACTTAGTTTGTCCTCAAATCATACTTCTAAGGGGGGCAGTGACACTTGCCACCATTAACACTCCTTGAACCAGCAGAGTGTCAGCTGAGACACAAAGCAGCACATTTCCAGAAAGAACAGATGCAGTCTGGCAAAAAAAGCCCTTTCTGTAGCAAGGCTGGAACACCTCAGCACACAAAACCCCATGAAAACCCACCTTGGGCTGCACAGCTCATCCTGACTCAACACCCACCAAAACCTCAACACACAAACATGAGAGGTTTGTCCTGGAAGGGACAGGACAGGGCTGGTTTTCAAGGGATATCCTTCCCAAAATCCCTGGAACCAGCAAGTAGCCAAGTGTCCTAACCCTGGAAAAGGGAACAGGAGAAAAACAAAATACATTTCCCTTAGAGTTGGGAACACTACTCATTGGGAACTCATTGCTGGGCACACAATCTGTTAGCCTTTCACTCTGCACTAGCGAGACTGCATCTGGAGTCCTAGGTCCAGTTCTGGGCTCCCCAGTTCAAAAGAGACAAGGAACTACTGCAGAGAGTCCAGCAGAGCCCAGAAAGATGCTGAGGGCACTGCAGCAGCTCTGGCAGGAGGAAAGGCTGAGAGCCCTGGGGCTGCTTAGTCTGGAGAGGAGCTGCTCAATGCTGAGCAACAGCTCAAGGCTCAAGGAGGGCAAGAGGCTGGGGCCAGACTCTGCACAGTGGTGCCCAGGGACAGGCCAAGGGGCACTGGGCACCAACTGGAAGCCAGGAGGTTCCAGCTGAGCAGGAGGAGAACCTTGTTTGTTGTGAGGGTGCAGAGCCCTGGGCCAGGCTTTGCAGAGAGGCTGTGGAGTTTCCATGTGTGGAGAGATTCCCAAGGCAGCTGGAGGTGACCCTGGGCAAGCTGCTGGGGGTGACCCTGCTGGAGCAGGGGGGATTTGGACTGGATGATCCCCAGAGGTCCCTTCCAACCCCCACCAGTCTGGGATTTGGTGCAAGCAGATTGTTGCCTGAGATCTTTACACTGAGGTCACCTGAGCTCACACTTAACTGTGGCCTCAAGATTTGTGTTGTTTTTTTGTTTTTTTTTTTTTTTCAAACAACTCTTACAGGAAAGAAGTTGGTGACATGCTCAAGGACAGCAACAGCTGGTCTGGGTTTCAAGAAATCCTAAACTGCTTCAGGCAGGATCACACTAGGAGTCAGCTTCAGCATTCTGGGGTCAGGAGAGCATCCAAGCCTTCTGAAAAACTGGATTATTGGAGCAAAGTCAGACTAGGAAACAAATGGAGATGAGCCTCTGAGGACAAGATGGGCACAGGCAACAGAAAAGGACAAGCAAGAGGAGGGTTTCAGTGTTTGCAATGCTGGACTCTCTGCCCCCTTCACTGCCTAATGGGAGCAGCACAAATGCTAAGCAAAACATTTTTTTCACATGATTTCTTGGAACTCTTTCAGGGAATTCTGGAGAAGTGACTCTGACAGGGAGAAGGAGAAAAGAATATTCAAGAGTTCCCAGACTTTCCCAAGAGCTGCTCCATCTGCTTGGGCAGCAAGCAGGAATCAAACTGCAAATCAGACAAAGGCTGAGGCCACTTGAAGCCAAGTGAAACAACTGCAGCTTGCTCCAAGTCCAAAACAAGGCAAACCCTGAGACATTTAAGCTTCAAGGCACAGGAATGCAGGACACATCCATGCCATCCAAAGACTGGGGGCAGAGACAAAGAGCTGGTAGCAACGGGATTGCCCAGACACAACAGCAGCTCAACAGACTGCAGTAGGGATCTGTGCCATCAGCTGCTGCCAGAGCACCACTTCCACTTTCCAGTCCTTCAACTCCAGTTTCTCATCTGTTCTTACACCTGAGATTCTTCAGGTGTGGCACTAAGGCCTAGTGCTCTGTGTGAAAGACATGCAGGCTGATTGAGGGTGCTCTGAGAGAAAAGCCAAGGTGCTTAGGTGACATCAGGGCATGGCTTGGGTGACTTTTTGGCCACCCACAGTTCCAGGGTAACCACCAGCATTTACTGCAGGGGAAAAAAAAAGTCCTCCTTGAGGAAAAATGATTACTTCTCAATGAGACCTTGAAAGAGCAGTTACAGAAACCTCAACCATCTGAAAGGCTGCATCAGTGAGCAATAGAGGAGGTCAAACTGTTGCTGAAAGACAGAGCAAGTCACTTCCTCTGTGCCGATGTTACAGGGCAGGGCCCTGGGCATGCAACAAAGGGTGAGTCAAGGGGGAAAAGCAAACAGCAAGGGTAGAGCTGCAAGAGTCCTTCTTTGCCCATGAATTCCAGAGACAGATGACTAAGTTCCCTTTCAAAGAAGAGATGCTTTCCTCATCCACCACTTCTGCAGTGCCACACTGAACCAACTCAAACACTGTTCAGAGAGGAGGTGCTGCTGCACCCAAGTGTCCATCAGTTACTGCCCTACTTCTGACCCTCTTCCTTGAAGAAAGCAAGGGAGGAGACTTCAAAGTGGAATTTGAAAGGTGAGTGAAGATGGTTTACACTTTGAAGAAACTTGATAAGTCCAATTTTGAGTATCTTCCCTTCAGACACAGTGTGCAAACACAGCAGCTTTCCAGGAGACCACCAAGCTGTACACTTCCCCCCAGCCTCCCCCAACCATTCCTCTTCTTTCTGCTTACATCCAACCAGCATTAACTCTTCCCAGCCATTCCCCATCTGCTTCCCAGCAACATTTCACTAAATCCCAGACTGGTGGGGGTTGGGAGGGACCACTGAGGATCATCCTAGATCAGCAGGGTCACCCCCAGCAGCTTGCCCAGGGTCACCTCCAGCTGCCTTGGGAATCTCTCCACACAAGGAGACTCCACAACCTCTCTGGGCAGCCTGGGACAGGGCTCTGCACCCTCACACCAAACAAGTTTCTCCTCCTGCTCAGGTAGAACCTCCTGGGTTGCAGTTGGTGCCCAGTGCCCTTTGGCCTATTCCTGGGCACCAGTGAGCAGAGTCTGGCCCCAGCCTCTTGCCCTCCTTGAGCTGTTGCTCAGCATTGAGCAGCTCCTCCCCAGGCTAAGCAGCCCCAACGACTCCAGATGTGTCCTCACTAGGGCAGAGTAGAGGGGGAAAAGAACTTCCCTTGACCTGCTGTCCAGACTCTTTTTAATGCACCCCCAATTTCCCCCTCCCTCACATTCTCCCCTGTGCCGAGGTCTGCCCCTCTCACCCTGCAAACTAGTGCTCCCTGAAGTCAGATCTGGAGAAGTCTAACATCCTAACATGTTTCACACAGACTGGATTTCTGATTGAACTCAAACCCAGTTCAGCACAAGCTGGGTATCAGGCAGAACAATTTTAGGATGTGAAGTCATGGAAAATATTCAAGTTCTCACAAAAACTATTCAGGTTCTCACAAAAATCAAGTTTACACCTCCACACCCTGCAATGTATTCCTCCCTTACAGATTTTCATGCAATCAGTAAGGTTGGAAAAGAGCTCCAAGATCATTAAGTCCAACTGCTAGCCTAACACTGCCAGGTCACCACTAAACCATGTCCCTCAGCACCACGTCTCCATGGCTTTTAAACCCTTCCAGGGATGGTGACTACCACAGCCATGGGCAGCCTGGGCCAAAGCTTAACCACTCTCCCAGTGAAGGAATTTCTCCTAATGCTCAACCTAAACCTCCCTTGGTGCAGCTTGAGGCCATTTTCTCTGGTCCTGTCACTTGCTCCTTGTGAGACCAACCCCCACCTGGCTCCAACCTCCTGTCAGGGAGCTGCAGAGAGTGAGAAGGTCTCCCCTGAGCCTCCTTTTCTCCAGACTAACCAAGCCCAGTTCCCTCAGCTGCTCCTCACAACACTTGTGCTCTAGACCCTTCAACACCTTTGTTGCCCTTCTTTAAGCACTGTAAGCATGGGCTATCAGTTACAAAACCTGATCACCTTTGTATATGGGTGATGCTATTCATACAGATAAGGCTCCAAGTAAAATACACAAAAAGAAATTAAAAACTGTATTAAAAACTGCCACAGTGAGCAGCTGCAGCTCCTCATTCTGCTCTTCAGCTGTTGGGTGGAAAATTCCCCACTGCTGAAACTAAAGAGATGGCCAGAAAACTTGGCAAGCTCCCCCCAAAGCAGTGCTAATGCTCATTTCTAATTACCAGCTGGATCAAACAGAAGCAAGGCCTCCACTGTGGGGAAGGTCAGGTCCAGGTGACCAACAGAGCAATACCCAAGTGAGATTCAAGGCCCACTGGTGACTGAATTTTGGGCAGAGTTGCCAATTAGCAATCCTCCCCTTAACGAATCAATGCTGACAGTAAACCCAGACCTGAGCTGTGAGCCAAAAGGGGAATGAGTGTGGCTCACGTGCCATGGTGCTGGGCAGTGCCCATCCACCAGCTTCCAGCCAGTCCAGAGGAACAGAACGACCTCCTCTATGTCCACCAGAGAGAGGACAAGGAGTCACCCACTTATGCTGTGGTGAGGGAGGTTTAGGTTGGGCATTAGACAAAGCCTTCTAGCAGGAAGGATAATTAAGCGTAGGAATGGATTGCCTGGGGAGGGACAGGAACAGCAGCTCCTGAAGGTTTTACAAGCAGTGGGAAACATCTGTCATGCTGACCCCACTTGGGGTAGGGGGTGGATTAGGAAGCTGTTCAAAGACCTGGCTCCCCAAACCCCCTGCTGAGCTCCTCTACTTCAAACTGCCCTGGTCCAGGAGCCGACAGTAAAGTTTGATTTAGAATAAAGCACTTGGGGAAGGCTGTGACTTCGAGCACCCGAAGGGGAGGAGATTGCAGGCAGAGCCTCCTCACTCCGGGCTGCAGGAGCCCATTTCCATCCCAAACTGGGGCTGCCATTTGGGGATAGGAGGTTCCACAGGCGAGCACACAGCTAACCAGAAGGCAGCCTGATGCCCAGCAAGCTTGCTCACGAGCCCACACGTTCACACCCTGGCTTCAGTCCCTCCTCCATCTCCTGCCCCGCAGGACTCTGCCGAGACAGACAAAGGAGTTTACCTTTTTAACATTCTCCTCCTCCTCTTGGCGTTTCTCGTAGTGTGAGAAGTCATCAAAGATGGAGGTGGTGTGCTTGTAGGTGGCAATGATTTTCAACACCTGCTTAGCCTTTTCCAGAGGCACCTCCTGAGTGTCCCTGGAGTTGGTCACTGGTTTATTCTCGTTGTTCTCTAGGCGGATGTGCCGCAGCTGGCTGTTGGGAACGTCCTTCACAAAAATCCACCTGACATCAAAACGTCCCTTCCACTTGTCCTGGGACCACACCCCTGCACAGGTGTTATAGTCCACAGCAGATTTCATTTCTGCTACTCCGCAGAAGTGACCACTACCGTTGACACTGAACAGTAAGTAAACGGGACCCTTCCCGTTCATGGAGCGATAGGCAGCATCCAGTCTCTTGTTCCCGTGCTCTGTACTGCACCAGATGTTGTATTTGATGGAACGATGGATATCGTCCTCTGAGTAACTCTTAATGATGAACACCCGCCCGTGTTTCGGGTTCCAGTCAAAATCCTTGGGGTTGTAGTTGTTGATGGATCTCAACTTCTCCAAGACCGGGTGAGGCTCTGAAGGAGCAGAACCAGAAGCGGCCTGAGACTGTCCCACTCCGTTCCCCTCCGCTCCGTTCTGCCCGAAGCCGTTGCCTCGATTGCGAGGAGCGACCCAGCGGCTGGGCTGGGCCGGCTGCTGCGGCACGGGCAGCTGGCTCGGCTGCGGAGGCGGAGGGGGCAGCACCGGGGGCTGCTGTCCGCTAGAAGCCTGGGCCACCACAGGTGGGCTGGTAGCCATCTGCTGGCCCACGGGTTGGGGAGGCCCCTGGGCCGGCTGCTGCCCGATGTTGGGAACCAAGGCCTGCGCCGGGGCTTTCGCCACAGGCCCCTTGTTATCCCAAGTTCCGATATCCATGTTGTGTTTTATGGGAGGTGGGGGAAGACTCGAGCCGGCGATGCCGTTCTTGGTCTTCAGCTTGGGCTGCTGCTTAGCAGGTTTGCTAGCGATGTCAGCCCAGGAGGTCGGCTTCGGAGGAGCGATAGTGGCCGGAGGCAAACTGTTGGATGCCACAATATTACTGGTAATGGATCCGCTCCCGACGGCCGAACCGACCACTTTGGGGACGCTGCTCGCCACGTCCGTGCTCCCCAGTTTCAGAGCAGCCATCCCTTGGTCGATGGTGTTCATGCCAGGAGCCTTGTTCAGAGTCTCGCTGGCGAAGGCGGATTGCCCGTCGATCATGGCCCCCCCCAGAGAGCTGGGGGCGTAGGCGTAGTTGCTGCTGTAGCCAGAGCTTTGAGTGGATTGTCCCTGAGAACTGTTATTCCCCCAAGCTGAAAAGTCAATCCCACTTGGAAAGAAGTTAAAGCCATGCTGCCCCAGGAATGGAGTGCTGCCGAGGGCCCCTGGCTGCCCAAACATGGCATCTGGGAGGAAATGAGGCTCCCCGTTGCTCAGCTGTCCGTAGGAGGTTAAGTAGGGCATGGGAGGATCACCCCCTGTAGACCAGGCAGCTTCACCCAAGGAGTAGGAGAATCCAATGGAGGGGCTGTAGTAATTTGGCAAGTAGGAATCGGACATTGCAGTGTATGCATTGTTCTGAAAGAAACAAACCGAAAAGCACTCAGTAGCTAGAATGAGTCAAACGACTTTCCAAGGGACCAGGAATAAAAGCCACGTTAGGCTTCTCATGCCCCACCCCTCCCTACCTCAGGGCTGGGCAGATAAACAGGCCCAGCCTTGAAACACCTCCTTTGTTTTCTCTCTGAAAACTGTTTCATTGCCAGAAAAGATTAAACACAAAGGCTTCCTGAGCTTCCCATGCAGAGATGGAAGCACTCTGTGTTCCTGAGGTGGGACTGGACGCTGGACCAGCCCCAGAGCTCCTGCTCGGGCTGTGCAACCAGCATCCTATTTAAGCATCCAAGTATTACCTTCTCTTTTTGTAGCTACTGCCAAATAGGGCCTTTCTTGCCTTTTTCAGCCCTTATTCTGGTGTCTGAGGGAGGGTTTGGGGGAAAGGATGCAGAGAGAAGTGGGATATGGAGGAAAAAGGCCCAGTGGAAGTGTACTGTCAAAATCATGGATGTCCCTGATTGCATTCCTTAAACTTATCACCCATGAAACAGCTTTATCCTCACAATTTTAAGTTTCAGAGCTTGTAATGTTCCAAGAACCTGCAAACAAACAAGGATTTAAAGCCTCATCCTGAAAACACAAACTGCTCCAGTGCTGCAGGCACATACTAAAACAAAAATACTTGAAAATGGGCAATAATCAACAAGGCTTCAACAAGGCCTTTTATAGCACAGTGACTGCACAGCACCAGAGAGCAGGCTTCAGATTCAGAGAGGGGGGGGGAAAAAAACCCCTGTTCCAAGCCTTGGTCTCCTGTTTAACACCCAAGTAGCCTTTAGGTTACAAAAACAAATGCCTAATTTCACAATTAGGGAACTCTCAGCCATCACCAAGATTTGCTTACATGAAAAACATCTGTCATCTGGCATTTCAACCACAGCCCCCTCCAGGGAGCAGTTAAAGCCTCACTAAGGGACATTGTCATCCAGTAATGAGAACCTGTGTGCAAGGAGCCTGTGCTCTACAGTAGCTCACACCCAGCCCAGCACCGAGGAGACCAAAATCAGGTGCAGTTCCCATTTAGAAGTTTGCTTTGCAGCAGGCTCTACTCTGTTTTTCATTGAGTCATGTTTTCATGTGCCAACTGCAGCTCTTGAAGCACTTCATGCCACACTGACATCTATGAAGGCTCTCAAGATGGCTCTGGCACCCTCCACCTTCTGCTGAGTTAAAGGAAAGCAACTGGTTTGGGGCAAACCCAGCTGAGTTAAAGGAAAGCAACAGGTTTGGGGCAAACCCAGCACCACCCAGCTTTACAGATTGATAGGAATTATTTAACATGATGTGTTTTTTGTTGCATAAAACACCAAGCTTCCTGTGGTACTTCCTGGTGTGGAATACAGGAAAATTCAGAGACTCTCTCTCCAGCCTGTTTTCTCAGAAAAGGGGCCCCAAACCCAAATTATTAACCCAACTCACTCTTATCCAGGTTAGTTTTACTAATGAAGGAACTCAGTGCTGCTAAACCCAAACCAAGGAATAGTCTTCAGGCCTCCAGCTGTCCAAAAGCACAACCACTGACCCTAATTTGTAAGGCAAATGAAGGAACTGTAAAAATATATTCTTATGTTGAAGCAGTAAAGTCTCCTCACAAGATAATCCCCTCAATTACAAGAGTAACAACATACTCTCCTGGAAATTAGCTCTGATGGAACATAAACACACCAGCCCACAACTAAAACCTCAGCCCCACAGGCACAGTAGCCATTCCCTCTCCACAGGCTTCTTCCTCAAAGCACATCACTGTCAAATTAAAACCTCTCCCCTCGATGTATTTCCTTCCATGCCATTATATGTTTAACTGGATGAGATATTCTAACACAGTCTGTAGCAAGCTATTCCCAGCTGCACTCAGGTAGTAAGGAAGGAGCAGAGGAGTTACACAGTTGAGCACTGCTGGCTCAAGTCAGGCTTACTGCTCTTCACTCCTGGAACATCCTGAGCTATGGTTCACTGTCACACACACCCCACCTCTCTCTGCTACCCTCCATTCCCACAACTGACACACTTCCTCATGAGCATGCAAATCAAACTTCACTGGTTTCTCATTCTCTCCAATGACTAAGCCTTTTTGTACAGTTAGTTCCTCAAATTCACAATCTCTCTCCACCCCAGACCAGAACCAGGCCTGAAGCTCACTTAACTGCTTTTCTAAACTGGTAAAGAATCACTCACTGTGCATCTGAGCTTTGAAACACACAGCAACCTCACTTACAAGGCTGCCAAACCAAGGAACAGTGGCACTGAAACAGCAGCTCCTGACTGAAGAGCCATGAAACTTTACAGCCTGGTTCTCACCACTCACACTACCCTGCAGCAATGGGCTGGGGTTAATTCACATTTCAGAGCCATATCCATGACTCCCTTTCCCATCTTCAGAAAAGAGGAGACCACCTGGTATTTTGAGCCTGGCTGCTTGGCTCAGCAGAACCATGGCCCTCTCCAGACTGAAGCCCCTGCTGTTTTGCATGATACTGAGTGCCAAACATGGAAGAGAGCTGATGAGCAACACAACATGCTGAGAAATGGCAATAAAATCCCCCTAAAGCCCCATTCCAAGTTACCACACTGGTTTTACCTCACTCCTGCTGACTTTCTAGAGCAAGAGCTCTGCTCTTCCTCCTGGGCCACACTCTGATCATTTCCTTATCTTTAAAACGAGTTTTGACCACATGCAAAGAGAAACTAAATAGGCAGAAGCTCTTCACAACAAATGCAAACCAGAGCAAGGTATCATCTTGCTTCTGACGTGACAGGAACCTTCACTCTCTTCAGAGGACTTCACCCTGGGCAGCCTGGGCCAGGGCTTCACAACCCTTTTGGGGAAGAAATTGTTCCTCATGTCCAACCTGAACCTTCCCTGGGCAACTTGAGGTCATTTTCCCTTGTCCTATCATCAGTTGCTCCTTCGGAGAAGGGATCAACCCCCACCTCACTCCAGCCTCCTGTCAGGGAGCTGCAGAGAGCATGAAGGTCTCCCCTGAGTCTCTTTCTCTCCAGACTAACCAAGCCCAGTCCCCTCACCTGCTCCTCACAACACTTGTGCTCTAGACCCTTCCCCAGCTTCCTTGCCCTTCTCTGGACACACTCCAGCACCTCCATGTCCTTCTTGCAGTGAGGAGCCCCAAGCTGACCCCAGGATTGGAGGTGTGGCCTCCCCAGTGCCCAGGCCAGGACAATCCCTGCCCTAGTCCTACTGCCAGACTAGTGCTGATCCAAGCCAGGATGCTGTTGGCCTTCTTGGCCACCTGGGCTCACTGCTGCCTCATCTTCAGCCACTGTTGACCTGCACTCTCAGGTCTTTTTCTGCCAGGCAGCTTTAGGAACAGCTGACAGGACCTGAAAGACTATTTACCCTCACTCCTTCAGCACAGACTAGGAAACAACTTGTTGACAACTGAGCTGAGACAGAAACCTGTTCTGGTGTTCCAGTAAGATGTGCTTCACCATTAAATGAAAAAATGATCTAAAAAAATGCAGAAGGTAAAGAACAAAAACCCAAACAGCTTACTATTACTAATCACAACTGGAAAGAGAGGCCAAGAGAATGAACTAACTGCTCCATTGCTACTACAGATGTTTATCTCCAGTGCTTGCTTGCACCACTTAATCAGCTGAACTCCATCTGTTCTGTGTCATTCTCCTACTGCTCATTAAGAAAAACAAACAAACCCCAGTTAACAGTGGAGCTAATCTTAAACAGCAAGTTAAGAGGAAAAGTATCAGGAAATCTGACTTCCAGGAGCTGATCACCAGCTTGATTTCTAACTAAAGTTCTCAAGACATCTTAACAGCCTTTACCACATGTGTGTTCTGTGGGTTTTCTGGTGGAAAGAACAGAGAAAAGCCCATGACACACATTTTCAGTGCACTTGGTGGAGCCAGAAGAAGGTTGACAGCATCCTCCCAAATCCCTCAGAGCACAACTGCAAAGCAATTTCATACCATGACATAGGGCATCTCCTCAGCCAGTGGGAAGAGCCAGACACAGGTCACCACAGGAAAACTGAGACAGCAGAACTGGTAATTTCCAGGCAGTTATGTTGTAAAGAAACAGATGAGCTGAATACCAATGGCAGGAAATCCTTACACCCTCAGAGTTTGCCAAAACCTTTACACCTCACCCACCACAAACTAATGACACTCAAGCACTTTCTGCCTGGAGAAACACAGGTATAAAATAAGAGTATTATGGCAAGGAAGCTGACAAACCTCAAAATGCAATCAGTGGGGATGGGGAAACGGGAGGAGGCCAAATATGCCTTTGCTAGAGAGCAGCAGGAAGCCCCTGGGCTATCAGGTTCTCTTACTCACCGGCCGGGCTTGGGGACTCAGGTAGGGTTCAAAGTCATCATCATTTAACGCATCCTTCTGATGCACAGATCCGTTTTGCACTGAGGAACAGATGCAGAGGGTTAGAAAGAACTCTGCCAATAAACTCTAACATCTCCCAACTTAAAGTATTTAAAAATAAACCTCGGAATACCTAAAGCCCACTAGCTATAATATCTCATGCTTAGCCCAGCAGACCACTACACAAACACTCTTGAACTGCAAACTTTCCCCAGCCCCAGAAGTGACAAGAGGCTTCACAGCCCACAGCGCGTTTTTTCTCCAGCCACTTCACTGCGGAAAGGCGAGCAGACCCCGGGACAAGCCCAGCACATTTCGGAGAAGACCCTCCCTATCCCTCCCCCGCGGGATGCCCGCTCCCCAACCATCTCGCCGCAGGATCCCCCATTTTCCAGCGCTCCCCGGGAGCTCTCACCTTTGTTGCCTTGGCCTTTGGGTCTCTGGCGCGGCGGCGCGGCATAGAAAGAGAGAGGGAGAGCAGTGAGTCAGGGGGGCCGAAGCGGCCACAGCGCGGGCGGGGAGCCCGGCGAGGCGAGGCGCGGCGCGGCCTTCGCCCGGCGGGGGAAGGCCCGGCCTGGCCCGGCCGCGCCGCAGCACAATGGAAGCACAACCCTGAGAGAGGGGAACTGGGGTAGTGGTGTAGGGGGAAGGCCGCAGCCTGGCCCGGCCTGACCCTCGCCCCGGCCGCTAGGCCCCGAGCCTCGACCTCAACTAGCGGGCCAGGCCCAGCGCGGCTCGGAGGAACAGGCCGGACAGAGGCGGCAAAACTCCTACCTGCTCCAGGAGGCTGCTGGCCGACATGGCTCCGCGGCGGGGCTGCAGGTGGGGCGGGGCAGGGCGGGGCACCGGGCGGCGGCGGCGGAGGCTTTGTCCGGGCGCGGCGCGGCTGCCTGGCGGACTCCGACTCGCCCTCGGCGGCTGGGGCGACGCTCTAGCCACCCGCTCTCGCCTTTCCTTCCGGCCTAACGTCTATAGCCTGGGCCCGCCGCCTGGCGCCCACACACGCGCTCCCCACGCTCCCAGGCACAATGGCGGGGAGGGTAGGGCGCGGTGCATGCCGGGCCTCTGGAGGACCACAGTGAGTGGCGCCCTCCAGCGGCCGGGCGCGGCAGCGCAGGCCGGAGTGGTGTCTGTAGGGAGGGCGTTCTTAAAGGGCCAGGCACCCCCACTGCCCCGCTGCACTTTTACAACCCCCAAAAAAGCAAATTCGAGTCCTGGCTGCAGCTGCCCCAGCTCTGCTCTGTCACACCTTGATGTTTTAGCTCCTCCCGTCCTCAGGGCATGGTCCCAGTGCAAGGTGTGGGGGACCAGGAGCCATCTCCAGGGCAAGGGGGACCCTGGGTGCCAAACCCAAAACGCAAGGGAAAAGCAGAGCCTGGCCAGCCCCTGCCTCCTTCCCGGCCAAGAAAAGGGCACAGCTCGGGCAGGGTTGGCGCAGGGAAGGACACGGTGTAAGCCTGAATCGTGAGAGGGTGTCCCCAAAAGGAGCTTGTCCCTCCCCTGTCCAGGGGCTGTCTGCACGGGGCAAGCCGGAGGGGAACTAAATGAAGGTTGCTGGGCATGGAGGCATGGATCCCTGACCCTAAATCCATGGGGTCTGGCTCCCATGGCTTCTCCACAACACCTGCACAAGGTGGGACAGAGTCGCTACAAGGGGGCTGGCTCCATTCCATGACTCAAATGCCACTGGAACACTGGTGGCAGGTATTCCACTACCTTCCAGGGCCCGAGCATCTCTCAGGGATGCAGGCAGAGGGGTCCCTGCCCAGCTCATGGCCAGAGCCACCACCTTTCACCTACCCACCAANCTAGGTGTGTTTCCTTTGCTGTTGTTTCACTTAATATTTCCAGCCAAGCAGCATCCCCCCTCCCACCCCTTCCAAACCTCCACAGCTCTAAGGGCACCCAGCTTTTCCCTCCTTCCAACCTTCCCACCACAGCTGAGCCCAAAGAGACCCAAAGAACGAAACCAACAGGGCATAGGTTATATCAGCAACCTGCCCCTTCTAATTCTGTCAAGAGATTATGGGAAGAAAGAAGAAAAAAAAATACAAAAATAAACCCACCAAACAAGTAGCCACAAGCAGGGAGCAGCCCCAGCACACAGTGTAAACAGGAGCTGTCCTGATTCGGAGTCCAGCTCTCCTGGAAAGCAACAGCACAACATGCTTTGTACATCCCAACAGGTCCCTGCAGCACGGAGCAGCCAAGGGGCAGGTGGTGCTTTGAAGCTTGAGTTGGTATTTGTTTTGTTGTTTGCCTTTCTGCAAAAGGCTGAAGGTGATCTTGGAGTCTCCAAGCAGCATCTGCAGCACCCAGCCCGGCCAGGCAGGGAAAGGGAGAGGGGAAAAGTGCCAAGGGAAGAGTTGGGGTTGGGATACAGGGACCCTGAGACCGGTGGGAGGAGGCCCCAGGGCTTTGCAGCTGGGAAATGTGGAGGAGGGAAGGGTGAGAGCAAACAGATACCAAAAAATACAGATATAAAAACATCTTATGTGGAGGAGGAGATGAACAGTAGAGGCAGGGTCACTGCCATCTTCCTCAAAACAAAAGAAATAATAATTAATAATAATAATAATAATGAAAAAAATCCCAGCTGAGGTGACAGTGAAGAGTCCAACAGAATCCCCTTCCCTAGGGGAAATACAAATACAAATGAGGTACTTGTTCCACCCCAAAGCCATCACCCCTTCCCCAGCCACACCAACACTCCAGCTACTGGTTACTGCCTCTCTGCAGTAGACCAGCAGGGGCCAGGGCAGGCAGAAGTGGAAGCACCATGGTGGGGCTCAGCACCAGGAGCCCTCATCCAGTTCCTCCCGGGTGGGTTGTTCAGCAGAGGTCCAGTCTCTCCCTGCCCCTGCCAACAGGTTCTATTGTTCAGTGCTCCACTGAGACAAAGCCTTTTCCAGGTCTCAGGTGTTTCTCCAGCTTTGTTGTTGTTTAAAAACCCCCAAAATATTTATATTTTATATATATATATATACACAGAGTACAGTGAAATATCCATGGGAACACATGGGGTGGCTGGAAAAGATGCTGAACAAAAAGAAGCTCAAAAGAAAAGAAACTCCCAACTTTTCCCCAAACTGATTGCTTGCCTTCCCCCACTAGTCCTCCAAGACCACAATCTCCACGTTATGGACCTGGTGCTGGTGATCCTCCACATCTCCAACCACTTTCTCCTCAGTCCTCAGCTCTGTCTCCAGGATGACAGCTTTGCCTTCAGACTCCTCAGTGTCTGCTTCGGGATCTGGGGCCGGGTCGATCTCTATGATGGTCTGGCCATCATCTGAGGTGCCCTCCACAGCTTGGATGGTGGATGTGAGGCCAGATTCCATGGCCACCAGTTCCACAGGGTTGACCACTGTGGCCACATTGGCCAGGGCACCACTGTCCTGCATGGCTGCTGAGCTCAGCAATGCCAGGCTGGAGGAGGGGTGGAGGGTGACCGTGTCAGAGGAGCTGGTCTTGGAGGAGGACACCACGGTGGCATATCGAAAGAGCTGGGAGCCTGAGGGTAAGGTGTGAACAGTCACTGGGCTGGAGCCTTGGCTGATGGTTGCCACGGGGATGTTGCCCACGGAGAACTGCTGCCCCATGGGAGCGATGGCGATGGGTGAGATGACAGTGAACTGGGGCTGCTGGATGGGGGTGGAGGGGCTGAGGACGGTGGCAGAAGCCGGGCGCTGCAGGCGGGGTCTCTTGGGGGGTTTGGGAGCACTGACTGGCATCAAGACCACGTTCTGGATGGTCTGGGACTTTGCCTTCTGGTCCTTGGCAAGTTTCTTCTGCTCTTCCAGCTGCCGCTCCAGGTCTGCCAAGAGAAGAGTTAGGCAGTGCCTTGGGCTAGGGCCAGGTTGTGGGGGGAGCTCCTGGGGACTCCGTGGTTTTGTGTTTGTGACAGGAGGTCTCCTAACCACCCACCTGAGCATGGTCTTAGCATTTCACTCCAGATCAAACAGCACTGAAGGAAAAGGCCAGATTCTGACAGAGATTCTTCCAGAATCTCAGACTGCTGGGAGTTGGGAGGGACCTCTGGACATCATCTACTCCAAGCCCCCTGGTAAAGCACCCACAGCAGCTTGCCCAGGATCACTTCCAAGTGCCTCTGGAATCTCTCCATAGGAGGAGAATCCACAGCCTCTCTGGACAGCCTGGGCCAGTGCTCTGGCACCCTCACAGGAAAGTTTCTCCTCTCCTGCCACCCACACAGAGCTGGTCAATGTTCTGCACCTGTTCAGCCTGCTTTGGCTGAGGAACAGGCAATGCTCTACTCCAGTTGGCTACTCCTACTGATGACAAGATGAACATTTCTGCTCCCCAAGCCAGACTCACCTACAAGAGAGAGTGGGCAACGCCCCCTGGGCAATAGGAACTGCTCCCTGAGCTTAGCTGGGACCCCTCCCCAGTGGGGACAAGGGAGCAGGACTGCCTGGGTCAATGAAACATCTCCCTCACCTCCTGTCTGTGTGAACATTGAAGTCAGAAGTAGCACAGTAATGCCATTTATCCAGGGCAGTAGGGGACTAGGACATCCCAGATAAGAACAGATCCTACAGGCTACACTGAGGAGGGAGACACATCCAGCAAACAGCTCTGGGGAATCCAGATCAGGTTCTTGGCTTCAGCACATGGGAAGCTAGGCAAGATACCTGAGAGCTCCACACCAAGACAAGGAGACACCTCAGCACCTCGTACAGGGAGAAGCTTGGGCAGAGGAGGGAGTGCCTGCAGCTCAGCTGACTGCAGCACAGCACTGGACTAGCAGTACCTAACACCCATGGAATCAGACTGGCACCCCCAGCTCCCTGACTGCAGCAAAAGGCATAGACCTGGGCCTGTCAAAGAAAGGGATTAGGACGTGTTGGTTTCAGGGCAGTGTGTATTGAGCAGTAACTCAACTACAGTTCAGACATGGAAGGAAAGTCACAGCAGTTCCTGAGAGCAGCAGCAGGATGAAAATCTTACTGGGTGCTGACTGTACCTGCCAGTGTGTAAAGAAACTGCTCCTCTCCTTGCTCTGTCTGGTTTTTCCTGTTATCCAGAACCTTCTTGACTGTGTCCATCAGGCCAAAGGTGTGGGCAACATTGTTCAGGACTGCAGCATCTGCAAGGACAGGGCATGGGGATGAGCACCTAGGCCCACAGGTGGGACTCAGCCAGGGACTCAAAAGATGTTCACAGAACACCACAAATGTTCTGCCACTCTCTCTGTTCTTTCACCAGGGCAGACCCAGCTCCCACAGCCTCCTGACATCCAAGGACTAAACATGTCTCATGCACAGGAGAAAGGAACCAAAACAGAGATGTGTCACCCCAGCAGCTCAAGACTGCTGCAAATGAAAGCATCATTTGCAATCACAGAGATACAAACGAGCTCTCCACCTACAGATCATCACCCCCTGCTGCTGCTGGTGTCATTAACATGCCAGCTCCACTGAAAGCTGGGCAACACTTCTATTAAAATGCACTGACTTCAATCCCTCACAGCTTCCCAGAGCTGCCACCTACCAGACACAAAGATCTGCCAGCCCCAAGCTAAGTTAGAACAGAAAAAAATGCAATATCCTGGGTAACATGAAGCTTGTGGCTGTTCTCTCAGCTGCAGCATCAGTAAGAGGTGCTCTCAAAGCCTGTGCTCACTCAGGCATGTGCTGAACTGGATTAGGGAACAGATCCAAGTCAAAAATAACCCTAAAGAGGGGAGGGAAGTTATATTTAACCCAGATTAGTTCCCTCATCTGGTTCAGCCCCAAAAAACCAGTTTTTTTCTGGCACAAATGAAGCCAGAAGGAGAAGTGAGGGAGCAGGACCTGGCTGAGCCTGCAGTGCCATGGAGAAAAGTGTTGGAATAACTCTGGTCTGAGGAGGGAATCTGGGCAGGCTTTCACAAAGGCCAGGAGCTGAGGAGAGTTTCCCAACAGCCCCAGCAAGCTGCCAGGGCCCTTCTGCTCAGGGAACAGGGTGGCAAGGTTGGGTCCTTGTGGCTGGAAGTGAATGCACTTCACAGTGGGGCAGGCTGAGGCCACAGCCAGACTCAGCTCACCTAATGAGTGGTAACTCACTCACCACCATGACTCAACACCTTTGAACACTGGCAATGGATCCTTGTCACTTTTTTTTGCCTGCAGCTGCCCTTTTGAGGATCCTTCCCCACCACAAAACCAGAGGCTGTGGGTCATGACCTACCTGTCATCTGGAAGGGAGACTGACCCAGCCTCTGCTGAACACCTCTTAGGACTTCTTCAATCTCCTTCTGGATGTTGCACACAACCTCTTCCATCAGCCCCACATCAGCTATGCCTTTCCAAAACATCAGTGTGTCCTCTGGCACAGGGAGAGGGCAAAAAGCAGTCAACACACAGCAGCATTTGGCATCTTTCCCACAATGCAACCTTAAACCTTTCAGGTAAGAGTAACTTTGCAAGATAACTCATTTGGCCATTGGGGTGGAAATGACATGCAGAGAGGAAAAAAACCAACTGGAAGAAGCCAAAGAGACCCATGCAGCAAACCAACAACTTGTTTTCAAGCAGCACCATGACTTCCCAGGTAACACTTCACTTTCTCTGCTCATCTTCACAAGATGCAGGGCTTAAAATCTTTGTTTGAGGGAATTCTGCCTCAGCTTCCAATCTGATCCCAAGAGGGAATGCAAGGCACTGCAGCCAGAGAGACACAGCCAAGAGAGCTGCCAAGGTACCAACAAAACACTGCTCCCTGATGGTTTCAGTCTAGCTCCAGCCTGGCAGAGATTTACATCCTTAGAATGAGCACAAAAACCCCAAGCTTCTCACTGTAACTAATAGCAACTGATGGGAGGAATCATCCCCCAGGCAGCTGGAGTCCCCACAGTGGCAAGGACCCTAGCAGGGACCCTGCACATCTGGGAAACACTAGCATGGGCAAGGGGCTGGGAGACAGCTGTGGCACTGCCTAAACTCTCCTTATTTTCAGGATTTCAATGTCCAGAATGGAACAGGCAAGGAGAGGGGAAGAAAACAACCAATAAGCAGCCTGAGCTTACCTGAGATCTCATCTGTGTCCTTTTTCATGCCTTCTTCAGTGGCCATGGTGACAGCAGCTGTCAGAGCTGAGTTCCACTCAATGCCCTCCTCCATGCTCTCCTCTGACAGTGAGATCTGGGTGATGCTCCCTGCCAGACAGGCAACATCAGCTCCCTCTGTGGTACCCAGAGTGCCTGCCCTGAATCCCTGCTTTGCTTTGCACTGCCCCCTTACCCCTCCCAGGCACTTCTTCCCCCTCTTGTGGTCAGGTTGTTTGTGTCTGGCTTCTTTCAGCCAAATAAGCTAAAAGCAAATATTGCTGCTTCTCATTGGAACTGGGACTGGGAAAGGCTTGGGGGTTTCTGGAGGGAAAACCTCCCCAAAACAAACTGGAGTCTTGGCATAAAAGGAGCAGGAAGGGATCAGAATAAAGAAAGGAACAAATATTAAGCCTCAGCCCAGCTCCCCTTCTCCTCTTGCATCATCAACAGGGAGCTCTGCACCCCAGAGATGCCCTAATCTCTCAGAAAATGACAGGGTTAAAGTCCAAGCAGCTTTAGAGAAGGGAAAAGGATCTGACTCAATCCTAAATTTCTGGATCAAATTTGAGACTAAGCCAAGCTGCAGCCACTCTAAGGTTTTACCATCTGTACTCTGCCATCTCCCCCACCCCAGGGCCTCAGAGAAATGTAACCTGCCCAGCTGAATGAAGCTGTTCATTTGGGGGCAGTCTTCTCCCTGAAGCTCAGCAAAGTGTTCACTTTCTGCTCTGAAGCACAGGATTTGCTGTCAATTTGCCACTGGAATGACAATCAAATCATGTCCAGCCACCCTACCCCACTCATGGCTGCCCAGGTGATGAGGAGCAGGCTGCTCCAGAGGAGGTCAGCATCCCAAAATTCATAACTGAGTATCAGCCCATCTCTGCCTTTGGAACAGAGCCTCCAATAGGAAAGATGTGAGAAAACAGTGTGTGAGCTCTCTCAGATGATGGCTCCCATGGTGACCCCAGAACAGGGATCCCTTCAAGGTGAGTCTTCCCTAGCTCCCAAGGCTGCTTTCCAGCCCTTGTGTTACTGCAGAGCACAGCTCTCTGCCAGATGCTGCCAAGACCTCTCTGACCAGACACAAGAAGGATTTTCCTTCCCAGAAACCAGAGCAGTAACCTGAATGGTGGCACTGAGGGCTGGGACCCCTCTGCTGTGAGGACAGGCTGAGAGAGTTGGGGTTCTTCAGCCTGGAGAAGGGAAGGCTCCAGGGAGACCTTACTGCAGCCTTGCAGGGCTTCAGGGGCCTATCAGAAAGCTGGGAAGAGACTTTTGAGCAGGAGCTGCTGGGACAGGCCAAGGGCTGGTGGTTTGAAACTGAAAGAGGGAGATTTAGACTAGAGAGAAGGAAATGTTTTATGCTGAGGGTGGTGAGAGCCTGTCCCAGGTTGCCCAGAGAGGTGGGAGATGTCCCATCCCTGGGACCATTCCAGGCCAGGCTGTTTGGGGCTCTGAGCATGTCCCTGCAGGTGGGTTGGACTCACTGGCCTTGAAAGGTTCCTTCCCACCCAAACCATTCTGTGTTCCTGTGATTCTATGCTATTCCCTCCTACCCTGGAGAGAAGCTATAAAGTGTCTATGTCTGGAGTCAGCCTGATTTGCTTAGCCCAGGGAGGGAGCAGAGTGTCAGAGGGAAGCTCCTGAGGCATTGCCCAGCAGTTTCCTACCATCAGCTGCTGTGGGAGTCTGCACCACGCTCTGCTGCCCTGGCACTGGGGCTCTGGCACTGCTGATCAGGAGGTCGAACTTGGTGCTCCTGCAGGTGTTGGTGCAGACTTTGTCATGCTGGTAGAAGTCAATCTGCCCAGAGTCCATCATCTTCCTGTGCAGGGAGTGGGGAGAGAACCAGGCTCAGCTCAAATCTCAGCCTGGAGACAAAAGGGAGTGGTATTCCACATAGGGACACTATGGCCATGGGAAGGAGAGAGGAAGGGAGAGCCAGCACCACTCTGCACGTGAAACATCTCCTTGCAGGGCTCTCAAAGGGCAGCTTCATGCTCAGGGCTCCAGCCCCATTCCACCCCCACCAAGTACCAGGTCCCCCAAGCAAGGCCAGCTCTGTATGGGATGAGGAATCCTGCCCTCAGAGCCCTGCAGTCTGCTGGCCAGGTAACGTGAGCTTCCAAGAGATCTCCCAGAGACTGCAAAGCAGATAAAAGCCTGCTCAGGATCCTGCAGGTGCAGGGATGAAGCCCTGAAGCTGGCCACAGGGGTAGGCAAAGTCAAATACCTCAGCATGATTCCTCCCAGGCGAATGGCTCTCTTCCAGTCCTTGAGGGTAGACTTCCCAGCCAGGTGAACAAAGTGCTTCGGGCTAATCAGCTGGTCATTGAACTGCCAACGACACAAACAAAGGCTCAGCAAACAGCAGGCAACATCCTGCCAGAAGACTCTCCTGGGACATTCAACACAGGCAGTCTACAGCTCAGCTAAGCCTCCACTTCTGGCCAGAGAGAGGAGCTGCTTCCCAAATCCCTATCAGCTTTGAAGCCCTCGGTGCAGCAATGCTTCTAACTCCAGAATGGATATGCCTGCAGGGGGGACCTGCCAGCTGCTGGCATTCAAACCACACAGCTCAAGCCAAGAAGAGCCCTGAAGGCTTTCATACAAAGCATGAACTCAATTAGCTCCTGTGAACATGTGGAGTCATCTTGGAGATCTTAGGGGAGACTCCTGCTACATCCAATAGCCAACAAACATCTAGCTGCCACAGGTATTCACTCAGGCATCTGCTCAGTCCTGCTCCAGTGACTGAGGTAGCTCCTGCTGAGGGGCAGCAGCACTCTGGGACTCAGCCTCAACACATTAGCTGTTACCCAGCACACTCTCAACTGGAAAATACAACAGCAAGATTTCTCTTCTCAATGCAACCTGCTCACCAAGGAAGTGACAGGAGCAGAGTACCAGGACACCAAGGGAAAGATGCAAAGGAAGAAAAGCTCTGGCAGATCTCAGTACACATCCCCTGCCTGCCTTCAGCTCCAAGTCCCTCATCAAGTGCCAAATACAACTCTGCTTTGAACAGTAATCAAGAGCATGCTAAAATATAAGGTGGGTAATAGGCCTTCAGTCTTCAACCCACTCCTCTCCTGCTTCTCCCACTGCTAAGAACAACTCCAGCACCACCCATCCAGGATGCTGCAAAGGCAAAGTCACTCAGCTCCAGCACAAGGCTGGAACCAAAAGCAAAATGAAAGTCCTGTGGAGGTCAAGCCCCAGACCTTGAGAGCAGAGAAGGAATTGGCTGCAAAAACTCCCTTACCTTTACACACTTGACATTAATTCCTGGGCAGACAAACTTCTTCCAGAGCAGGATGGCTTTGCTCTCCCCACAGGTGATGGGGTAGGCAATCTCAATCTCCTCGTTGGTTTCAATGGTGCTGGGGTCTGAGGGAGGAAGAGCTGAAAATGAAACTCCTCACCCAAGAAGCTCAAATCCCACAAGCTGAAAGCTCCCAGGTTGTGAGACCTACATTCAGGAAACCAAAAGAAGGGCCATTCCCACTGCAGGATCAGTCTTCTCTTTGTCTTCTCCAATTCCTAGCTCTAACAGCAAGTGGTATCTGCTTTATAACACAGCAACCCTCAAAGTGAAGCTCATCTCCCAGGAGAAGAGGGGGTCAGAAACACAGCTGTAAGGGGAGGGTCACTGACAACAACTGCTGTGGAAAGCAAATCTCTCCAGTTTCTTGGAGCTCTGTCATCTCTTTAGCAGCAATGTCAGATATTTACTGACAAGATATTCTCTTCACATGCAGAGTCTCTGCTAATCCTGCCAGAAGACCCAAACCCACACAGGAGGAAGAACACTAGTTAAAATCTAGTGATGGCACCTAACACCAGGAGCCTTTTCCCAGGGAGCACACACAGCAAACCTGCTCAGATCTCCTGAACATCCAACCCAAACTCTCAGGCTGTTCCCTCAGCAAAGAACCAGCACTCAGAACCTGATGTCTCAGCCAGCACAGACACAACCACCATCCTCAGGACCACCATTCCTGCCTGCTAGTGTTGCACAGCAAGACCAGGGTGAAACTTCAGCTCTCCTGGACCCCGTGGGAGCCCTTACCATTCACTGCAGGAGCACCAGGATCTCAGTTCCAGGACTTTTGAGACCAAGCAGTAACAGCAGACTCTTATTCCAGAGTATGCCCAGACCCTGCACCCACATCCATGCCTGGGAAACAGCATCTGCAGGGGCAGAGCCAGAAGGAAGCCCAGAGAACTGGAGAGCCCAGCTCAGCAATGACCAGCCCTGCAGAGGAGGGGACTCTGCCCATGCCAG
Source organism: Galbula dea (assembly GCA_013399015.1). Lineage (NCBI taxonomy): Eukaryota > Metazoa > Chordata > Aves > Piciformes > Galbulidae > Galbula > Galbula dea. The sequence goes on along the minus strand of VWZX01000031.1, from coordinate 442,038 downwards.
CAGGAACTCACCTATGCCTTCTTCAAGCTTGTGGATGGTGTGGGTTTCAACAGCCACTACAGCAGCACTGGCCTCAGAGCCCTCTTGGTAAATCCTGTTGTGAAAGCAGCCACCCATCAGCAAACCACAGAAATCAGAGGGAATTAAGATTCACAGCAGGAGCTTAAAAATTCAGTGAATTTCTTTCTTGCCTGTCCTGGAGGAAGGTGAATTCTGTTGGATGGAGTTTCAAGCCCAGGCATTTTTTGGACACATATGAAATAGGATAATAAACCCAAGGAGTGAAACAGGCAAAGGGCTGCTCAGTTTTAGAATCACAGAGTCATTAAGTTTGGAAAAGACCTCCAAGATCATCAAGTCCAACTGTTCCCTAGCACTGTCAAGTCACCACTAAACCATGGCCCTCAGCACCACATCTCCAGGGCTTTTAAACCCCTCCAGGGATGGGGACTCCACCACTGCCCTGGGCAGCCTGGGCCAGGCCTTGACAACCCTTTTGGAAGAAGAAATTGTTTCTCATGTCCAACCTAAACCTCCCCTGGCACAACCTGAGACCATTTCCTCTCATCTTATCACTGTTAGCTGGGAGAAGAGACCAACCCCCACCAGGCTCCAACCTCCTCTCAGGGAGCTGTAGAGAGTGAGAAGGTCTCCCCTGAGCCTCCTCTTCTCCAGACTAACCAAGCCCAGTCCTGTCCTCATGCCCTCCACATTGCCTCTGAAGCAGCTTCCCTGAGCCTTCTCCCCTGCTCTCTGACACAGACAGTTACCCATGACAACAGGAAGCAGAGCTCAATGCCCCAGGATTTCCCTTCCAGCCCTGGGTGACACTGCAGCCTGGGGGATCACAGAGGGAAGAGTCACTGTCAGACCTGCACCCCCCCTGCTCTGTGACTATTACCAAACCAGGGGCAGAATATTTACACTCTGATTGATCCAGAGTGAAGATGAAGTGCCTGGTGGCAGCCACTTCCCCACAGCAGCTGCCATGGGTACCACAAAATTCCCTCTGCCATCCCAGCTTCATGAAGGAGGATTATGAGAGGGGAAAGCCAGATGCACATGGGCACAGGCCACCACATGTAGCAGCTGCAGTGTGGCAAAATTCCACCCTGGGGCCAGAGAGGGAAGAAGGAGACTGAGAGGACACACACAAGCTAGGGCAGAGACTGCAACCACCTCACTGCTTCTCCCCTGCCACAGCCATCACCAGGCTGCAGTGATCCAGAGACAGCATCATGTGGACACAGCACTGCAGGACAATTTCAGTCCTTGGAGGCTCTGTGACAGCAACACACACAAAAGCTTTTTTTGCCTTCTATTTTTCCTCTAAACCACACGTGGCACAAAACCAACACAGACCTGGCCAACACAGCCACACTTACTCTCTGCACTACCAAAATCTACAGCTCCCATCCCAACTCCCCTCCCCCTTCCCCATCCCCCCCTAGACACACCAAGTAGCATCCAACTCACCCTTGCTGCACCGGCTGGAGCTGCAGGATCACTTGGGTTTTGGTATCCTCCGGGTTCTCCCCTTCGTTTCCATCACTTGGTACAACCACCACATCCCCCACGGGGACGCTCACCTCGGCATTTGCCATCTCTCACATGAAGCCCAGCGGTGCCGGTGCCTGCGGTGCTGCAGAGGGCAAAGCAGAGGCAGGTCTGTGCCGTGGCAGCAGCTGCTTGCCTGTGCAGGCAGAGGGGCAGGCGCTGGTCTGCTCCGTGAACATCAGCACCCAGACCTGCTGCAGCAAAGGCCAGGCTAGAGGGGAGTGTAGGGATGGGAGCTCCAGCTCCAAAGTGGGGCCCAGGCAGTTTAAATCGACCACCAGAGAGAGAGGGCAAGTGCCTGTCACACACAGGAGGGTTTCTCCCTCCCTGGCGATCACAATCATAGGATCATTCAGGTTGGAAAAGGCCTCTGAGATCACTGAGTCCAACTGTGAGCCTAACGCTGCCAAATCACCACTAACTCATGTCCCTTGGCACCACATCGACATGGTTTTGAACACTTCCAGGGATGGTGACTCCAGCACTGCCCTGGGCAGCCTGGGCCAATGCCTGGTGAAGAAATTCTTCCCAATAACCAATCTGAACCTCCCTGGCACAACTTGAAGCCATTTCCTCTTGTCCTATCACTTGTTTCCTGGGAGAAGAGACCAATCCCCACCTCACTCCAACCTCTTTCCAGGGAGCTGTAGACAACCATAGCCAGGAAAATCTCATCTGATGACACAAAGCCGGCACAGGCAGAGCCCCCTCAGTGCCATCCCACTCCTAACTTCCTGAGCTGGCAGCAGCCAGCAGCTCTCCCCAGCCCTACCCTCACGGGGTGGTTTGGTGAGAGTTTCCCAGATGGAGCTGACTGGCAGAGCTTCCAGCTGCCCTTGGGATGCTCTGATCCCTGGAATGTGCCTGGTGCTGACCCTTCCCATGACAGAAGGGCTGTGGAGATGCCAGTACTCCCAGGGCAAAGGGCCTGTGTAGAAGCCAGTATTCCCAAGGCAGAGGGGCTGTGCAGCAGGAGATGCTCTCAGGGGGTGACCCAGCAGCACTGCACTCACACAGGTTGCTCCTACTGCTACCCAAGGAGGCATAAAGGTGGTTTGGGGACTGCTGTGAGCCAGGCATGGGTCACGATCCCTCCGACAGGGTGTAAAAGCTTCTGGAAAAGGCCTTGAGTCAGGAGAGGAGCTCAGGGCAGGTGATTGTGAGCTCTGTCCCACGGCTGGGACCTAGCAGGAGTCAGGACAGCCACAGGCCCAGGGAATCTAGGGCACAGACCCCCCGGGGGTCGCTGCACCTCCTGCCTCGGCCACCTCCTCACCCTCTCGGGGATTCTGGCACCCCCCCGGAATCCCCATGGGTCAGCAGGGCAGAGGCTTCCTCAGGATTTCCGACACTAGGGACACACAGAAACCCTGATGGTGACCGGCTGCAGCCCACACTGGGCAGGAGGCCGAGCCCAGGCCCCGGGGCAGGGTGAGCAGCCGGTAGGGCCTTGCAGGGAGTCTCGCCCCACCCCGAGACCCCTCGAGGCCGCGATGGAGCCGTTGCCCCCTCGCTAGGCCCAGAGCTCACCCTCGGTCCCCGAGGAGGGCAGAGGAGACCCCAGCGGAGGAGGGGGGAGTAGTCACTGAGGGGTCAGAGGTCAGCACTCCCCTCCATAGAGGTCAAGAACCAGAGGTGGAGGGGGGGGGAAGGCGCGGATGCCCCCCNGGTGGGGAAGCGGGACCGGGCAGGAAGGAGCATGCGCAGGAGCCGCCGCAGCCTCTGCCGCCAGCACTTCCGGTCGCCGCCTTCCTGATAGGGGACGGCGGCGCCGTGCTGCCCCCTGGCGGCACCATCCCGCGAGGGCCGTTCATGACGCTGGCGGGAGGGTGACATGAGAGGTGGGGTCTGTCCTCACCCCGTTCCCCGAGGGGTATTTGGGGCCGTCCCCAGCTCCGCCTCGGAGCTACGGGTGCCGCAGCCCCGAGCGAGGTCCCGCTATAGCTCCAAGTCCCCCAGCCCCGAGCGTTGCTCCTTCCCCTCCCGCTATGCCCTAACACCCCCCAACCAAACACTCCCCTCCCCGCTGCTGCCGGGACGAGTCCACCGGTCCCCGCTGTGCCGGCTGACTGACAGTGAGGCTGTCCAACGGCTGTTCGGGGCCGGGCGGTGTCAGCCAATGGGTCCGGCAGGGCGGGCCGGGGGCGGGCACGGGGCGGCGGGCGCGGCGGGGCAGCGGCGGGGCCGGTACCGGCGGCGGGAGGATGCGGGCGGGCGGCAGGGCTGTGTGGGGGACTCTGGCGCTTGCCCTGCTCTGCCGCTGCCTTCTGCTGGGCCCGCTGGGGCTGCGCCCGGCCGTCGGACAGGAAGGTGAGTGAGGGTTGAGGTGTACCAGGACACGGCACCAGGATTGCTGCTCTCACCGACGCCTCCCGGGGTTCCCCTTCCTTCGCTGCCATGGGCAGTGCGCCCCTCACGGGACCAGTATCGGGATTGGGACTGAGTCTGGAATAGGAACTGCGTTCGGGAGTGGGATTGGGATGGGGACAGGCTCTTCACTGTGTTCGAACCGGGATTGGACCAGAATGGGCTCTCCGGTACCGATCCGGGACACGTACGCTCTGTCCACAGACCAGTATCGAAACTGGGTCCTGGATAGGAACCAGGACCGGGACCGGACGGGCTTCTCTCTGCCCCGTTACCCATCCGGGACAGACTGTTCACTGTGTCGTAACCGAGATCCGACCAAAGTGGGCTCCCCGGTACCGATCCGGGACAGGCCCCCTCTGTATACAGACCAGGACCGAGACTAGGTCCAGGATAGGGACCGGTACAGCGACCGAACGGGCTCCCCTCTGCCTCGTTACCCATGCAGGACAGGATCTTCACTGTGTCCCGACCAGGATGGACTCCCCGGTACCGATCCGGGACGTGTCCTCTCAGTCCCCAGGCTAGCACCATAGGGGGACGAGGTTCTGGCGGTCTACCTGTCCTGGTACCGGTCCAGGATAGGGTCCTCACCATCTGTCTGCCCCGGTTTCGATCCGGGACAGAGTCCTCACCATCCGTCTGCCCGGTACCGGGCTAGATGAGCTCTCCGCTGCCTCCAGCACCCCCCATTACCCGGTCCCGCACTCTCCTGCTCTCCCTTGCAGCCCCTGTCCCCCTCTGTCTGGCCCACCCTGTTCTCGGTGCCGGGGTGCTGCCCACCTCGGGGGTCCCGGTGGTCCTGGGGTCGGCTCCATCCCTCCCGCAGGGCTTTCCCTCGGAATCCCTAATCCCGAGGAGCCTGACTTTGCCTCAATTTAAGAGGATCTTAAGCCGGAGCTGACGGTAACGGCTGGGAGAGTCGGGCAGCGAGCTCCATCCCGGGAATGCCACGGGCCCCGGCAGCATCGCTCCAGGGGGTTTTGCACCCACCGGGATCCGGGAAGGCCAAACCTCATCCCGAAGACACTGGGTACTGCTCATCCCCAACTTATCAGACAGTGAGAGGACAAGGATGGGACATGTAGAGCATCGTCCTCAGCAAGGGGAAACTGAGGCACAGCCAGGATGGGATCCCTGGCAGCAGAACCGTGCTGCGTTCCCCACATGGGATTGGAGAGAAGATCTAAGAGTGGCTTTCCACCGGATCCCAAAGCCACCGGTGGATACCAGCAGCGTGCCGGGCTTTTCCCAGAGCATCGCCCTGTTGTGTCTTTCCTGCATCCTGTGAGAAAACAAACAAATCCCTGGCAGGGATGTCTCAGCTGTGGCGTCACCATCACCCAGCGGAAATCCCAGTTTTCCCACTTTTTTTGGAGGGGGAAGGCAAGACCCTAGCCCTCCCCCAGGGCTCAGCCTTCACCATTCCCATCCCCTCAGTAGCGTTTTCAGAGCCAAATCTCCACATGCGCCTGCAGCTCTGGCCTTATCTCTGGCATGTGCTGGCCGCCCTCGGGATGCTTTTCCCGAGGGTTTCCTTTCCTGGGATGGGTGCCCCCACCTCCTCCACACTCACCGTCATGGAGTTGGAGCTGAGGGGGAATCCATCCCAGACCCCCAGCTTGGGCTCACATGCCAGGCTGTCCCAGCCAGAGAGGGTTTTCCATGCAGACCCCAAATGGCTCAAACCTTCCTTGCTGGAAATTCCTCCAAAATACCCCAAATTTCTCTCCCCCTTTTAGGAGCTACTTTCCTGGGATCCCCCATGCTCTTATCCCCAGCACCCCAAATTCTTCCCAGCACTGCTGAACCGGGAGCTGCTGTGCAGCCAGGATGGGGAAATTTGGGATTTTCCCCAGTCCTGCATCCCTGCCCAAGGGATGTTCACAGGATAACCTTCCCTCCGGCTTGGCTACCAGCCCTTCCAGCAGAGTTTAGGGGGGTGAGGGGGGGGGGCGGTGCGGGGCTGGCGTCTTCCACCTCCGGTCCTTCCCCTCTTTTGTATCCCTGCAGGATATTCCCTGCCCGGTGCTTTGTGCTGTCTCCCAGCGACGGTGAGAGGAGCCAGGGCAAGGGCCGAGCTGTGCCCACCCCCACCATCACTTCTCTTTCTGCCCATCTCAGAATGGTGCTTGGCAGGAGCAGCAGCCTTTTGGGGATGGGGGTGTGTTTGGGGGTTGAATGATGGACCCTCAACATTCCCCCCAGCTCATGCCAAGGGGCTGAGCGCTGCTTCCCCCCATCCCTGTCCTTCCCTGTGCCCCAGTTCTGCCCAGAAATCCCATCTCGTCCCTGACACTCAGGTTTCCAGGATGTTTCCTCGTGGCTGAGGGTGGTGAGCCAGGAGAAAAGTCCTTCTTGTGGTGGGTGTTGGCGTGAGGCGATGAGGATGCAGCTGCCCAAGGTCATCCTCAAGGTCAAGGCTGCATCCGGGGGGCTCTGGGGGCTGCTCGGTGCTGTTCAACCACAGAGCAGGGGAGGATTTCCTCCTTGCATCCTTTTGTATCCCTCAAAACTGGGGTGCTCCTGGCCTGGTGATGGAGAAGAGCTGGAGGTGCAGGTCTGCAATAGGTGGCTGTGAGGGAAACTAAGGTACCTTCATGCCTGGATCCTTCCAGGGACTGTCCCCAAAGGGGGGAGCAGCCACCCAAAACATGGTTTAGATGAGGAAAACATTTAGAAGGGGCTTCAGGAGCCTGTGGGGTGTCCCTGGGTCCATGTCAAGTGGGAAACAGGCAGGGAGCAGCCCAAGTGAGTCCTCCTTACCCTGGGTCTGCTTCAAGTGGGGCAACTGAGGCAGGGAGCAGCCCACTGACTCCCAGCCCTGCTCCGGTCTCTCCACAGGGGATGGCTGTGGTCACACGCTGCTGGCCCACCACAGTGGCACCCTCAGCTCCAAGAACTACCCAGGCACATACCCCAACCACACTGCCTGCCGCTGGCAGTTGGAAGCCCCCTCGGGCACCTCCCTCCTCCTGGTCTTTGGGGATGTGGATCTGGAGCCCTCAGAGCACTGTGCCCGCAGCTCCCTGCTGCTCACTGACCCCCAGGCTGGCACTGTCTATGGTAAGTGGTGGTGGTGGGGGTGTCTCAGAAGGGAAACTGAGGCAGTGTCTGTTGAGGGGCTGTGGATGGGGGAGAGGGGCATGATAGTGCATTGTCTAAAGTGCTGGATGAGGAGAATATCAGGAGAATGCAGGGGTTTAGCTGGTTTCATCATGAGAAGGTGGGTAGCCAAGCAGGGGGGTAGCCAGGCAGGGGGGTAGCCAAGGAAAGGTGTATCTGGGAAGGGGATCTGTAAGGAAGGGGTACCCAAGGAGGGGGATATCTAAGGAAAGGAGTACCCAGGAACAGGGGTACCTTTGGAGGGGGGAGTATCCATAAGGTACCTTTGGAGGGGGGAGTATCCATAAGGACAGTGTTATTTGAGGAGGGGAATCTCTAAGGAAAGGAGTACCCAAAAAGAGGGATATCCCAAGAGGGGGGTGCTCAAGGAGTGGGATATCTGAGGAGGGGGTGTCTGAGGATGGGGGTACCCCACTATAGGAAGCATCTAAGGTGGGAGGTATCTAAGGAGAGGGGTATCTGAGGAGGGGGTGTCTGAGGATGGGGGTACCCCACTATAGGAAGCATCTAAGGTGGGAGGTATCCAAGGAGAGGGATATCTGAGGATGGAGGTATCCAAGGATGAGGACATCTGAGGAGGGGCTTATCCAAGGTTGGGGGTATCTGAGGAGGGAGCTATTGCCAAGCCAGAACCAAGATGGGACACACTCCCAGCTGGGACCAGATGCAGCCACCAGTTAATGAATTCTGCCCACTCAGCCATTTCCCAACTGCTTCCAGGATTTTCCTGGAGAGACTGAGTGGTCTTGGAAGGATTTGACAGCACTGGGAACACAGTGGGTGCTGGGGTGGTGGTGGTGGGGGAGAAGCAGCCCCACTGGAGTGTTGATGGGGTGGGGTGGGCTGGAGGACCAGCCCCGAGGTCCAGTGAGGGGTAGGGAGTGCTGTAGGGAATGTGGGGCGGAAAGGAGCCAGCTTGGATCCACCACTGCTCCTGGGATCGGGATTTATCCCTGTTCTCCAGGGCTTTCACCTTTTGGGGCTGGTAGCCGGCCGAGGTGACAGTATGTGAAGTCCTCATCCCCCATCCTCTCTGCTGTGACCTTGGGGACATGTTTGTCCCATCTCCCAGGATCCCAAAGCCAAGAGACTGAGGGGTCCTGGAGACACGTGGGAAAGGGAGGACCCCCTCTGGTCCTGGGGGGCTAGCAGAGGTGGGGGTTGGGGCTGGGGCAATGTGGCTCAGCACCCACAGCTCCCCTGGGTGCCTTCAGCAGTGCCATGCGTGCCGGCAGGCGAGGGGTGATGCATGGCCAGGGCAGGTTCCTGCTCCCTCACCCGCGGCTGCTGCTGGCCCTTGAGAAGTTCCAGATGTTTTTCGGGAAGCAGCCGGAGCAGGAGGAGGTCGTGGGCTCTGTCCTGCTGACTCAGCCCCGGGGGCTGGCGCCAGGCCTCATCCTGCTTGGGGTCCCCACAGGGGGTGGCAGCCTTCAGCCTGTGGCTCGGCCCAAGGGTCCCCAGCACCCAGGGGGTCTCCAGAGCTACCGGTTGAGTAGGCACCATTCCAGACAGGGCAGCTGGCAGGAAATCTGGGCATGTGTCATCTGCATTTCATCTGCATGACATTTGCATATCGTGCAGAGCCCCCATGCCATCGCTTCACTGCCCCTCTGACATCCCTGCACACACACACACACACATGTTCCATGTCCCCTGGGCTCCACCCCTCTGTTGAACAGGGTGAGGTGCAGGTCAGGGTGGGGAAACTGAGGCACAGCATGACCCCACTGTGGGGTTTTTGACACGGGGACACAGGGACACAGTTCCCTGTCCCCAGAGCAAGGATGACATTTGCTCAAAGCATCGCTGGGTGCTCCGAGGTCCCACTGATGGGCGTGACTCAAAGCATCTCTAGGTGCCCCGAGGTCCCACCGATGGACATGAAAGACATGGGGGGTGGCTGATAGCAGTCCAGGGATTGGGGCCACCTCTTGTCCCCAGATGGGACCAGACATGTCCCCAGGGAACCTGCCTGCCTACTAAGCTGGTTTTAATCACGGAGATGGAGACTGCAAATTAATTTGGATTAAAGAGGGAGGATTTGGGATGCAGCTTCAGCAGCTCCTGTGAAAGGGGAGATGGGGAGGGGATGAGGATGAAGCCCCCGTTTCAGGGTCCCACGGGGCTGTGCCATGTGTGGCAGCCCCAGCAGCAGGGGACACGGTAGCAGGCACTCAATGAGTGCTGGTGGTTGCTCATGGGGTCCCAGCCACGGTGGAATGAAGAGGCGCTGGGGGGGAGAAGTGTCTCTGGGAAGTGTGTGGGGGTGTCTCTGTGCAGCTGGGAAGGGAGGTGGGGACATCTCAGGGTGCCCTTTGGGAGCCTTGTCCATCTTCAACCTCCATGCCTATGGGCTGCTAGGACCATGCTGGGCATGGGACCACCCTGGTTGTGAGGCTACACTGGCATGAGGCCACCCTGGGGCTGGATCAGCCTGGGCATAGGACCACCTGGCATGAGGCCACTCTGGGGTTGGGACTACCTTGGGGATGGGCCACCCTGGGTGTGGGACCACTCTGAGCATAGGAGGTCCCTCAGGGTAGGACCACCATGGGGTTGAGACCATCCTGGCGTGAGACCACCTTGGCATGGGGCCACTCTCAGGATAGGAACAGCCTGGGTTTGAGACCATCCTGGCATGAGACAGCCTTGGTATGGGGCCACCCTCAGGATAGGACCACCCTGGGGCTGGGACCATCCTGCCTGGCACCTTGCTGGATGTGGGGCTACAGTGGGGTTGGGACTACCTTGGGGATGTGTGGGACCACCCTAAGCACAGCCAAAATGCCTGAGGCCCCCAAGCCCTGGCGAGGGCTGAGCCAAGGTAGGTGACACTGCAGGGTTGGGGTGTCCCCAGGGAGCCTCAATCCTCCCCATGGCCCAATCCCTGCTGACAGGGCCCTACTGCAGGAATGCTGGCCCTGCCACCCCGCTCCTGGTGACAAACTCCAGCACTCTGATCGTCCTGTTCAACAGCACCAGTCACCGCTCAGGACGAGGACTTCTCCTGTCCTATGCCACCTCACAACATCCAGGTAGGAGGGAGTATCCCCAGGGGATGATGAGACCCCTCCCTGGGCAGTGTCTTGGCCCATGGGGTGGTCACACAGCCAGGGATGGAGGGAGCTCCTTGCTGATCTCAGGGTGGGCTCCCATCACCCCAAGATTCCTGAAGATTCTCCCTGGCTGGGGACACAATATGGGAGACACCCCTCCACCAAGGACCCACCCTCCCTCGGCACCCTGGACCCCCAGGACAGCTGGGATCCCAATATCAGGCAGAGCCTCAGACATGGGACCAATAGCTACTGGGACTGAGGTGCCATATCTGGGGTGCCCAGGGGCATCTCTGCGTGGTGTGGGGTGGGTGGGGGTCCCTCACCCTGGGGTGTCCCTACCTTGCAGACCTGGTTTCCTGCCTGGTTCGAGGCACCCACTACACCCAGGAGCACGTCAGGTGAGTGGCCACGGAGGGTGTGGGTGCTCCCCACTTTGATGTCCTTCACCTTGACATCGCTGCCATCCCCATCAGCCCTGGATTCAGCCCTGTCAGCCCCCAGTTTTGTCCCCATCCCTTTCCCAGAGCTCGAGCTGTGCTCACCCCAGGGCTCTTGGGGTGCAACCACGGCAGGATGGGGGACAAAGAGTGGGGTACAGAGGGGATTGGGATGGAAACGAGCCCTGACCTCCCCCCCTCACCGTGTGTTTCAGCGTGTATTGCCCCGCAGGCTGCAAGGACATCGATGGAGACATCTGGGGCAACCCAAGCCAGGGCTACCGGGATGTAAGTGCAGAGCCTGGCTCACCCCATGGGTCTGCACCCATGGGTGCACCTGCTGGGGACGCTCCCCAGCACCCGTGGCTTCTGCTTGGCCCCTCCTGCCCTGCACAAAGTGCAGAGGATAGGTTTGGCTGTGGGGTACCCCGTGGGGGGTATGGGGAGGGCTGCTCTCACCCCTGCCCTGCTCCCCACAGACCTCAGTGCTGTGCAAGGCAGCAGTGCACGCTGGGGTGATCGCAGATGAACTGGGGGGGCAGGTCACCCTGTCCCGGCAGAAGGGGATCACGCTCTACGAGTCAGCCTTTGCCAATGGGATCCACTCCAAAAGGTGGGTGAGGAAGGGGCTGAGGACCCTGGCCTGCACCCCACACCCAGCTGTGGGCCCCACATTTTGGAAACTCCCCAGGGTTTGTTGTTGACCTGGAGACACCCTGTCTGATGCTCTCCTGCTTTCCTTCCTGCAGGGGATCCCTCTCTGAGAAGCGACTCCTGTTCTACAAAGGTATTTTTTCCCATTTCCCCCGAAATTTAGCCACCATTTTTGGCTGCCAAACCCGGTCCCACCTCCCATGCCCTGCCTGGCTGGGGGTCCTGGGCTCCCATCCTGCTTTTTTCCTCTTGCCAGCCTGTGGTGATGTGCTGGAGGTGGCCACCTTCAGCACCTCGTCCTGGTGGCATGAGAAGGACATTCTGGGCCAGGACCGAGCCTGGCTGCCTGAGCGGGCAGCGCTGGGCACTGCTGGCCACTCCTGGGCAGCTGAACCTGGCTCTGAGGCTGCTTGGCTGGAGCTGGACCTGGGCACCCGCAGGAACATCACAGGTGAGCATTGGCCATCAGAGAGGTGACAACAGCTGCCCTTGGCCCTGTGCCACCCTGCCTAGTGTCCTCCTCACGATAACATGGGTGCCAGCCTCACTGCCTCCCCCTAAAAACAGCCCAGAGCAGTTGCAACCTCCCATTATAACTCCTTAGAGGCATCGGAGCTACTCGTGCCATGGTTTTACTGGTGCAAACTGGGATGCAGACAGCACCAACCCCCCTGGGCTGGCCCTGTCCCTCTTTTGTCCCCTCTGTCCCTTCTCCCCCGCCTCATCCACAGCCGTTGCTGGGACGAACAAGTTAATATTATGCTCTCGCATCTGGTGCCAGCCAGCAGCTTTTGTTCAGCCAGAGCCTGCCCAGAGCAGGAGCTTTGTGCGGTGGCGGCTGGCGACCGCGGCGAGGAAAATGGGGACATTGTCCGGCCGGAGGCTGGAGGAGGGAGGAATGCAGGCTTGGCAGCCGGGGCCGGAGGTTATCGGCTCCTGGGGGGCAGAGCAGGGGGGTCTGACACTCAAATCTGCCACCCAAACCCCCTGTCAGAGCTGGAGAGTGCTTCCCCGGGGGAGTAACAAGTCTTGCCCCCAAACCCCACCCAGCTGGGACCCGAGTATCCCAGAGGTGGGGTTATTCCAGCTGAGAAAGCTCTGCCCGGTGCACTGGGGCATGCAGGGGCCCCTCCTCCCCAAGCCATTGCTCAGCCCCACAGCCCCGGACTGACAGCAGGGCCGCCCCTGAACCAACAGGTATCATCACCAAGGGCTCCTCTGAGCAGCACGATTACTACGTGACGTCCTACCGGATCTCCTCCAGCCGTGACGGGAAGAACTGGAGACCCTACAGAGGCAGCAGTGGCCTGGAGGACAAGGTGGGCATGAGGGGGACGACAGCAGGGCCACAGACCCTCCCCTGCCCATGGACATTTGGCCATTGGCACCCTCTCCACCCTCTCCATCAGGTCTTTGAAGGAAACTCTGACAGCCACAGGGAGGTCTCCAATGCCTTCATCCCCCCTGTCACTGCCCGCTACATCCGTGTCACACCCCAGAGCTGGCACCAGCGTGTGGCCTTGAAGGTGGCCCTGGTGGGCTGTCAGCTGGCACGGGTCCGTGCACCCCGGCCCTATGGTGAGCCCTCCCATCCCACATCCCCTGACATCCCAAATGGCCCTCAGGGGCCTCTGCCTCCCTCTGTGACCTGTAGCGGTTCCACACTCACAGGATCTCAGCATGGTGGGGGTTGGGAGGGACCTCTGGGGATCATTTCAGTCCAAACCCCCTGCTCCAGCAGGGTCACTCCCAGCAGCTTGCCCAGGGTCACCTCCAGCTGCCTTGGCAATCTCTCCACACAAGGAGACTCCACAACCTCTCTGGGCAGCCTGGGCCAGGGCTCTGCACCCTCACAGCAAAGATTCTCCTCCTGCTCAGCTGGAACCTCCTGGGTTCCAGTTGGTGCCCAGTGCCCCTTGGCCTGTCCCTGGGCACCACTCAGCACAGTCTGGCCCCAGCCTCTTGCCGCCCTTGAGCTTTTAGCTGTTGCTCAGCATTGATCAGCTCCCCTGTGGGGCTGCTCTTGTCCAGGCTAATCAGCCCCAGGGCTCTCAGCCTTTCCTCCTGCCAGAGCTGCTGCAGTGCCCTCAGCATCTTCCTGGGCTCTGCTGGACTCTGTGCAGTAGTTCCTTGTCTCTTTGGAAGTGGGGAGCCCAGAACTGGACCCAGGACTCCAGCTGTGGCCTGTCTAGGGCAGAGTAGAAGGGGAGGAGAACCTCTCTTGACCTCCTGGTCGCACTCTTCACACTCACAGTCTCCACTCTCCCCCACAGTACCCAGTATCCCCGAGGAGGTCCCTGTCCCCACCAGCCACCCAGCCAGCCGCACACCCATCCCTGGCATCGTCCTGGACCCAGAGAAGGCAGGTGGGTGCCATGAGCACTGTTCCTGGGGCCCAGTATTGTCTTTCGGGTGCTCCAGGTACTGATAGACCCACTCCACTTTTAAGATCCCACATTGATTTCCTCCTCTGGTGGCCCAGGTGGGCTCCTGGCACCCATGGGTGCAGAGAGGTGGCATGTGGCACCCAGACAGCTGATGCTGTCCTCCTTCTGCAGGCTCCATGCTAGTGGTGATGCTGCTCGTCGGTGGCTTTGTGCTCCTCTGCGCTATCCTCTTGCTGCTGGCTTTCCTCTGCCACAGGAAGAGGTGGGTCCCATCCTGCTCCCTGCTTTGCTCCATCACCTCTCCAAAGCCCAGCAGCTCTATTCAGCTGCTTGCTGGGTACCAAGGGATGCAGCAGCTGCGAAGAGGTGGATGGTGGTGGGCATGGGGCATCTGAGACCCTTCACCCCCGTCTTGCTCTCCCCTTGGCAGGAAGCCCTTGGCAGAGCTGAACTGTGGAATCAAAAAAGGTAAAACGTCCCCAACCCCTCCGTGGGGGTCTTGCCGTGCCTCAGGGCCCAGTTCAGGAGGGGTGCAGGTAGTTTAACAGGCCCTGAGCTGTTCCATCCCCAGGGGCACTAGCCTGCCCCAAGGCATGGCACTGGCTGTCCCCAAGGGACAGCATGGGACAGCCAGGGCTTTGCACTCTCTTCCTAGGGTATCCTGAACTAGAATCGAGTCAGGTGTGCTCCCTGCAGAGCCTGCCATCCCCCAGCTCCACCCTGGCCTCCTTCCCCACAGCGCCTGTGCCAGGAGACCTCAGTCAGACTCATTCACCAGGTAACATCAGGGCACAGATGGGTTCCTCAGCCCACAGCTGGCCTCATTGCACCCCGGGGACACCATGGGCTGCCAATTCCCACACCCAGCCCACCCCCAGCACCACTGTGGTCCAGCCACTGTCCCTGCATGTAGCCCTCTGCAAAAGGGAGACCCTGGCAGGACTTATTAATTACTATTCCACCTCAAAGCCAAGTGTAGGCAATGGAAGGTGGCTGAAGGGCACCGGGAGCCCTGCTCTGTGCTGGGGCAGAGGGAACATGCCCGTGGGTGGAAGTCACGTCCTGGATGGGTTTTGGCATACCATCTGCCCAGCTTTTCCCAGCCCTCGGAGCCCAGATGTGCCTGTTTTTTTCCACCCACGGTTGCCCCCACCCCACCCACATCTGAAGCAGCACCATGACCCCTATCCTGTTACAGGGACAGTCCCTGTTGTCTCCCCCAGCTTAGAGCCTGGTATCCCTGTTGCAGAGTACGCCGAGCCAGACCTGGTGCAGGCGAGCCCCAGCAGCCAGCCAGGTCCTTCCACCTTCAAGCCGCTCCCGGACGAGGGCTACACCCTGCCGCTGGTCGTGAGCCACTACGACGTACCGGGCAAATACCACGAGTACGCTGAGCCGCTGCCGCCCGAGCCGGAGTACGCCACACCGTTCTGCGAGCCTGAGCCCACCGCTATCCACCGGAGCCTCTGCGGCATCACGGGGCTGCCCGGCTGCCCCCCGGTGCGGTACGATGCACCCACTCCGCGGCCTGGGGAGCTGCCTAGTGGGGTGGGCACGGCCATGGCCCGCCGGGGGGAGCGGACTGCTAGCCCCAGTGGGGATGTTCCCTCTGTGGAGGGCTCCCGCTGCCCGCGGGGGGACTGCTGTCCTCTCTCACACGTGTACCACGAAGCGTTGTGAGGGGTTCCAGGAGAAACAGGGAGAGCTGCGGGGGTTGCCTGACGGGTGCCGTGCTCCGGGCGGGGGACCCCGGGGGAGCTTTTATAAGAACAATTTTTATTTAAATACAAATATATATATATATATATACGCACAGACGCACAAGTGCGTGCTAGTGGCTGCTCACACATCCACTCGAAGAAACTCGACATACACAGCCTGCTCTCATTTCCATCCTAAAACGCCTTGCCCTTGACTATGAAGACCTAGACCCTTGCCTCCAGCTTTCTTTCCTTGCACTGCACAAGCCCGGGGCGCCTGGAACTGTCGGTTGTCGCCCCCACACCTCTCTTTCCTTCCACTCCGCAAGCCCAGGGCGCCTGGAACTGCCGATTCCCTCTCCTCCTCCTTTCCACTCCACAAGCCCGAGGCGCCTGGAACTATCGGTTTCCTTGCCTGCACCTTTCTTTCCTTGCACTGCACAAGCCTTGGGCGCCTGACACCACCGTTTCCCTCCCCTCCACGTTTCTTCCGTGCCACAGAACAAGCCCAGGGAGCCTGAAACTACCGACTTCCTTGCCCGTAGCTCTCTTTCATTGCACTGCGAAAACCGGGGCGCCTGGAACTGTCGATTACCGGCCACCCCCCTTACAAAAATTGTGCTTCCGAAATCTCTTGATGTCGATTCCGCGGGGGTGGCCGCGAGACCCCCCCGTGCCACGCACGGCAGAAGCCCTTTTTAAAGCCACGCTTGGCCGCCCGACAGAACCGGAAAGCATCAGAATACCGCCGCGATCATGGCGAGACAACGCGTCGCTCCTGACAAACAGCGCCCTGAAGGCTGTTTCTCCTTTCTTTCTCCCTGCCACTTATCATGCCTTTCCACCATTTCTGAGGGGTTTTGCCCCAAAAATGCGTCTAGCTTCTCCCGGCGGCCGCTCGAAGTGACATGCAAATCGCGCGGGGCATGCTGGGCCGCCTCCCCGCTGGGGACGAGGGGGTGGTGCCTTGGCGGGAGGGGCCGTGAACGCGCGCAGCCAGGCTGCCTCCCGATTGCCTGGCGCTGGGAAGCACTTCCGGGTGGCGGTGGCGGTGTCCCGGAAGGGCTCTGAGTGCGCGGCCGAGGCACAGCGGTCTGTGGCGGAGGCTGAGGCCGACCGCGGGTCATGGGGAGGTAGGGGGCGGCGACGGGATCGCGGAAGGGATCGGGGAGGGAAGCTCTGGCTGGTTTACACCCGCTTTTACAGCCTCAACCGCGGAGGGAGCGCGGGGGTGGTTGCGACAGGCCGTGCTCCGCCGCTCACCGCGCCGGGCCTGGCGCCGGCGGGCAAACCCCTACTCGTGTGGCGGACGGCAGCCGGGGAGGAGGGTCCTGGAGCATGAGGGGGAACTTCCGCAGCACTAACAGGCGGGGCCCGGCCCGGTGCGGGGCAGTGTCAGTGACTTTGGCTCTTCCCGGCGGATTTGGCCCCGGCGGCCTCCCCGTTTTGCACGGGGAGATTGTGTTCGGTCTCGTAATGGCAGTCGTGGGCCTGGTGGCGTCTTTAGCCTGGTGGCCTCTTTAAGCTGGTGACTGGAAAGATGCTGGAAGAAAACATCTGGGAGGAGCAAGTGCGGAGCTGTGGCCTCCCCAGAGGCTAAGTGTCAGTGCTTTGGGGGTGAGAGGCGAAGCTGGAAGTTGCATCAAGGACTCTAAAGGTTTGAGTTACCTGTCAGCGTCCAACAGACACCTGCAGGGGGAGGAAGGATTTTCTTACTCTTCCCTTTTAGCTGGTGCAGCTCATGGCCAAGTGCAAGTGACAGCTGCTTCCTTGAGCAGTGTAAGAGAGGACTTTGCCTCATGTTTATAATGACTAAAGCTGAAAACAACAACTTTCCCAGTTTTCCCCCCTGCTAATAAAGAAACCCTGGGACTGTAGAGTCCTTTGCAAACCTTTGGTAGAAATCACTATGTCTTAATGGAAGTGAGAGCCCTCCAAGCCCTCCAGGGAACATGGTGAAGGTCTGATGGGCTTTAACATAGGCTTTAATTGTGGCAGTCACCCTGTGCTGTAGGACCAGTGCTTAATGAGTTACAGCAGAGCTAATTGCAGCCACCAGCCCTGTTCCTGCTGCAGAGGGAAGCTGCTGTTGCAGACTCACTCACCGGTGAGTCAGTGCTGACAGCAAACCCCAAGATACTCTGTCTTCTGACAGAAAAGAGGAATTTGGCCAAATTCTTATCTTCTGAGGAAAAAAAAAAACAGTGGAATTTGGCCAAACTTCTCCTCCCACTGCAGGCTGCTGGGAGACACCTCATCCTCTGCAGCAGCCTATGCTCCTGATTGTGTGATGCCTTCTGAGAGAGAAACCCTCTGGTGCCATCCAAAGGCCAGCACTTGCTCTCCTGCCTGCAGCTCTGGCCTCTTGTGCTCTTGTGATAGAATGGGTGACATGAAAAAAAAATGTCTGGTGTTCCTGTAGGCAATGAGAGTTGTGTGGAAGAGGAGGAAGCCAGAGTAGGTTAACGCTGACTGCTGCCACTGGGAAGCCTTTGGGCATGGCCTCTCCCTTCGCTGGCCCCACAGCGGTTGCTGATGTAATTAAAGATCTAGACACTCAGATAGCTGTAAGTAAACCCCTGAGGCTTGCCATGGGGCTGGCATGTGGGATTTATCCCAGGAATCCACTCTGCATCCCTTTAGTTTTGTGTTTGAGGATCTTAATGGCACAAGGATGTGATAAGATCCAGAAGGAAATGACCCAAACCATTTGATGCTAATAAAGTGCTTCCTGCCTAAGGATTTTGGGGCTTTCTTCCCTGCATGGGGGGGGTAAGAATTCCTGCTTTGGGGGTTTGTAAAGTGAGGCATGGGGTGAAGAGCTTGAGATCAGCCTGAGCTAAAAGCCAGGCTACAGAGTCCTTCCTGTTCTTGTGCTGAGCTCCTCATCCAGACTTCACAGCTCAGAGGTTTGAGTGTGAGCCTGGTGGTTTCCCATTGTTAATCTGGTCCAAATGGAGCTGGAAACTTGCTGAGGGCCCTCCAGGAGTGTGTTTGGGTAGAAACTCTTTCAAGGGCTCTGTGGCAGTGGGTGCAGCCATGCATGAGGGTGCTGTGGAATGAAGCACTAAAGCAGCTGCTTCTGAGTGCTCCTGTGTGATCTCTGGGTTCTGTTGTGGTGTGAATTAATCCAAACTAACCAAGTGTGCTCTGCTGAAGGGGAAATGTCAGTTTGTAGCCCAAGTAGCAGACTCTCTGCTCCTGGCTGTGTGTGTGAATGTGCTGTAAAGCTGTTTAAACAAACTCTTTTTCTCTCCTAAGTTCATCCTGTGACACAAAAGCTTTCAGGAGAGGTGGCTGCTCCCAGCAGCTGCTTCTCCCCCATCTCTGGGCCCAACAGCAGCTGCTGCACAAGGAGCTTTGACACCCAACCATTCCTTAAATGCTTCTTTCCTGAGACAGACCTGTCCCTGCTGCCCACAGCAGTTGTGGGGGTGGAAGATTCAGGGCTTGGATGAGTTTCCTCTTGTGGAGCAGTAAGGACAGAGCAAAGCCTCAAGCCTGGGGGGGTGGGGTTGGAGCTTTCCAGCCATGACACAGAGGAGCTGCCAGTCAGTCTGTGTGTCAGCTCAGTGACCAACAACCTGGATTACTTCAGGCACTGAAGGGTGAACCTGAAAGATGTCAGTAAGCAGTTAAGCCACCACAAACCTCTTCTGGTTCACCATTAACAGCTTGGTAAATCTGCCTTCATTTTCTGTGGCTGTTGGGTGCCTGGTGTGGGAAGAACAAGCTGGGGGTGTGGGTCTCTGCCACGTGGCCTCTGAGTAGCCAGACTTGGCTCTGAGCCCTGAAAACAAACCTTGTGCTGTCAAGAATGGGCTGCAGACTGGGTTTGATGTGGGGTGCTGCTCAAAAGGAGACCTCCAGCCTGTGGCAGGCAGCCAGTGGAGCCTGAACCCCATCTTCTTGGAAGAGGGGAGATGAGGACTTGAGTGCTGCATCTGCTGCTCCCCTGCATTGCTGCTGCAGGAGCAAGCCATGTCCTTTAGGTACAGCTTCTTTGCATGCTCTCTGTTTGTGGCCCAAGTAAGATGGGCTCAGAAAGGCCCTGAGCAGAGGGCAAGGGGTGGGCCTTGCCCACAGGAGTGGGGTTCAGTCCCAGGCACAAGCAGAATGGTCAGGAGCTGCTGCCTCCTGTCAGTGCCCTGTGTGTAGCCACTGTGCTCCTCGTGGTGAGCAGCATTTCCATGCACCAGGAGAAGGTTTTCTCCTCTTCTAGCCATTGCTTCTCCCTTCTTGCTGCATCCAGAGAGACCTGATCTTCTGTAAACCTCTGGGCCCTGTCAGGACACTGCTGTTTACCCTGGACAGAGATGTGATCACCCTGTTGAGTTCCTTCTGTGTTTGCTGACTGTGACTTTCCTTTCCCAGCTGATTGGTTTGGGTCCCCACAACCCCAAGAAGAAGCAGGACCTCGATAAGCTTTATGATCTAAAAGCTAAAGCCCAACAGATTATGAACCAGTTTGGCCCTTCTACCTTGATCAACCTCTCCAACTTCTCCTCAATAAAGCCAGAACCAGCCAGCACTCCCCCCCAGAGCTCCATGGCCAACAGCACTGCTGTGGCCAAGATGCCTGGAACCCCCAGTGGAGGAGGACGCCTCAGCCCTGAGAGCAACCAGGTAATCTCATCCCTGGCTTCAGGGCAGTGGAGGAGATGCTCAGACCTGCATGTGGCTTCATTCAGAGAATCACAGACTAGTAAGGGCTGGAAGGGACCTCTGGGGATCATCCAGCCCAACCCTCCTGCTCCAGCAGGGTCACCCACAGCATCTTGCCCAGGGTCACCTCCAGCTGCCTTGGCAATCTCTCCACACAAGGAGACTCCACAACCTCTCTGGGCAGGGCACCAGTCCCTGGCACACACATAGCAGTCCCAGCAGGGGTGGCCTGCATTCCCCATGTGTGTCCAGGCCATCTGAGCAGGCTGCCAGATCAGGGTGATAGCTTCAGCCATATCCTGTAAGGCTGAGGGTCCTGCTGTTGCTCAGCAGCAGTACAGATTCTACTCCCTACCATTTTTGGGCCTTCTGCCCTGGAGTAACCCAGCACTCAGATCTCTGTTATCCATTGGAAACACTAAAGCTGATAAGCACTGGAACCATGGCAGTGCCTTTGTGCCTTCAGCACAAATTCAATCCCTGACAAGTCACTTGCACTGGCTATTTGCCTCTTAAAACTTTAGTTCTGCCTTTGTCCCCTCCCTTGCCAGCAGCCTTGCTTCAGCCAGTGGCATTTTAGTGCCAGTTTAGTGCAGGAGACTTCTTTATCCTGGCCTGCTGCATTCCACTTTCTGTTCAGAGCAACCACTGGGGCTTGAAGGTGACTCCTCAGCAGCTGATAGTTCTTATCTCTGCCATTCAGAGCTGATAAGCTGTGTCAGCATGCATGGCTGGGCCTGGGGAAGGGGGAAGGCAGCAGAGGAAGGGATCTTCTTGTAGCTGTGCTGTGTGGGCAGCTGCCCAGGCTGGAGCAGGGCAGTCAGTTTTCCCTCTTCTCCCACACAACCAGGTTTTGACCAAGAAGAAGCTGCAGGACCTGGTGCGTGAGGTGGATCCAAACGAGCAGCTGGATGAAGATGTGGAGGAAGTAGGTACCAAGCCATGGCAGGGGCTGCAGAAAAAGCTCACCTGGGATTTTTGGACAGCCCACTGAGCCTTTAGCCAGGGCAGGGAAGGGAGGATTGGTTCATTTTACACTCTTGGCTCCTCATGTTCACTTCAGCCTTCAGCCATTCGTGGCCATTGCTGCCTCCCAGCATCTAAAGGGGTTGGAAAGCAGCAGTTCTAGCAAATGCCTTGGAAACAGCAGGTGCTGAGGGCTTGTTTTCCTACTTCCTGCAGCAGTTGAGCTGCTCAGTACTCATCAGCCTGGTTCTTGCCCTTCTCCTGCCCCAGATGCTGTTGCAGATTGCTGATGATTTCATTGAGAGCGTGGTGACTGCTGCCTGCCAGCTGGCCAGGCACCGCAAATCCAACACCCTGGAGGTCAAGGATGTTCAGCTGCATCTTGGTGAGTGATTTTTAGCTCTGCCCCCACTCAGCTGAGACCTGAGCATGTGTCCTGAAGTCAGAGCATAGCTGCAGGGTCAGGCTGGGAAGCTGAGAGTAGCTTCAGCTTCCTTGCTGCTTACTAATGTCTTCATCGTGGGGGAACAGGATGTCTGCCCCTCCCCAGCCCCTCTCCAAATCTTGCAGCTCTGCTGTCTGTAGCCTGTGTGGGAAGGTTCCTAGCACAGGGACTGCATCTTCCCCGTGTTTGCTGCTGTGCAGCTCTCCACTGCTCTGGTTCTGTGGAGCTTTTAGGGGTGGATTGGTGGCTCCAGGCAGGTTTGCTGCTGGTGTGCTGGTGGTGCTGAGGATACTCCTGGGGTGGGAGGTTGGGGTAGAGGGTGCTGACCTGTGCTGTCTCTTGCAGAGCGTCAGTGGAACATGTGGATCCCAGGCTTTGGTTCTGAAGAGATCAGGCCCTACAAGAAAGCCTGCACTACAGAAGCTCACAAACAGGTGAGGAGCTCTCAGGAACACTGAGAATTGCACAGCTGAAGCATGGTATGGGAAGGGTGAGCTTGAACTCCTGGCACAGGGTGAGTCTGTAGCCTCTTCTGAGTGGTTGGGGCTTGAAATAACATCCAGAGGCTCCTCACTGCTTTGTGCAGAGAGGAATTCTCAGTACTTAAAGTGCCTGGAAGAAAGATGGGGACAGACTTTAGCAGGGCCTGTGGGGACAGGCCAAGGGGTGAGGGTTTGAAACTGACAGAGGAGATTTAGACTGGAGAGAAGGAAGAAATGTTTTATGCTGAGGGTGGTGAGAGCCTGTCCCAGGTTGCCCAGAGAGGTGGGAGATGTCCCATCCCTGGAACCATCCCAGGTTGTTTGGGGCTGTGAGCAACCTGATCTAGCTGAGGATGTCCCTGCTGACTGCAGGGAAGTTAGACCTAGATGACATGGAGGTTTAATCCCAGTGGCACTTGCTAGCCTCAGGATCTCACTCCTCCAGGAGAGGAGCACAGGCACTTTCCCTTCCTCTGGCTCTGCCTTGGAATCTCGTGAAGATTTCAGTGGACTTGAAAGAGCTGTGTGGAAAGGAGTCAGGCTGTGCCCTGGGAGAGCCTGAGACACCTTGTTCCACGTGGTTGTTCTGCACTGACCTGGCCTGGGCTGCTCCACTTCCCACATCCTTTTCTTTCTCCCTGCAGAGGATGGCACTGATTCGCAAAACTACCAAGAAATAGCCTCTGGGAGGAGCCAGGAGAAGCCTCCAGTGCATTTTGGGACATCTGCCTCTCCACTGCAGCCTCCACCATGCCATCCATGGGATATTTTTTTTAATGCTTTACAGAGAAGCATCTATTTTTTATTAACAGTGCAGCAATATCTTGACTTTCTGAGGAGATCTGCCAAAAACATTCTCCATCCCTTCCTCCTTCCCCTGAGAGCAAGAGCTAGCTCCAGACAAAGACTTTTATTTGTGACTTGAAAGTGGTTTATTGTGTAAGTGATTATCCAAGGGACAGAGCATTTGATCTTGTGTGGGACAGTATTAGAAGCATCTGTAGAGGTTTTTGTTTCCTCCTTCCTGCCCCTACCTGCTCCAGTACTTTGTAATGTCAGTGTTTATATAAATACTTGCCTTTGTTTTACATGAATAAAGAAATTATTAATCTAAACCCATGGCACAGCCTTGTGCTCTTCAGAGAGGGTGGGGAGGGACCAGAGGGAAGGGGACAGCCTCTGAGCTCCTGGCTGTCTGCAGGTGCTGCTGCCCTCACATCCAGCCCAGGGTGAGGAGTTTCCCCAGGGCTTGGGTGTTTAACTGCTGGCAGGATGTGGTGACTGAGGACACCAAGTCAAGGTGATGCTGGTTTTCTGCTTGCCTGAGACATGGAGAAAGGCCCTGCCTGCTCTGCTCAGTCCACTGGAGAAGCTGCAGGTGCTGTTCACTCTGTGAGCTCCTCCAGGGCTCCTGCAGCAGGGCCTGTCCTCCCTGCCTGGCTTGCTGCTGGGGCCCTTGGCCTCCCAGGGCCTCCAGGGAAACCAGCTGGGCTGGAATAACCCAGAAAGACATCCAGGCTCCCTCCTCTGCACCTAAGGAGCCCGAGGGGTGCAATGAACACCAGTCTGATGGGTGCTAGGGTGGGGGGAGTCTCCATCCTTGTCTGCTGCTCTGAGGAGGTGGAGTTGTTCCCTGACTGCTCCAGCTCGGTGTGCCCAGGGGGAGCTGCTCTTCAAAGCCTCC
Source organism: Galbula dea (assembly GCA_013399015.1). NCBI lineage: Eukaryota > Metazoa > Chordata > Aves > Piciformes > Galbulidae > Galbula > Galbula dea. The sequence continues at coordinate 418,509 of VWZX01000031.1, read as the reverse complement.
TGAGGGTGGAGGAGACCAGCTCAGAGTGAACAGAGGGGGTAGTAAAAGGGGTTTCAGGTCACCACTGATCTGCCATGGGACCAGGGGTGCCAGGAGGAGCTGTGGTTACACTCTGAAGGATGGAAATGAGAAGGGGATTTGGAGAGAGACTAGGGGAGCAGGGGTGGCAGACCACTGCCCCATCCTGCCTGGGGACCTCACCCTTCCCAAGGGCATCCCTGGCATAAGCTGCTCCTCCTTTCCCAGGAAAGCACAGGCAGGCAGAGGTGAGCAGGGGCCTTTAATGTACTTTGGCAGCCACTCGATGCTCCTGCCTGCTCCCTGCTCCCCCTCCTGCGGAGCCCAGCCTGTCCCCAGCGGCCCCTGCTCTAACACGAGCATCTCTTTCTCTTCTCTCCCTTCTCTGGCTCCCGAGCCTGGAGCAGTGCCGGCAGGGGGACGCTGCTCTTCACCCCATCCCATGCCTCGGTGGCAGCCAACCTCCCTGCCTGCAGTGCCTGGTAGATGGCCAGGGTCAGCATCTGGAAAGCTTGGACAACGTTGCTGGCATCTTTGGCCGAGGTCTCCACATACTGCACCCCCAGCGAGGCTGCCAGCTTCTCTGCCTCCTTCCTGCCCACCTGCCGCTGCCCTGCCAGGTCGCTCTTGTGCCCCACCAGCAAGAAGACCATGGGGAAGGGCTGGACTGTGTCTGTCACCTCCCGGTGCCACCTCCGGATGCTCTCGAAGGATGGGCGGCTGGTGAGGTCGAAGAGCAACATCCCCCCGGCTGAGTTCCGGTAGTAGGAGCGAGTCACAGACCTGGGGTGCAGAGAGAAATGAGGTGAGCAGCTCCCAGGGGTGCTTTCTGCCACTTTAGGCAGCATCTCTCCTGCCTGCAGAGCAGCCTCGGCCATGTCCTGCCCCCCCGCCATCCCCTTGCTCCCAAGCCACCCTAAGAGTGAGGAGATGCATCCCTTCTGCAGCATCAGCAGTGCTCCAGGCAGCTCTAACTCTGTTCGGCTACCAAAGCACGTCCATCCCCTGCAGCCACATTCCGGAGCTCCCCTGTTCCCTGCAGCCACATCCTGGAGCTCCCCTGTTCCCTGCAACCACGTTCTAGAGCTCTCCCAGCCCCTATAGCCATGTTCTGGAGCTCCCTTGTTCCCTGTAGCTCCCCTGAGCAGCCACAGCAGTGAGATGTGAAGGGTCCTGGCAGCTGAACTAAGGAAGACACTTTGCCCGGCTCCCAGCCTCCTCCCTCAGCCCTCTGCAGCTGGTGTGGCAGAAGGGTGCTGGGACAGCATCCTGTACCCTTTGGAGCTGGAGCCAGGGCTTCCAAGGCAACTCCAAGGCCTCCTTTCCCAGGGGAATGCCCTTGGCTTTGGCTTATCCAGGCCCCTGCAGCCTGCTTGGTGCTGGGCTTCATGTTCCCTCACTCCCCATCAAGAGAGTGCTGGGAACACCTGGCTGTATCCAGGTCCTCCCTGGGGTTGCAATCACCACACCCCACCAGCACCCCAGCTCCAAGGGGACACCTAACTCCCCCATCCCCTCCCCACACCGTGGCTGGAGCCAGACTCACCTGAACCTCTCCTGGCCAGCTGTATCCCAGAACTGCAGCTTCACCCAGAGCCCTGGCTCCAGCTCCACGAACTGCACGTAGAAGTCCACCCCCACCGTCTGGTTGACTGCATCCAGGAAGACATCCTCAGTGTAACGCCGGAGCAGCGAGGACTTCCCCACCGTGGAGTCCCCCAGCATGATCACCCGGAACTGGTAGTGCCACCGCGGCTCCATCGACACTCTGACGGCTGCTGGGACCTGCCACCCCCGCACTGGGAGCGTGTCTGGGCAGGCAGGCAGCGCTGGGTGCCTCTGCTCCTCTACCCTGGAGGTGATCCCGCCCCACCATGGGTGCTGGGTGGCCCCTTTGGAGTCTCTCGGCTCCCTTTAGCTTGGCTCCATTGGGCTGGAAGCATTCAGGGGTGGTGCCTAGTCCCATTTTCCCAGGGGTGGCTGCGGGACAGGAGGTTCACCAAGTGACATGGCCATGTGCAGACATGGGGACTCACCAGACAGATCCCCCCCGAGAGCAGAGCACCCCCCATGGTGTGGGGTGAGCTCAGCCACGTGTCCTCACCAGGGGTCCAGTGCTCGGCACAGCCTTTATTTAGTGTGGAGAAGCCTCAGGTTTATTATAAACACTCCTGCAGGCCAGTAGTATTTCTTCAGAGCCCCTACATTAAGGCTTGAAATAAACCTTGGGGGGGGATGCAGCCCCATGCATCACCCAAGGGTGAGGGACTGAAGGGTGCTGGGTGGGGAAAGAAACATCTCCATGGCTGGAGAGTCTCCATCAGCACTGGCAGCGCTCTTGGAGCTCTCCCCGTGGTGTTCTGCTGCTCTGCCTGGGGATCAGCCTGATGCCGCCACAGCCTCGCTGAGGGCTCAGCCCCCTCTGGTCCCCCAGTGCCCGCTGGATGCTCCCTGCCAGCATCTGGAAGGCCAACTCCACGTTGAGGTTCAAGTGAGCTGAGGTCTCCACGAAGGCCATGCCCAGGGTGGTGGCCAGGTGCGAGGCCTCCTCGGCCGACACGGCTCGCTCGGCCACCAGGTCACACTTGTGTCCCACCAGGACAAAGGCAGGGGGGTGATCCCCAGCTGCCTCCTGGTACCACTCAGGGATGTGCTCGAAGGATGCTCGGTTGGTGAGGTCGAACACCAGCAGCACTCCTGCTGCACTCCGGTAGAAGGACCTGGTGATGGACCTGGGCACAGCGTGGGGAGGGTTGGGGGCCACTCCTGCAACCCCCACACCTGCTGCCCTGTGATGGGGCTTGGGGGAATTTTGGGTCCCAGCTGGGACCTTAGGAGCAGGAAGGGAAAAGCCTGCCTGGACTAGTTGCACCCCACTTTTGTGTTCAATGTTCTCCTCCCCCAGACTGAGGGGCTCCAAAGGGACCTGTGGGGGTTTGTGGGGGCTCCAGTGGGGATCTGTGGGGTGTTGCAAGGCCTCCCCCCTGCCAACAGCCTGAGCTGCACCAGGGGCAGCACCCGTGGGTGGGTGCCAATGGGGCTGAACACTGAGCACCTCCAGACCAACTATGAGGCTCCCAAAAGGCTCCCAGGGATGAGGACAGAATGGGATCCCCCACTCCAGCCACTTTCTGCTCCCCCCCCCGCAACCCTTCAGCCCATCACACCCCATTTGAGCCTCCTTCATACTCCCAGGAGCTCCTGGCTCTAGCCTGATGACATCAGGAAGGAAATCACCCAGCCCACAGCACCCCACGACCAGCACCCACCCCTGCTCCCTTGGCCACCTCCCAAAAGCAGCTCCAGCTTTGCTGCAAGCTCAGCACTAGGTTTCAGTAGCCCCTAAAGCGTCACCATCCCAAGCAAGCCATTAGCTGCCTGTCCCCACACGCCCAGCTGGGGACTTTGAGGTCCTTTTGGGGGCTATGTTCTCCGTCCCTGTCCCCACCTCACCTGAACCTCTCTTGCCCAGCCGTGTCCCAGAGCTGCAGCTTGGCTTTGCCGGCAGGCGGCAGCGGGACGAAGCGGCTGTAGAATTCCACCCCGATGGTGGGGCCAGGAGCTGCCGTCCCCACGCTCTCCCCGGCAGGACCCTCAGCGAAGCAGCGCAGCAGCGACGATTTCCCCACGGCCGCGTCCCCCAGCACGATGATGCGGAACTGGTAGTGTCCCCCGGGGTCGGGGTCCTGGGGGGCACATGTCACTGCTCCCACACCGGTGGCTGTGCCCATTGAGGTCAGCTCACTGGCTGCAGGCTGGCTGGATCCTGACCCTGCTGGGCTGGGCTTGGTGGGGCCAGGGCTCCACCCTTGTCCCCACCCCACAGCCTTCCCTGGGGATGGCTCTGGCCTCGTAGTCACCTGGGCAGACAACCAAACCGTCTTTGTCCTCCTGTCCCCAGAACGTTGGGCTTGGTGTTGTCACATGCCAGGTCTGTCCTCAAACTCCAGGCCCCAGGACACTTGGTTTGGCGTTGTCACATGCCAGCTCTGTTCCACTGTGGGCTTCTGGTGGCAGACAGGGACAACCGAGGCTAAGAGCATACAAACCGAGGGGCTGGTTCCCCTGAGGCCAGAATCCTTGGGAGAGTTGGAGAGGAGCTCTCAAGCCCCCGGGGAGAAGGGAACAGGGCTCAGAAGCATCGACCCAGGGCTCTGAGGCACAGACCCAGGCTCCTCAGGACAAAGGTGCTCTCAGCAAACAGCCCAGGTCACCCTTGGTCACCCAGCCCTCCCCCTCGTGACACTGTGCAGCCACGGAACAGAGTGCACAAAGGGCTTCACACCAGCTCCCTCGGGTGGTGACTCGGGGTTAGGAGAAGCACAAACTTGCAAAGGAAAAAAAAGTAGAGATGCTGCTTTGCAGGAGCAAAGCAAATCCAAGTCATGCACCAGCTGTCTGGAGATCCAGCCTGTGCTACAGCCACAGGACAACCCACAGAAACCCAGCTTGAAAGATCAGGGACCTCTGGTGGAAGCAGTTGCTCAGATCTTGGGTGTTCAGTCTCACACTCAGCAGAACACCAGTGAGGAACCCAGTGCTCCCCAACCCTGGCTCAGCAGTCAAGACACTGCCCCAGCCCCATACACCCCAGAGACCAGCACAGGAGACACAGAGAACTTCAAGTGATTGTGTTTATTCACCCTTCAAGTATTTTACCTCCAGACTCTCTCCCAAGGTCTCCTGAGAACACTCCACACCTCTCTCCTGTTTAAACATGAGCTTGAGCCAAACAGGTTCCCTCCCCTCGTGGTGCAGGTGAGTAGAGCTCAGGAGTGGCTGTTTTGACCCAGAGAAGCTCATGGATCAGGAAGGAGCTGGGATCTGGCTATGCAGAGCTCCTGCTGCTGGAGAAGCAATTGTCTTGGACTTCAGCAACCTTCAGGGACCAGCTCATCTCAGCTTCAGACCTGAACAGGGGCAAAAAATAACCCAGCCTGAACAAAGACTCAGCACTCCTTCAGCTCCCAGCTGCCCTTCTCTCTGCCCACACCTGGAGGTGGTTTGGGCTGGTCTGTGCCTGGCCTCAGCCCCATATCCGCAGGATTCATCCAACAGTCTCCAAAGAAAGGAGTCATCACAGACCAGGCCTGTGCTGGGACTGAGCTCACCCAGCCTGCCCTGCAGGGGACAGCTGGCCCAATTCACAACTGCACTAACCAAGGCCATTGCTCCCACTGGCACAGCCCACATGAAGGAGTGGCTGATGCCAGGACAGATCCAGTCAGCCTGAACTGTCCTGGTTCCTCCAGCACTGCTGAGCTCCCACTCAGAACCCCAAAGACCCTGCAGTGACCCACAGAGGACACTCACATGTTCCACATCACAGCTTCTCCAGGACTCAGGCCCTCAGGAACATGAACTGAGTCTCTTCCTGGGGTCAGGGCCTCATGAGCTCCTGCTCTGCTCCACTAGCTGAGCGATTCCTAGGAAGACACAGAACCATGGGTAAGGATCTACAGTCGATGGATCACGGTGCAAGGCATCAGATCAACAAGGTCACCAGGAGCCAGTAATGTGCCCTTATGGCCAAGGCAGCCAATGGGCTCCTGGGGTGCATTTAGAAGAGGCTGACCAGCAGGTTGAGGGAGGTTCTCCTCCTCCTCTACTTTGTCCTAGTCATGCCACAGCTGGAGTGTTGGGTCCAGTTCTGGGCTCCCCACTTCCAGAGAGACAAGGAACTACTGCAGAGAGTCCACCAGAGCCCAGGAAGATGCTGAGGGGACTGCAGGAGCATCTCTGGCAGGAGGAAAGGCTGAGAGCCCTGGGGCTGCTTAGGCTGCACAAGAGCAGCCCCAAAGGGGAGCACGAGGCTGGGGCCAGACTGTGCTCAGTGGTGCCCAGGAACAGGCCAAGGGGCACTGGGCACCAACTGGAACCCAGGAGGTTCCAGCTGACCATGAGGAGAAACTTGTTTGTTGTGAGGGTGCAGAGCCCTGGTCCAGGCTGCCCAGAGAGGCTGTGGAGTCTCCTTGTGTGGAGAGATTGCCAAGGCAGCTGGAGATGACCCTGGGCAAGCTGCTGTGGGTGACCCTGCTGGAGCAGGGGGGCTGGACTGGATGATCCCCAGAGATCCTTTCCAACCCATGCTTTCTGGGATAGCCTGCAAATCTGCCCAGCAACTCTTCTCTCCAAGCCCTACGCTTCTCCCTTCTCTCCACCTGGGGTTTCACTTCCACCCCAGCCCTCCCCAAGGAGCAACAACAACAGAGATTGTCTTCCAACTGGCCTCTCTCAGAGCAGGACAGCACCAGCAAAGAGCCTGAGACCAGCTTGAATTTTGCTTTTCCTCCTTTTTTGACCACAAGATCAGTATTCAGATCTGATGGGAAAGGGATCTGGAGGGACAGATGAGAGAGCACAGACAGGACACAGGGTTCTCACCTCAGGTCCATCCAGCAGGCTCACCACTGGCAGAGTGAGCTCCCCAACACCCAGGAACCCTGGAAGACACCAAAACAGCCTTAAAACCATCAGCAGCAGGCTGAGTAAACAGCACTGACACATCACCTAGAATCCATCAGCACCTTGGAAGAAACATCCCAATTCCATAAACATATCGGAGGGGTGAGTGACAGCCACAGGCAGAAGAGGCCCAGCAGTCAAAGACCTTCCTGTTGCTCTTGCATGTTGTTGGAGAGCTGCAGCTACTGCATGGAGCCACAGCTCTTGGATGAACATGCACTGAGCTTGCCTGACAAAGGCTGCTACAGCTTCTGGTGGAGAGAAAGCAGTGATCAACTGGCTCTAGTCCCCTTGTCCCACCCATACGTGGTGATTTCAACACAGCATGAAATAAGGGAAGTCTGGAGCTCGGAAGGATCCACAACAGCCAGAACAAGCTCCATGCGGCCAGGATCTGCGAGCAGGGGACCAGGGCTCTTCTGCTCTGGCCACGGAGGCTGCGAAGGCAACAGATTCCCTCGTGTGTGGGGTGACTCCAGAGCCTGGATCACATATCTCACCTGCCCAATGCTGCTAAGTCATGGCTATCACCACGCAGCGAGGTCACCTTCCATGCCAGAATGCTGCTAGGAAAGAATAAAGTCTTGAGCTTCAGGTAGACAGAAAATGTATCTCATAGCAACAGAGAAGCCACAACAACCACCACCTCCCACCGATTCGGACCCCAGAAGCAGGAATTTGGGGTAGCTGCTTTCTCCCGCAGACACCACCTCACTCCCCAGGCAGGGCCCAGCTCCCGCAGCAGCCAGAGAGCACCAGCCCCTCGCCTCTGTAGCTCCCCCCGGGCCATGTATTTTCCCGAGATGTTGCCGGACAGTTACGGAGGCTCAAACTGAGCGGCGACCGTCGAGGAAAAACCCTTCGTTCTCGGCTCCTTTTTGACTGCATCTGCCACAGTATTGAGGCAGCCGCAGCTTCGATAGGGCCTGGGCAGGCCTGCGGGGCTCCTCTGCCCAGCAGCCACCTCTCCCGGGGCTGGGTGGATTTTAGCTCAGCCCGCGGCGGGGCGCGGAGGCCGGTCACTCACCCGCTGTAGGCCCGGCCTGGAAGGGATGCATAGAGGGAGCCAGGCCCTGCCGAGGCCGCGCTGCTCTGCCCATCGGAGCTGCCTGAAGAGCGGAGCCCCGGCGCGGTGGCGGTAGGAGGCCGATGCGGTGCGGCCGAGCCGCGGCCGAGCCTTGGAGCAGGGCGGATGGCAGCGGATGGCGGCGGATGGCATCACTCACACTAAACGAACAGCCACGTCAAAGAGAGAAAGAGTAGTGCCCGCGGGGCGCCTTTTATAGAGGGCAGAGCGGACGCTGATTGGCTGCAGGGTCCCAGCCCTCCCGCAGAGCGTTCTGGGAGTGACCCTTCGCGCCAAGCACAGGCCATGCCCTGGCCCGCACTGGCCTGACACGGCATGGCCTGACACGGCGTGTGTGTGTCCTGACACGGCATGTCCTCACATGGTGTGTGTGTCCCGACATGGCATGTCCTGACATGATGTGTGTGCTGTGACACAGTGTGTGTGTCCCGGCACAGTGTGTGTGTCCTGCCAGGCCATGCCAGCCCTCCCCATGCCTTGCTGGGCTGTGCCTTGCCATCCCACCCCACCTCGTGCTGTGGCAGGTGGTGCCAAGCTGTGCCACCCCACCCCATGCCATCCTGCTGTGGCTCATCATGCCTTGCTGCACAATGCCTTCCTGGCTGCCATACTCTGCCTTGCCATGCCGCTCCACCCCTGCCACATCGTGCCATGCCTTGCCATGCCATGTCTTGCTGGGCCAAAGCTTTGCCATGCCATGCCATGCCTTGCTGTGCCATGCCCTGCCATGTCACACCACCCTGTGCCATGCCATGCCATGCCACTCCCCACAGGAACAATGCTTCCTGCTCCTCTGACAGCCTCCAGGGGAGGCTGAGGCAATCCAACCCTCAAGCAGCTTCCAGCCCTGCCTGGGGACAAGCTGTGCTCCCCTGTCCCACCTCAATGAACGTCCACTGTAGTGGCACAAAGGCAGCTTCTCTCTCCTCCTCCTCACAAGGTCAGGGGTTGCTCTTTGGAAAGGTGAAGGCAGCAGCCACACTTCTCCTCCTCCTTCCTCCCTTTTGGAAGGTGAAGGGGGGAACACCTCTCCTTTGGGGAAGGAAAGTTTCTTGGAAACAAACCCAATACCTCTGTGAGGTTCTGGCTGGTGATCCACAAGCAGAAGAAAGGATGTGAAATGAGAGCTCCTGCCTCCTGGCTGGAAGGGACTGCTGGGAGCCACCATGAGGAACCAGGTTGGAGAGCCCAAGAGTGCTTCCTGGCCTGGACAAAAGTGCAGAAGGATGAGGGAGAACAGCAGTTAGTTTTTAATCTGTTCTGAGCAAAATTCCCAGCTGAAAAAATTCAGAGTGCTCAGGAGACTGTTGGACTTGATGGTCTTAAAGGTCTTTTCCAACCTAAACAATCCTGTGGGTCTGTGAATGGCCCTTTCAAGCCGAAAACCCCACCACAAACATGCCAGATCACTGGCAACAGAAGCCCAGCACCCATTTAAAGAAGAATTAAAGCAGGAAGTGAGGCCCAAACCTTGTGTGCCCAAGCTCTTCTAAAAACAGCCCTTGTCAAAGCCCTTGGGGACAGGTTACAAGCAGCTGGTGTCACCCTCCACCTCCTCCACAGATCCTGCAGCTGCTCTGCCAAGTCACAAGGCACTCTCTGGGCAGCCCAAATGCTCCTTGGCACTGCAGCTGAGGCAAAGGGAACCTAGGGCAGGACAGAGACCAGGAGCTTGTTGTAGCAAAAAAACAAACCAAACAACCCTCCCCAAAACCTCAAACCTTGTTAAACATCAAGTGTTTGGGAAGAGGATCTTCCAAAAACCAGAGAGGGAGAATCCCCAGGGAGCAACAGCAAAATCCAGCCAGGATTCAGGATCAGGTCAGGAGACCTCAGCCCATCACAGGAGATGGATGAAGATCCACAGAGGGGCAGGGAAAATCCCACTGCATGTCTGCAATGCTTGACCACAAGGTCAGGGAAGCTCTGATGAAACCTCCCAGCATGGCTGAGAGCCTCACATCAGCTTCTTCTGTAGGGCAGGGTGGGCAGCCAGCACTGGAAGAGGAGCCAGCACTGGAAGAGGAGCCTGCACTAGAACAGGCTGCAGTTGTCCCCACCAGAGAGGAGGGAGCAGACAACCTGCAGGGAAGCACTGGATGAAGAAGTATCAGGAAGCAAAAGCAAGTCAGAGTCAGTGCTGCAGGTGGCTTGCTGTGCCTGTGGCTCCTCAGTGATCTTGCCTGCTGGAGGGACACAACAAGCCCTGGCCAAGCACAGCTCTTGATCTGTGTCACCTTAACAATGTTACCTGGTATTGCTTTGACTCTGAGATTTGACAGCAGAAACAGCATGGTATCAGAGAATCACAGAACCATTAAGGTTGGGAAAGACCTTTAAGATCACTGAATCCAACTTGCAGCCTAACACTGCCAGGTCACCACTAACCCATGGCCTAAAGCACCACATCTCCATGTGTTTTTAAACCCCTCCAGGGATGGGGACTCCACCACTGCCCTGGGCAGCCTGGGCCAGGCCTTGACAACCCTTTCAGGGATGAAACTATTCCTAATGTCCAACCTAAACCTCCTCTGGCACAACTTGAGGCTGTTTCCTCTTGACTTATCACTTGTTCCTTGGGAAAAGAGACCAACCCCCACCTGGCTCCAACCTCCTCTCAGGGAGCTGCAGAGAGTGAGAAGGTCTCCCCTGAGCCTCCTCTTCTCCAGGCTAACCAACCCCAGTTCCTTCAGCTGCTCCTCACAACACTTGTGCTCTAGACCCTTCCCCAGCTTCCTTGCCCTTCTCTGGACACACTCCAGCACCTCCATGTCCTTCTTGCAGTGAGGAGCCCAAAACTGAATCCAAAATTCCAAGTGTGGCCTCCCCAGTGCCCAGGCCAGGAGGACAATCCCTGCCCTAGTCCTGCTGCCACACTAGTGCTGATCCAAGCCAGGATGCTCTTGGCTTTCTTGGCCACCTGGGCACTCTGCTGCCTCATCTTCAGCTGCTGTTGCCAACTCCTCCAGGTCCTTTTCCACTGGCAGCTTTCCAGCCACTCTGCCCCAAGCCTGGAGCGTGCATGGGGTTGTTGTGCCCCAAGTGCAGGACCTGGCACTTGGCCTGGTTGGATCTCATCCCATTGGCCTCAGCCCAATCACCTGAGAAAACCAGAGTGTGTCCCAAGCAGCATCCCCAACCCCCTTCTTACTGCACCTGGCAAAACCCTTGGGACTGGGGATAAGGAAGAAAAGAACAGGAACCTGAAACCAAAAAGGAGCTATTTCCTGAAGAAATCCTCTGAGCAGGAGGAAAGGTAAAGCTTTGCCAGTGACATTTTCTGAACTAGCTTTATCTGTTTCCAGAGGTAGCTATCACATTTCAAACCCTTAGCCTGTCCTTCCCTTGATTTCCTTTCATGTCTAAGCAAAGCCCAAGTTCAAGGCAGAAACTGGTCTATCCAGTGTGCTTTACAAGAGGCACTGGGAGATAGCAAGGCTGGAAGGGAAAAATTCTTCTCAAATCTTGTTCAGCAGAAGCTGGGGATTAGCAAAGCAGCAATGAGAAACACAAAGATCAGAATCAAACATCTCTGCTCCTCAAAAGGGATTTGCAGAAGTAGCTCCAGGGTGTTCAGTACCTCTGGGTGTGTGGGATGTGAACCTGTCTGCTGATATTGAACCAAAGAACAGGAGTGCAACACATGGAAAACATCATCCCCAGCCCCTGCCAGCCCTCCTCAACCCTGCTCCAGCTCCACATTTGCTGAAGGAACAGTTTCAGCCTCCCCATCCCACTGGAAGCCAATCAGGATTTCTCCCAGGCCACCCTTGCAGCTTAGTGTCAAGGTTTTAATTAGCCACATGTTAATGGCAAGAGGCCACCTGCAGCCTTGCAGCTTCTGCTTTGGAAACCACCACCTCCTGCCCAACAGCCAGGTCCTCCCAGCCTGGCAGCTGGCAAAGCATTTCTGAGTCCCTGGAAGAGAAATGGTGACCCCAGAGGCATCTGAAGGGGCTCAGCACCTCCTGATCAGCAGAGGGAGAAGGTTGGAGCCCTCTCTCTTAGTTACTAGTGAAGGCTGCAAGAGGCAGAAGGCTTTATCTCCTCACCATGGCTCTGCATGCAACTCCCAGGAGTTCCAGCAACCTCTCTGAGCTCTGGCATTGCCTGCCTGGGATTTCCTGCCTTTAGCTCATAAAGATAAAAGCAGAATTTACCTTGCTACATGGAGTCCTTGGCTTTCATCTGGGCTTACACTAAGTGGTAATTAAGAAGAGCTTTTCCTGTAGCCACCCAGCAGAGGCAAAATCCCACAGTCTGTTGAACTTGGATTCCAAAACACCAGCCCTACAGAATGCAGGTGACCAGTTGTCCTGTAGCTCCCCAGAACCAGTCTCCTCTGGACTTCAGGTGATGCAATAATGGCCAGGAGCTGGAAACAGATAATTAAGATGAGTAAGTGATACACATAACAAAAAACAAAGCACAGAGATTAACAACTCAGCAGAACGTGGGCTCAGATTCTCACAACCAACCCCCAAAATGTTGGCTCCCACATCAAGGGATGCAGCTGAAGGCTTCATGTCCACCTCTCTCCTGCAAGGAAACCTGTGAGCTATTTTAAGCTCTGAAGCACCAGTAAACAGGCTTGGCAAGGAATCTTGCTGGCCTCTCTCCTCCTGGATTGTTCCCCATGCAAGAGCCCAGGGGTCTGCATGTGCACAGCTCTCCTAGAAACCAGGCAATCAGCAGTCAGACTAATGCTTACCAACCTTCCTTCCACCCCAGAAACAAAGAGAGAGAGGAAACTGATTTTACCACAGGGTTACTGGCTCTGTGGGGTGTTGCTCCATGGTCACTTGCTCCTTCAGAGACAGACCTAGCCATCCCTTAGGAAACACTACACAGGACAGCCTTAGAATGAATTCAGAGAGAGAAAGGTAAGTGTGGCTTCAGGTCACCTCCTGCAGCACTATAAAAGCCAAAATTTAGGGGGGACAGGGAAAGCCAGGTCTGGAAGAGGAGAATCAAGAGCTCATGAGGTAGCACTGGTGCAGCACAGTCACAGAAGGGTCTAGAAAGTGTTTAACAGCAAAACATCCAAATCCCTTCTAAAGAAACCTCTGAAATGCTGCTCCCTGAACAGGCCCTTGTCAAGCAGAGAGACATCATCTGAGCTGAGAAGCAGCTACATCAGGAGAAGTAAAGCACTCTGCTCTCCTCCACTTCTCACTGCCAGCACATTCAGGGAACACTCCCTTCCTTCCCTGCAGAGTAAGCAAGGGTTAGGACACTGCTCCCAGCCCACAGCTCAGTCAGGTGCACAGCAGGAGGAAAAACCTCCCAGCCGATGAGAACACAGAGATCCAACAGCGCCCTGGTTCCACTCCTCCAGAAACAGACTAACTCCAGTAGATGTCACCACTCCCCTCACACTCACAGAGCTGATAAAAGAGACCACAGGGAGACAAGGAGATCGTAATTATGGACACAAACAAAGGTGTAGCAGAAGTAGGCTTTATGAAAGTAACCAAATTCGGTGGCAAACCTCTCCACCAACATGGGCAGGGAGGCAAGGAAACGCTGTGCAGGAGCTATTTCAGTTACCAAACTATTCCTTGGCCAGCCATTTATTACAGGTAGGCTCTCTGTCCCTGTTTTCCCAAAGAGTTTAAGGCACCAAAGCCTGCAAAGGGCTTGGAACATGTACATAAGTGCTATGATTTTTTGCTTTCACCTCTAATGCAACATAATATTAGCTTAAAAATATTGCTTGTCCATCCAGCTTATACAACATCCCATAGAAAACTGCTTCCCAGGCTAGCAACAATTTGTTGCACAGTATCTCAATTAGATCACTCTGACCCTTTTTTGCTGCAGGATCTTCAGTTCCACCACAGTTACTCTGCCAGGACAGTGGAAGATGCTAGGAAATCTTTAACCTCTTAATGAGACCATCCAGGTGTGTCCAGGAAGAAAAAAAGGCATGAAACAAAAACCAAAAACCAATTACACTGAAAGAAGGTTGCTGGAAAAGGTGTTTTAAAAGGCTTCAGTGATGGGGAATGATTTCCTCAGACCCAGGTGGAGAAGCAAGCCCAAGGTGTGAGATCAGCAGGCAGAAGGCATCGGTCGGTGGTTCAGAACTCTCCTTTCTGTCTTCCCTCTCCAAAATGCTCTTCAGGTAGATTGCTGAAGAACACAGAGCTATCAACTTGCTAGCTCAAGGTCACAGCTGAGGTTAACCAGAACATCAGCTTCCATCTACATGGCTCTTTCCCGTGCTCAAGTGACAGCCAAACTCACCCAGTCGCTGGGAAGCTTTTGAGACACTTTAGTGGCATCCAACAAGGGCTTTTTAAAGCAACACAGTGATGAGAGCTGGATCAAAGGACTGAAGAGAGTTAAATGGGCAGCAAAAGAGAGAGATGGGCAGGAACCAAAATACAAAGGGTACTTTTACTTAAAAGACCAACTTCTTTATTGTAGGTTGGAGTCTTTCCCCTGTGCCATCTCCTTGGAAGTTTATAAATTACAATTCCCAATCAGTATTAAGAGTTCATGTCAAGACAAAAGGAATAAAACTGCTGCAGTTCTAATTTTCACCATGAATAAAAGAAGTTACCATGATGCTCCTACGATACTCAATCCATACAGGGAAGGCCACAGTCCTCCTCCTGTACTTGGGAGTACCAGACCTGGGTGGAGGAGAAAGGGCCACCCCCTCCCTCACTACTGCTGGATCCGGAGCCGGGTGCAGCCGAACAGTCCGGAGCGCGCTGGCAGGCTCGTCCCAGGGACACTCTGCCTCAGCAAGGAGGCTATAACACTGCTGGGATCTCTGATGAGACAGTGTCCAAAGGTTGCCAGTGACAGTCCATCAAGGCATCATAGAGCTCTTCACTCTGCTCCATAAACTGTTTGTTTGCTTCGTGGACATCTAACTGAGGTGCTGGATCTGCAGGGGGAAAGCCGGACAGATCACGTGAGTCCCACGCCAAGGGTTTTAGGAGAAACCCCCCCACACCCTCTAAACATGTTAGCTTCATTAAAACAAATGTGGAAGGAGTCCCAAAACATCCCCATAAACACTTGCCCAAGCATGAACCTGATTAGATTAACCCTGCTAGAACTTTCTGCAGTGGGATAAGGAAGAAGCGTATCTGAGTAGGTTGCTCTTCCCAGCGGTGACTGGCTCCACAGCAGAGGCATCAGACTGCATGCACACCTGCCCCCTGCAACTCAGGGTAGCCAAAACTGCCAGAGGAGGAGGGCTGGCACTAAGGCAACAGACTGCAAAGAGGAGGGGCAGAGACACAGGCAGATGTTCTGCTCTGCTCCCTCTGCTATGGGGCCACAGTGGTGCCTGGGGATTGGAGCATCTTATGCTGCAGCAGCCAGAGGCACCAGAGCTCATCTGGCAAAGCCCTGAACACCTCAGAGCATTTCAGTTAGTAACCAAAGAAGTGCCACTGGCTCCTGCTGAATTACACTATGAAGGTCTCAGATGGAAGAGATGTTTAGAGAGCATTTTGGAGCTGGATTTGAGCAACCCAGTAGCATTTCACAATGGCTGACTCACCATATTCCCCAAAGCACTCACAGGATGTGAAGCTCACCTTAGTGTCACCAACAGAGAGAGCTGGGCAGGGAGGAATCTCAGGAAGTTTCAGCAAGGGCAAGTGTAGGGTCTGCACTTAAGGAGGAACAGCCTCATGCACCAGGACAGGTTAGGGGCTGACCTGCTGGAAAGCAGCTCTGAGAAAGACTTGGGAGTGCTGGGGGACAAGTTCACCAGGAGCCAGCAATGTGCCCTTATGGCCAAGGTGGCCAATGGGCTCCTGGGGTGCATTAAGAGGAGGCTGACCAGCAGGTTGAGGGAGGTTCTCCTCCTCCTCTACTTTGTCCTAGTCATGCCACAGCTGGAGTCCTGGGTCCAGTTCTGGGCTCCCCAGGCCAAGAGAGACAAGGAACTACTGGAGAGAGTCCAGCAGAGCCCAGGAAGATGCTGAGGGGACTGCAGGAGCATCTCTGGCAGAACGAAAGGCTGAGAGCCCTGGGGCTGCTTAGCCTGCACAAGAGCAGCCCCACAGGAGAGCTGCTCAATGCTCAGCAACAGCTAAAGGCTGAAGGGGGACAAGAGGTTGGGGCCAGACTCTGCTCCCTGGTGCCCAAGGACAGGCCAAGGGGCACTGGGCACCAACTGGAACCCAGGAGGTTCCACCTGAGCAGGGGGAGAAAGTTGTTTGGTGTGAGGGTGCAGAGCCCTGGCCCAGGCTGCCCAGAGAGGCTGTGGAGTCTCCTTGTGTGGAGAGATTGCCAAGGCAGCTGGAGGTGACCCTGGGCAAGCTGCTGTGGGTGACCCTGCAGGGGCACAGGGGTTGGACTGGGTGACCCCCAGAGGTCCCTTCCAGCCCTCACCATAGTGGGATTCTGTGATTCTCTGAACAATCTACAGCTCAGGTTATACACTGGTTAGTCAGCTACTACCAGAGTGGAAAGCAATCAGTCAGCTGAATGGAAAAAGCTAAACACATCAGGAATAAAATGTTTGGGTTTAGCTACATCATGTTGTAACACATCAGAGGAGAACAGGAGTAAGAAAAAGGAATGAGAGACTGGCAATCCAGCATTTCAGTTCCCTACAAATGTCAACATATTAATCAAGGAGAAAAAAACACCTCAGAGATACTCTGACTGTAGTCCTGAGGGGTTAGGGCCAGTGAAAGGAAAGGTCTCCTGCAGTGCTTCTCAAAGCACTGAGGGCTTTCTCACTCACATCACTGCTGGTACCTATGGATCCTGTCAAGGATCCAGCTGCTTTCTGCTCTTACCATGTGATTTTTAAATACTAATGTTCCACTCAGGACAGGGCTTTGGAACTGCTAGTATGAAATGATTTTTGTTCTTGCACCAAGAGATGAAAATGACTTGTATGTATATCTAAACCCACAGCATGGTTCAGCAGCCCATTGAAGCAAGGACTGCTAAGGCAAATATCTGATCAGTGTGCTAACTGACATTATTTCTTTTTTAACCAAAAGCACAGTGCAGTATCCTGGGCTCTAAACTCCAAACTGTTACAGAAAAACAGATTATCAACATTATTTTGGTAGCATACCAGAAAAAACCACTAACAAAATGACAGAAGTTTGAGTACCACAGAAGACTAAAGTCTAGGAAATTAATCAGTTTTAGTCCTGATGAGGTTCAGACTAGGAACAGCAACTGTAAAATAAGGATGCAATTGTGCTAGGTGATAGTGACCCCCAAATTATCTCAGACCCCAGATTTACTCAGAGATAAGGGTATATGACACATGGAAATCAAGGGCCAATTTGGAAAAGCCTCTCTCTAATCAGTGCAGAACAGACAACTTCAACAGAGAATCTGAGAAACATACCTTCCAATGCATCCTCACCAACTTCTTCATATGTCTGCAAGGAAAAACAAACCCCTTAGGACAGCAGGTATTTATCTTCTCTTTTACAAGCATCACCTGTTGATTACTACTGGCCTAGAATAACTTTTATGTCTGACAGATTACAACAGAATTCTTCCCACATAAGCCCTGTGCTCCACACCCAGCAGACTCCACAGGGAAGGCTGCACACTATGCTGCTGTGATGAAGCTGGGGTGCTGTTCTGGTCTGTTCTATCCTCCACAGCAAGGATTCCAGAAGGCAGTCTTCACAGAATCATGGAATAGTTTGGGTATGAAAAGTCATCTAGTCCATCCCCCCGAGGTTCACCAGGCAACATCTGCAGTCACATCCAACCCCTCTGCAACTAGAGCAGGTTGCTCACAGCCCCAGCCAACCTGACCTGGGATGGTTCCTGGGATGGGATATCTCCCACCTCTCTGGGCAGCCTGGGACAGGCTCTCATCATCCCTCAGAGGAAAACATTTCTTCCTTTCTTCCAGTCTCAGTACTGCCTGTCCAGCTGCCTCTATGAAAGAGAACCCTTCTACCATGAAAACTGGACTGAGATACCCTTTGTGGCTTCCAGACCTTTTTACCCCTCCAGTCATAGACTCAAAGAATCATTAAGATTGGAAAATACCTCCAAGATCAAGGCCAACTGTTGATCCAACATCACCATGGCCACTAAACCATGTCATGAAGTGCCATGTCCATATGTTTTTTGAAGACCTCCAGGGATGGTGATTCCACCACTGCCCTGGGCAGCCTTTGTCAATGCTAAATTACTCTTTTAGGGAAGAATTGTATTCTAATATCTAACCTGAACCTCTCCTGGTGCAACTTGAGGCTGCTTCCTCCTGTCCTACTGCTTGTTCCTTGGGAGAAGGGGCCAACCCCCATCATGCTCCAACCTCCTTTCAGGGAGCTGTAGAGAGTGAGAAGGTCTCCCCTGAGCCTCCTCTTCTCCAGGCTAACCAACCCCAGTTCCCTCAGCTGCTCCTCACAACCCTTGTGCTCTAGACCCTTCCCCACCTTCCTTGCCCTCCTCTGGACACACTCCAGCACCTCAGTGGCCTTGAACCCAGTATCTGAGGTGTGGCCTCACCAGGGCCAAGCACAGGAGGGACAGTCCCTGCCCTAGTCCTGCTGCCCATACCATCTGCAACACAAGCCAACCCCAGCACCACCCCCCCCACAACACAACACAACACTCCACACCAAGGGCTGCTAAACAGTTTTGCCTCCTCATCACCTCATCCCATTAAGACCCCAGAGAGTGGAGATAAAAGATGCCCAGCCCTGTGGTGTTTCTGTGCTGCCAGAGGACTGAAGAGAGAGTGCTTGAGGCTGTCCTACCTGCATTGTGCTCTGGGTGTATCCATACTGGGGGTAGCTGTAGCTGTAACTGCCTGTGTTCTGGTCGTAGCCCCACTGGGCATAGTAGTTGTGATATTGCTGGTAATACTGGTTATAGTTATAGCTGTAGAGCTGATTGTACTCCATTGATTTCACACGGTTACTTCAAAAGATAAAGCAGGAATAAGTTGCCAATAATGCAGAGCAATAAGACAAGCAAGCAGTGAACTAGCTTAAGATAGAACATAGCTCATAGACAAGGCTCAGGCTAACATGCAAACTTCAGTCTTTCAAACATATTCCCTCTTAACTGCAGCAGCATTTATCATTTGCATACATTTGTAGAAAGAAAGAAGTGGTTTATATTGAATGCCCTCTCCTGTACTCACATTCATCTTCATTAATTAACATTGCTTTCCCTCTTGATGAGCTAATTTAGTATCACTTCCTGGCTTTGGGAGGGGAAGAGTTCAGGACTATGAGCCTCAGTTTAGAAGAATCCTGAACCACACACAAGACCTCTAGGTCCCTTTTTCCTTCTGATAAACAGGATGAAGGGTCAGTACTCTGCAGCTTCTGGAGACAAGGTACTGAGTCTTGCTGTATATGAAGAGTTACAGACTTGGAGCCTTGCAAAAGAACTGGGGTTTTCTTTATGAGCAATGGACAAAACCCCATTTTCTTCTGCCACTAGCACACAGAAGCCTTAGCAGTGGCTGCTCGTCCCCGTGCCCACTGACCTGGGTGATCTTCACTACACAGAGCTGGAAGAGCTCAGGAAGTGAAAAGGACTCCAAGGAATTTAGAAAATAAACTTCAGTAGCCTGTGAGCTGACTAAAATTCACCTTCCCAAGGAACTGGGAACCCCACCTGCTTATCAAGATTTGAAATAATGAGATGACAAACATCGTTTGAGAATGAAAATGTCACACATTCAGCTATGTCTAAGGATGGAATTAGTGAGAAGTGGGAAGAGGGAAACATCAATCTTCTCACCACAGTACAACCCCCCCTCTCTGCTTTGCTCTTCCTTATCCCCCCAAGACTCCTGAGGGCACTGAAATTCTCAATAGTATTCAAACAGGGAGCAATTACTATGATTCGTATTACCCTAGTGCTACGAGCCCCAAGTCAGAGCAGGATCTCATTGTACCAGGTTCTGAACAAACACAGAAAAAAAAGTTAATCCCTGCCCCAAAAGACTTATATTTAGCAGACATTGTCACAGAATTAGCAAGGTAATTGAGCTTTGCCATCCAGAAATCAAATCAGCAGATTCAGACTATTTCAATTCAATGCAAAGGAACATGCACTTAAACAGGATCAGCTTTAAACAGAGTAGATGGGTGTCCAGCCAACAGGGGACAGTTACAGACACTGCACAGTGCCTAGCCCTGAGCTCATCTCCATCAGCTTCTGATCTCCTCTGCATTCTGACACTCTAGCTACTTCATTCCTTCACTTTGTGATGGAAAGAGCCAGGAAATGTACCCAGACCCCTAAAAGGCATTTCACAATCCAGATGGTTGGCCACTAGAGTGCTCTGAGGGAAGCACTTGGCTGCTCTTATACTCACGCTTTCGGTATAGCCACACTCAAGCGTACAGGTTTAGAGCCCAAGCCCACAGCTCCCTGGCACTCTGTCAGTGCTCTCTTCTGTTCCAGTTCATCTGTGAACTTCACAAAGCCATAACCTCTGCAGAGACACACAACAACTCACATCAAACACAAGCAAAAAAAGCCAGGCCTCTACTTCTTTTTAAATCACAGACTCAACCAGGCTGGAAGAGACCTTTGAGATCATCAAGTCCAGCCCTTGATCCAACACCACTTTGGTTATTAGATCATGGCACTAAGTGCCACATCCAATCTCAGCCTAAAATCCTCCAGGGATGGTGAATCCATCACCACCCTGGGCAGGCCATTCCTGATTACCTAACCTAAACCTTCCCTGGCAGAGCTTAAGCCTGTGCCCTCTTTGTGCTACTGCTGGTTGCCTGAGAGAAGAGACCAACCTCCACCTGGTTCCAACCTCCTTTTAGGTAGTTGTAGGGAGTGAGGAGGTCAAAATATTTACCACAAAGTTGAAATTCCTTTTGAAAACCACAGCAAAGGAAACCCTTCTGCTAGGGCTGGCCCTGCTCTTAGCAGAGGTTAAGTGATTTCACCTTCTAGTGGCTTTTGCAAATGCTTGGAACTGAATCTCCAAGCTTTAGCAGCACTTGCAAGGGCCTCACAAAGGTGAAGTATTTCTTGTGCCAGGGGATTCTGGGCAACTGGAAGAGAGCTGACACAAAACATGTCAAAATGCATGGACAGTAGTAAAGATTTAAATCCATACAGGGAGGATACATATCACAGAACCATAGAACAGTTTAGCTTGGAAAGGACCTTTAAAGGTCACCCAGTCTAAACCCCCTGCAGCCAGCAGGGACATCTGTAACTGGATCAGGTTGCTCAGAGCCCCAAACAACCTGATCTGGAATGGTTCCAGGGATGGGACATCTCCCACCTCTCTGGGCAGCCTGGGCCAGGCTCTCACCACTCTCAGTGGAAAAAATGTCTTCCTTATGCACAGTCTAAATCTCCTCTTTTAGTTTCAAACCATCACTCCTTGTCCTGTCCCAACAGCTCCTGAGAAAAAGTCTGTCTCCATCTTTCTGATAGGCCCCTGAAGTACTGAAAGGCTGCAAGAAGATCTCCCTGGAGCCTTCTCCAGGCTGAACAACCCCAACTCTCTCAGCCTGGCCTCACAGCAGAGAGCTTCCAGCCCTCACATCATTTTTGTGGCCTCCTCTGGCCCTGCTCCACTAGGTCCACATCTCCTGTGCTGAGGACTCCAGAGCTGGCCCCAGCACTGCAGGGGAGGTCTCCCCAGAGCAGAGCAGAGCAGAGGCACAATCCCCTCCCTGCCCTGCTGGTCATGCTGCTGGGGATACAGCCCAGGGCAGGGCTGGCCTCTGGGATGTCAGCTCACATTGTCAGCTCACGTCCAGCTTTTCACCCACCAGTGAAAGTCCAGTCTCAAGTCCTTCTCTGAAGGTCTGCTCTCCATTCCTTCATTCCCAGCCTAGGGTTTGCCCTGATCCAGGTGCAGGACCTTGCCTTTGGCCTTGTTGAACCTCCTGAGGTTCACACAGGCCCATTTCTCAAGCTTGTCCAGGTCCCTCTGGATGGAGCTCATCCCTCCAGTGTGTCAACTGCACCACTCAGCTTGGTGTCATCTGCAAACCTGCTGAGGCTGCACTACAGATAACCTCAACAGTTGCAAGTCAGCACAGGATTGACAAGACTTAGGCTCTGTTATACCTAAAACTCTCCCACTGTGAAGGAAAACATCACTTTTCTGCAGGATCCACCTTCCAATCCAGTCCTTTACTTCAACAGAAACATATCCAAACACTCTCTCTGTCACTCCTAACAATGGCCTGGCCCCATCAGCACTCTCAGCAGGGGACCTGAAAACAAGCTCTTAATGTCAAGTTGCTAAAACTTGCTCTTGACAGCACAACTTGAACAGGGAGAGCGGAGAGCAACAACCCCTGGCCTTGGCAGCAACTCTTTGCTGCTGTGCTGGCAGCACTGGCCAACAGCCAGCCAGAAAACATGAACTCCCCTCCAACCCCAAAGGTCCTCTGCGTGGGATTCTGATGCTGTAGTGAGTCAGAAGCAATGCAACAGCATCCCAGAGGGCAGTGCCAGGATCCCAGGATGGGCTGGGCTGCCTCACACAGCAGAAAGATCAAAGACTTAGGTGTGGGAGGGAAAGAAGAAGCCATCAGGGTGAAGGAAGGAGTTTGGGAGGGAAAGGGCTTGTCTACCTGAGCAAAAGAAGGAGCTGTAAGCAAGGGTGTAAGTGTACAACCTATTATCTGTGCTGTGGGAACTGGTTTGAAGGTGGCATCACCCAGTACCTGTAGTGGGTCCATGCTGGGAGCTGTTACAGAGCACCAGGTGCCCCACAAAATGCAGTTTCTTGCATGGCAAGTTAGACACCCAAGCCCAAATCCGTATTTTTACATGTATATGGACATCTGTAAGTGTACTCCTCACACACAGAAGATCAAATCAAAGCTCAGGCTTCCCTAGATACAAACTGGATAATCAAACAAGAGCAAAACTCTCCAGGTGGACACATTCTGTTTAGCCTGTCCTCTGCAAAAGGACTGTGGTAGATTAAACCAGTGCAAATCAGCTTCTAAGTCAGTTTAAGGTGTCTGCACACAGAAATGGGTATGTTTCTAAGCTGCTGCAAAGACTCCTGCATCCTTTCAGATAGATCAGGAGTTGGCAAATGAACCCAGGAATGTTGGAGCTCCAAAGCAGAGACAGCTACAGAGCTGGATGGAGTGTACAAGAGCTGTTGGAGGCAGCAGGGGAGTTAGGGATTCTTCCAATCTTTCCAGGCACTTCACACCAATGGTTAAACCAGATTTTGGCAGAGAAGAAAACCCACCAAGCAACCATTTCTTCATGGTCAGCATCTCCCTAGCAGACACTCTGTCTTGCCCCTGTAGTTAGGAGAAGCCTCCCAGCCTGTACCCTCACCAGCAAGCAAAGGATCAGGCACAGCACAACAGCATCAGGCTCCAAGCTCCTCTCTGGCCTGGACAAGAGGCTGTGGGAGGAGCAGGAGGAGGTCTTCCAGCCCTAGCTGGAAGGGCCAGGCCTTCACTGGGTAAGTCCACAAGTCCCAGGTTCCTCTCTCACACCACACCAACACTTGCAGCTTTGAGTAACTGAACAAGTCACAACAGAGGCCCTGGCACTGCACCCAGAGCCCACCCTGGCAGTGCTGGTCTCTGCTGAGGTGGCAGGAACAGCCAGGGGGTGACTGAGCAGCTCTGCAAGAGGCTGAGGTTGCATGTGAAGAAGAACTTCATCATCAGGGAGGTAATGCAGCTCTGGAACAGGCTGCCCAGACAGGTTGGATTATCTCCAGCCTGGGAGGTTTTTCCAGGCTGAACAATTCAGGGCTGACCTGCCACAGAGAGGGAAGTTGGACCAAAGACCCCCAGAGATCCTTCAAACCAACATGTGTAAGACTGAAAAAGCTTCTGTGAGAAAGAGGGGAGATCTACAGCTACAGTGTAAGTTTTATCACAACATTCTTGTAGGTATTAGATCAGAATATTGTGCCTCACTGAAGATATGCTCTGTTTTGAACACAGGGATGCTCACCAAGCAAGCCCTTTTATAGGAAAACACAGTTTCATCTTCTGCCCTTTAGAAAAGAGTTTAATAACCTTAAGAAATATGACTTTTGGACATCTGTTTTTGGCAAGACATTACCAGTACAGATGAACAAGGCAGCTACTAAATAGGTGCCAATGAATCATAGTGTTGTTTGCCCTGCCCTATTGGAAACAAAATCCTGTAAACTTTGCACTGGAACAGACACACAACAGTCTAAAGACTGTAAAAGCCCAAAGCCATCTCAGAGCTCAGGATTACAGTGTTCCAAGACTGCTTAGACATTTTTTGGCACTTTCCAAAGTGCAATAGCACACTGCCAACACACACAGGGCATCACACTGACAGAGGAGTGACCATATGCTGTGGTGACTGTCAGAACTCAAGCACTCAGTACACTGAGTGGCCAAGAACATTGTATTTTAAGATTACTAACATCTAAGCTGATAAAACTACCTTTTTCCCCCCCCTTTCTGCATTATATCTTTTCTGTTGCTGCATGTGAAGTGAAAGAAAAGAATGAATAGTTGATGACTTACTTGGATACTCCTGCCTGGTCCAAAACAACTTTTCCACCTCGACATGATGGATAAACTTTAACAAAGAACTCATATAACATGCCATCATCCACATCAGGAGTCAGGTCTCCCACAAAAAGGGAATATTCTGGGCTGAAGAAAGCAAAGGAAAACTTGTTAAGCACAATCCCACACAAAGCAAGAGGCATGTTGAGTGACAGTTAATATTCAGCTGCAACATTTGACTTCAGAGCAAAGCACTATTAGAGCATTTAAGGGATACTTTAGTTGTGTAGGTGACTAAAGGTCTTAGTGACACTGCTTTTTCAGGCTAATTGGAGCAGCATAACCAATCTATTCAGTGCTGCTTTTTATTTAATGTAGTTACTCTCCCCCTCCCCTGATTCCTTTGTTGTTTTGGGGATGGTTTTGTTTAAGCTAACCTGATTTTGTACTGCATAGTTCTCCCAGAATATCTCTGGATTTCTAGGATGGCAAGAAAACACTGATGCCTCATACACAAATTTGCTCTTTCCAGTTACCCTTGGTGGCTTAGCTGCAGATTTGTTACTCTGCTACTGATCTTAAGTGATCAGAATGAGATAGTTTGACCCCACAAAGTTGAACCCATTAAAAAGGAGACTGCTGACAAATCTGCTGTGCCACCCAAAAAGGCAAAGGGTGGAAGGGACATTGATCCTCCTGCTAAGGACTGGCAGGGATGAACTTGGGGGGGAGTTTGCCATATTTACAATACTCTTTGCAATTGCTGAAGAGCCCTTAGGCAGGCAAAAGGAAGACATGAACATGGAGCAGTTACCTGTTATCAGGCTGTTTCCCATACGTTGCATAATTCAATTTAAATCGCTTTGCCTGGAAGGAGGCAGAAATGAATCCATACATTCAGATGTCCTCATGTGAATCCAAGCAATTAGACAAAAAACACAATTATACTCATTTTACACAGCTTCCTGACAAGGCTGACAGATAACCTGTGTGCTGGCAGAGCAGCCAGTTAAGGTAGCAAACAGAGCAGTTTTATCTGACATTGATATAAGCATGAACATCAGGAAGGAATCTGCACCAAGAGGCTTGGCCTGTCTTTAGTTCAACAGTCCACAGAGCTGGAGAGAGACAAGGAGAACCTGAGAGAGCACCAGATTGTTGTGTCTCTAAGGAAGGCAGGAAAACAGAGGTACTAACAACAAACAGCAAATGACTTCTAATTTTAAGGTCTTCAAGTGAAATGAGAGCACAGAGCACTGGGCACCTGTGATTCACAGGGACACTGCAGGGCAGGAGCCACCACGGTGGAAATGGAACTGACCCCCAAGGGGTTTATTTGGAACAATTACCTGTCACTGGACACTGGAGGCCTTCCTAAACTTTGCACCTGATTTTCTGTTTCCCAGGAGCCTAGATTCATGCTCACTGGCACATCTGGAACTTCCCATCCCCATCCTACCAGGGTTCAGCAACGTGGGCCCAATTCACATTTAAGTCTAGAGCAAGATCTAAGGAGCAGCTGACCTCCTGCCTCTAAATTCTGGGGTCTCAATCCCAGGGGCAATCTTACATGATGCCTAGCACACCATGACCCAAGCAGGCTCACCACAGAGTAACCACTGTCTTCTTCTGAAATGTATCTGAGAGAGGGAGAAGCACAGAGCTGCACTCAGAATTTACCAGAACACTGCTGTTCCAACTCATCCATCTAGTGTAAGACCTAACCTGGCTGCCCTCATCAGCTTGAGAGGCTTCAAAATCTCCCAACAGGCTTCCAAAGCAGATATCCCTCTGCATTGCACAGGGGCCCACCAAGAATCCAAGGGGAATCTGGGCAAAGAAAGCAGCCTGCTGGGAGCTCATAACCTAGATCAGGAGAGTTGTTTGCACAGTGGACAGCCTAGTGTGCTTCTGCACCTTATGATGTATTTTCTTCCCTCAGAGAGAGTGTAAATAACTCTTGGGAAACAGAGCAAAGACTTAAGTCCAGGCTGTAAGTGTTCCTTGCACACTTGCATTCACTGGTACCTGACTGTCTGGGGACCATTTACAAGCTAACACACAATTGAGATTCCACTTTAAAGCACTTTCATTTCTTTTTCTCTCACTCTTCTTTGCAATATTTTGGGTTTAAAAGCAGTGAGAGACCTCAGAGTATTTCCACTCCAATGGGAACTGAGGACACTAATCCTGCAAAGCAGAGCCAGCCCCAGCTTTGTGCCTGTTCTTCCTGGGGCTGATTCACTATTTAAAAATAAACAGCAGAGTGAGCCACACTCAGTTTTCTGTAAACAAGAGAACAAGGATCTAAATGCAAGAGAGGAGCTGGCCACTTGCCTGCTGAGTGCACTGATTTAGGCTGCCTCTGTGGGATCTGTCTGACATCTGTAGTGCTCTCCATGGGTCATGTAAATCACCTCTCTGCACAACACCCCACCTGGAATCAAACTGGGGGTGATTCCCAAAACCAAACTCCAACTGGTACATTACTCCTTGCTCTTTTTCCCTCTCCAGTGACTACAGCAGGCACCTAGAAAGATGAGCTTCCCTTAGGACAGGTGAAACAGGTACCTCCAGGCCTCTCATCTACCCCTTTTGAGGGGGGACATCATCCTCACATGAAGGTTCACCAAACAGCTCAACCTCAGCTTCCCAGTTTCCTGCTCAGGGTATTAATGACACTGGAACAGGCACTGATTTCCCTTAGCACCTCACACTGAAACTGAGGTGATTCTAGAGCTGCTTTATGAACCACTCCTCCTGCCAGCTTCTGTGGGTACTCTGGACAGCTGTGTCAGCCATCCCTTTTTAACCCACTCCACATTTGAGTCAACAGCCTAAAATTAGCCTCTAGAACTATTCCTCCTCCACTTCCTACCTACCTCCCTTTCATGTGCCCAAGACATTTGTCAGGTATTGCAATTAGACAATGGGCAGCTCCTTCCCCACTGCAAAGAGCTGGGAATAACTCTGGTTTGCTAAGGGCAAAGCATAATGCAAGGCTTAAAAGTGATGTTCCTCTTGCCAAACAAAGCTACTCCAAACTCAGTGTGAAGCTGCATGGACAGAACACCACACACACTGTCAGGAATCAAGAGGGAACCCCAGAGAGGGAGAGGCAGGAGGGCTGCAGGAGGCACACTCAATCTGTTTGCTCCTTCTTGTTCTCTGGTTTCTCACTAGTCTAGCTGTGGTAATAGTAGAAAGGCTTAGAAATAAAACCTCAGAGCATAACATTTCTCTCTCTGGCTTTCATCCAGACATTCCCACAGAAATTAGTGGCATTTTCCTAAGAGTTTTCTGAGCATGACTATTCCTAGTTTCATAGTCACTCCTTTAACTCTCAAGGAAAGAAGAATCCCAGGTTGCTAACTCTAGGATTGGTCTGCAAGCATTCCAAACCCAGACTGCACAGTCTCTATCCCTTCCCAGGTTGGGTCTCCACTGCCTGGGTTTGGTTACTCACCGGGGTAGCACCAGGAAGAGGTTTCCCATTGATTTTGTGTAAACATTTCTCTGCAGTAGCTAGATCTGCAAACTCTACAAAGCAATAGCCTGCTGGAATTCTGAACACACGACACAGGAGAGGAGAGAAAGAGTTGAGATTTAAAACACATTGAGGAGGAACATTGTATCTCTAGATAACTGGGAGGAAATTTGCTATAGCTGTGCAATACTTAGAGCAATCTCTTGTCTTTTACCACAGTATAAACATTAGTTCCCCAAAAAGAAGCCAGAAAAGGAATCTTGGATCTCTAGCAAAGTGATAGCCCCTACTTACCAGTAAGTCATGGCAGCATAAGCACACAGAAAATAGTTTTGCTCACAGTTAGTTTACTTCCTACTTTCATGGACTAGAAATGTCCCCACCCAAGTTCAAACAACTGAAAACTGAAATGACAACATTTATAAGAACATGAAACTACCTGATGCCACGTGTAGCCACTCATTTCATCCCAAACAAACTCCTCAGGTTCTCAGATTGCCCTTTCTAAGTCAGGCTTCCCACTTCTGCCAGCATCATATAGCTGCACCAGAGCCACGATTCCCACAGCCTCAGCCTCAGCCCTCAGCCCAGGAGGGGCAGCTCCCAGGGGGACTGCATGGCATCCCTATGCTGCCCTGTGACACACAACTGCCCCTCTGAAGGAGCACTGAAGCTCTGCAGGGTGAGGGCCCACCCCTGGCTTGGCCAAGGGGCGGTCAAAGAGCCAGCAGTTGCCCTCTCCATTGCTGTCATCGATACACTTGTATCACTGGCAGCTAGGGTGAAAAGCTCCGAGGGAAAAAGACCCTGCTCTGGGCAGGACCACAGCCAGGCCATGCAGAGGGCAAAGGAGTCAATCCAAAGGCACCAGGAGAACAAAGGGAGAACAAGCAGAAACAGTTACCCTGTCAACCTGTTTCGAATGATTTTTACGCTCAGTACAAGCTCTCCCATGGTGGCAAAGGCTCTGGAAACAAAGTTTTCATCCATATACGGCTCCAGCTACAAAAGCAAAACAAAAAGTTAGATGAGGGCATCGACAAAAAGGAGAATATTAAGTGTCAATGTCACCCTAAGCAGTTAAAACATTATTGAGAAGTATTTTACCCTTACACTTCAAAAAGAAGACTCATTTAAGAGGGTCGATGCCACTCAAAACCAGCAGGCATGCATGAACCAGGCTCAACAGTCTGCAAAGTGGAACCCAAGAGACAGCATGAATTTCAGAGAACAGGGAGCTTTCACAGAAGGACAAAAGCCACTCAGAAACATACAGCAACAAACTGAGCGTTCACTACACGGAGCAGGGGGGAAGGAGATGGCAGGCTCCTCCTCTCGCTGTAAAGGGAGGCTGGTGGCACACAGGCCCAGCCCAGCCAGGGGTGCTAGGTACCACAGCCCCCACCCAGTTGGGCTAAGGGTTTACCTCCTGTAAGGCTGGAGGTCTGTGGGGCAGCACTTGGAGAGGAGACCTCTAACCACGTCCCACAGCACTTCTGTGTGTGACACCACACGTGGGGGCCCTCATGTGCTCATGTCTTGGGGGAGAGGGTGGCACTGTGCAGGTCAGAGTGTGGGTGATGGGCAGGGCAGGGGTACAGAGTGAAGACACTGGAGGGCAGGGGTCTGTAGGTTGTGAGTGAGTGGAAAGTGTGGCACTGCAGTTTGGACCAAGTGTGTGATGACTGAGGGAAAAGGATGTCTCTGTGTGTAGTAGGCAGTGGAGGAGGGAACTAACTGAAATGGTTTGTGCAGTGCACCTCTCCATGGGGAGCACCACATGTGGCAGCTAACACAGGGCTAGGCTGGGGGGAAACAGAGAGATCTTCATATCTCTCAGTGTATATATACCTGGGTGAGTGAGCCAGATGGGCCTCGTGGCAACTGACAGCCCTCAAGTGTTTGTCTGTCTGTCAGGTACCAGGTGGCTCTGTCACCTGTGTGGGTGACAGAAGGTGCAGACTTGTGCAGTAGCTGGCAGTGGGTGACCATATTGCACTTGCCTGGGCAAAAAGGTGGCAGATGCCCTGTGGAGGTGTGAGTGTAAAGCAGAAAGGACTCTGTGACAGGTGGCAGGAGCAGGAGGCAGCACTACTTGGTACAGACATGCCATGCAGAGAGTGATCCTGTGGGGGGGGGTGTGTGTGTGTGTAAGGGACAGCCAGGCTCATACAGGCAACAGGTGACTGTTGCTCAGCTATGTACAGGTGTGTTTCAAACAGCTGCAACCTGCTTGTGAGAGAGGTGACTGAAAAAGATGGCCTTATGGTGGGGAGGTGGTAGATAACCCTTTGTGGGGGTAAAAGAAAGAGAGAGTGGACTCTGTGGAGTCTGCCTGCATGAGTGGCTGGCAGTGGAAGACACCCTGCTGTGCCAGAGTACACGTGCAATGCAACAGCAAGCTCAGTCTGGGTGTGAGAGAGAAGCACCCAGTGAGACCCCCAGTGATGTGCTGGGCTGCATGTACACACACACACACCTGAGAAGGACTGAGGAAGACCACAGGGTGCATGTGGGGGTGCAGGCAGGACTGTGCAATGCGCTGGTGTGAGCCTGTTAGAAAGGGGCTGGGGGAGCTGTGTGTGCAAGTACAGGTGACAGGGAAATAGTAATACACTTGTGTGGCTGCATGCTCACAGCTGTAGGTGTGTGCAGGTGTACAGGAGCACAGGTGGCAAGGACACCACCATAAAGTGGTGGGATTGCATCTGTGACCATGTAAAACTGGCAGACAGCAAAGCTACTACAGCACTATGTGAGCACAAACATACAGGTGTGAGTGTGGGTGGCAAAGTACAGGGTGCTGGGTGTGAGTACACTGTGTGTGTACAGTGGCAAGCAGTGAGGATGCATGAGTGTGAGGGGGGGTGTGTGTGTGAAGGGCAGATAAGGGACCCTGTGGGGTGTGGATCACTGTGTGAGTGTGCCCATGGCAGCCAGAGACACCTGAGGGTGAAGGAGCATCTGTTGAGTGTGCTGGCAGGCACACATGCAGGCAGGAAGGAGGGAAACACTGGGGTGTGTAGGTGCTTGTGACTGTGTGTGTGTGTAGGAGAGTGCAAATCCTGGTAAGGGTGTGAGTGCAGCCACCATGGAGGCAAAAGAGAGGAAGGCAGTGAGGGATACTCTTGGATGGGTGCATACAAGCACGTGAGTACCTACAAGTGGGAGCACAAGCATATGAGCCTAGCAGCACCAGCACAAGTGCAAGTGTGTGAGGGTGCAAGTGCCTTACAGCATGTGAAGGGCATAAGCATGTTAGTGACTACAAGCACGTGAGCATGCAAGCCAGCATGCAGACCCTAGGAGCATGCAAGGAAACAGGCTTCTGAGTGTGTGAATGAGCGTGCAAGTGCCTAACAGAGCACGAGCACCAATGTGTGAGGACATCTCAGTGCCCATGAGTGTGCCTGGCCACCAGCCTGAGCACAGGCAGCTTGGGACACGGGTGTAAGTGCCACAAGTGTGCCTGTGACCCTGACTGCAGGAAGGGGGATGTGGGGAGGGATGTGCGTGCCTGACTGATGTGTGTGAGGTCTGGTGGGGGGATGTGTGTGCCTGGCTGATGTGTATGGGATCCGGGGGGGATGCGTGTGCCTGACTGTGCCTGCGAGTGTGTAACTGCTCACAGATGTGCCTGCTGGGCTGGGGTTAGTGTCTTGGAGTGCATGTTTGTGTGTTAGGCTCTGTGAGCCTGACAGCGTGCACAGGAGAGAGCGTGTGTGAAGGTGTCAGTCAGCTTGGGAGTTTATGTATGTGTTAGAGCGTGTGAGGATCCCTGAGGCTGTGCCACTGCGGGAGGGTGTCGCTCAGTAAATTAGTGTGAGGGGGTCAGTCGGTTAGCTGGTGTGAGGGGGTCAGTCAGTGTGAGAGGGTCACTCAGTCAGACAGTGTGAGGGGGTCACTCCGTCAGTGTAAGGGGGTCAGTCACTCAGTCAGTGTGAGGGGGTCA
>VWZX01000031.1:322638-386999 GCA_013399015.1 Galbula dea | reverse complement strand
GTACTTGGTGGGGCCTGGGGTGAGGAGTAGGCGTGGGTGGAGGGGTGTGATATGTGGGGTCCAGGGTGGGACGCAAGGGAGGAGGAGGAAGGGTCTGAGGATGGGGAAGGGGATGGGTGGATGGATGGATGGAGATGCATGGATGGATGGATGGGTGGGTGGATGGATGGAGATGGGTGGATGGATGCTGATGGATGGATGGATGGATGGGTGGGTGGAGCAAGGGGACAGGACAAGGGTTTTAAAAAATTGGTTTTAAACAAAACGAAGGAGATTCAAACTAAGTAAAAAGAAGAAATGTTTTCCACTGAGGGTGTTGAGACCCTGGCCCAGGTTGCTCAGAGAGGTGGGAGATGTCCTATCCCTGGAACCATTCCAGGTCAGGTTGTTTGGGGATCTAAACAACCTGATCTAGTCACAGATGTTCCTGGTGTCTGCATGAGGGTTGGACTGGATGACCTTGAAAGGTCCCTTCCAACCTAAACCATCCTGTGCTTCCATGATTCTATGATAAACTGGTCCAGGAAGGCAGGTCTAGCCTTTGTGAGGTCATGCAAGGACAGGGGTGGGGGCCAGAAGAGTTCCCCCAGAGCAGGAGCACTGTAGAAAGTGAGTGGTGAGACAGGAAGGAGATGGCCACCCCAGGAGAAGATCTGGTTCTGGGTCTGGCCTGGAGAGGGGCACAGGGGCCAGCCCTGGGTCTCCATTAGTGCTTCTGTTCCTGGAGTCACATCATGCCTGAGGATCTTGGCTCTTCCTGAAAAGGGTCAGTGAGTTTCCAGCCCCTTTTTAATGCAGCTAGGAAAAGGAGCATGTTGGGTACTCCAAAGTTTCACATGTGAGAAGACAAATACAACAAACCCCACATTTCCTAATTAACAAGATTCTTGTGTTTCCTGAGATGAGACTTGAGTTAATTTTAGCATTGTAAGCTGACAGCCCAGGCCCTTAAAAAACCCCCCAAAACCCATGAGGCTTTTAAATGAAGAAAAGCATTAATTCCTTGGTGTAGCAGTCCACAGGATCACCTTAAGCTCTCTCAAGTATTGTGGAAACTCTTTGTGTATCCCAAATAATTTGGTGTAGAAAAGGGGTAGTGGTCCTTCAGTTGTAGTGTTTGAAAAGCTCTTGGTCATCTCTTCAAGGCTTTCTCTCAAGGTGCTGAAATAAACTGTTGGGAAGTTTTCCAGCTCTCTGCTGTGACTGCATCTCAAATCGCTGCTGGTGCTGCTGGGACATGGATTACAGACACTTGTTGGTGATGTCAGCAGAAGGCCAAAGGCTCAGAGTGGTTCTCCAGGGTGAGGAGGAGTTCTCCTCCACCCAGTGGGGCAGAAGCTGTGCTCTGAACCTCAGCCAAACCAAGGCTGCTCCTGGCTCCGAGCTTAGAGCACTCAGCAGGGTGAGGTTTAGTCTTTGGGTTCCTCAGCCCAGCACGTGGGCTTTGTTTGGGTATGGTATAATTCTCCCTCTTCTGTTTACTCCCCCAGGGCTCTTGACAGCAAGGGTGGCAGCTCCTGGAGCAAATGAGACCACTAGTTGTGATGGAGAAGAGATGAGAGGACCCAGAGCATTGAGGGCTGTGTGCTTGGGAGCTGCTTGGCTCCTCACTCTGAGAAGGACATGGAGGTGCTGGAGTGTGTCCAGAGAAGGGCAAGGAAGGTGGGGAAGGGTCTAGAGCACAAGTGTTGTGAGGAGCAGCTGAGGGAACTGGGCTTGGTTAGCCTGGAGAAGAGGAGGCTCAGGGGAGACCTTCTCACTCTCTGCAGCTCCCTGAGAGGAGGTTGGAGCCAGGTGGGGGTTGGTCTCTTTTCCCAAGGAACAAGTGATAAGTCAAGAGGAAACAGCCTCAAGTTGCACCAGGGGAGGTTTAGGTTGGACATGAGGAATAGTTTCATCCCTGAAAGAGTTGTAAAACCTGGCCTAGGCTGCCCAGGGCAGTGGTGGATCACCATCCCTGGAGAGATTTAAAAGCTGTGGAGATGTGGTGCTGAGGGCCATGGGTTAGTGGTGACCTGGCAGTGCTAGTTAACAGTTGAACTCGATGATCTTAGAGGTTTCTTCCAACCAAAATGTTTCTATGACTCCACCATCACCCACCACAGTACCCAGCTGTGGAAAAGCAGGCACAGAGCAGAGCTTCTGAAGCACTGGTGGAGGCTGTGCAGTCCCTGCAGCATCCATCAGCCCAGCTGCTGCTGACAGGGACACTGCCACCCTCTGCCTGCAGGCTCTGCAGGAGCAGAGCTGCTGCTGCTTTGGTGTTCGCAGCCCGTGAGAGGGCAGCACAAGGCTGCTGGGTGCTGGATGAGGGTTTTCGGGGGAGAGGGTTGTGGGTGTTTGAAATTGGGCATGGGGATAGCGGGATGGGAGCAGCACCAGGCGGTGGAGCCGATCCCCTGAAACTTCTTCTGAAGCAAGGGCTGAACGTTCCTTTCCATCTCGCCCCGCAGCATCCTCACTGCAATGACTGGTGTGTGAAACAGAGCAGGAGGAGAAGGAGAAGTTGTCCTTTCTTGCTCTGCTTTTCCCTACAGATGAGAAGTGTAATGAACATTGACCTCCTGGAGACTGAAGATCCTTTCTCTCCTTACTGGCTGCAGCCTGTATTGCTATCATAGACTTATAGAATCATTTAGGTTGCAAAAGGCTTCTAAGATCATCAAATCCAACCATTAACCAGGTCACCACTAAACCATGTCCCTCAGCACCACATCTCCATGGCTTTCCAACCCCTCCAGGGATGGTGACTGGGCAGCCTCCCTCTGCAGCATGGCCAGTACTGACTGCTCTAGAACATCATCTCCTCAGCAGTCATGGGTGTGCAAAACCCATAAGCTTCAAAACATGTTTACAGTTTGGTTTCTTTGTGTTCTGATTTTTGAGTCCCTGGAGCACCCTGGGGTCATTTTTCCAAGCTCTTCCCTGCAGCATTGCCAAATCTGGTGTCAAGTTGAGACAGCAAGACCCAGGGCTGATAACTCTGCTGGATAAAGATCTTTGGTTATCCAGCAGCACTTTTTTGTACCTTGGGGTCACTGGCAACCTGGTTTCTCCCAAATTCACCCTCTTTGAAGGCTCTGCTTTGCAGGTATCAGCTTTCAGGGTGGGTTTCTTTTTGGAACGTGGCAGTTCCCCCCTGACTAACACCAAGCTCCACTCTGCAGAGCCTCCAAAGCTGTCACTCCCCTACAGCTACCCAAAGACAGCAGTTTGTCATTTGAGGAAGTGACTCCAGCATCTTTAATAATTCCTTTCCATTTTTCTTTCCAGCTGAGTAATAGAGAACTTGCTTTTCCTGGGGTAATCCAGAGAGATGGATGTTGGGCAAGGAAAATGCAGAAGGAAGCCAGGCTCATGTGATTGTGTTGGAGCAGGAGAAGGTAAGGACTTTCTAGTCCATGTTCCATCTGAAGTGACTGCTGCTCATGCACCTAACCTTGGGACAGAGCAAAAACACTGCCAAGAGAATATTATTAAGTGAAAAACTGTTTATTCTCCCTTAAGAAATGATGAGCTGGCCAAGAGGCAGCATAACAGGAAGACAGAGAGGTTCCCCTGGCCTTGGTGTGCAGCTGAAACATCTGTGTGTATCTTGTCACCTCTGCTGGGACAGGAGTGATTTCTTCTTCTGGGATCTTGGTCCTGAAGAAACACAGAGTAAATTCCAGTTGGCATTTACTGGAATCCACTGGAAGGATGATCCCTGAGCTCCCCAAAGGGCTAGGGGTTGCTGGCAGGCTGTTCCTTAGCTGGTCACTAGGAGCTCAGCCTGACAAAGGGCCCAATCTTTTGGGCTTCAGAGTTTCTTCAGAGCTCTTTCAACTCTCACAGAATCAGAGGATGTTAGGGGTTGGAAGGCACCTCTGGAGATCATCTAGTCCAACCCTCTGTCAGAGCAGGGGCACCCAGAGCAGGTTGCACAGGATGGTGTCCAGGTGGCTTTGGAATGGCTCCACACAAGGAGACTCCACAGCCTCTCTGGGCAGCCTGGGCCAGGGCTCCAACACCCTCAAAGTCAAGTAGTTCCTCCTTCTGTTCAGCTGGAACTTCCTCTGTTCCAGTCAGTGCCTGTTCCCTCTTGTCCTGTCCCTGGGCACCACTGACCAAAGCCTGGCCCCATCCTCCTGATCCCCACCCATGAAGTATTGATAAGCATTGATCAGATCCCCCCTCAGTCTTCTCCTCCCCAGGCTACCCAGCCCCAGCTCTCTCAGCCTTTCCCCACAAGAGATATTCCAGTCCCCATATCATTTCTGTAGCCCTTTCCTGTGCCCTCTCCAGCAGTTCCCTGTTCTTCCTGAGCAGAAGAGCCCAGAACTGGACCCAGGACCGGGGCAGAGCAGAGGGGGAGGAGAACCTCCCTTGACCTAGTGGCCACACTCTTCTGAATGCACCCCAGGATGTCAGTAACTGTCAGGGGAGTTAAAGGTCACTTAGTACCTCCCATGAGGAGGCCCTGAATGGTCTCAGCTTTTAAGATTAATGATTCTGAGCATGAGAATCTGGCCTGGGAGACTGTAATTTGAATTTGTTATTTTTTGCTTGAGCTTGAAGCTGCCTGAAGGAGTTGTTCTGCCCCTGGTGCTCTATGTTACTGTGCTGGAGCCTTCACAATTGTTGGTCTCATGGGTGCCAAGTCCATCCTCTGCCTTAGACAACTGCAGTCAATGGTCTGAGATCAGGGATGAATTTGGCCAGGGATAATTGAAATAATAAATCAAATTTAGAAACCAAAAAGATACATAAAGAAAAACTTTGAGCTTGGAATAGCTTCTGAGCCCTCACCTGGCTCCAGCCTCCTGTCAGGGAGCTGGAGACAGTGAGAAGGTCTCCCCTGAGCCTCCTCTCCTCCAGGCTAACCAACCCCAGTTCCCTCAGCTGCTCCTCACAACACTTGTGCTCTAGACCCTTCCCCACCTTCCTTGCCCTTCTCTGGACACACTCCAGCACCTCCATGTCCTTCTTGCAGTGAGGAGCCCAAAACTGACCCCAGGATTCCAGCTGTGGCCTCCCCAGTGCCCAGGCCAGGAGGACAATCCCTGCCCTAGTCCTGCTGCCACACTAGTGCTGATCCAAGGCAGGATGCTCTTGGCCTTCTTGGCCACCTGGGCACTCTGCTGCTTCATCTTCAGCTGCTGTTGACCAACACCCCCAGGCTGTCAGGCTCCCCTTGCTGCTCTGCATTCCTCTTCCCACAGCACCAGTCAATCCCAGTTCCTCTGTAGTTCCTATCCACTCCCTATCTTCCCTGAGGGGTGTCCTCCCTAACTCCTGTGAGGGAATTTCTTTGGAGACTTCACCTACCCCCACAGGGATCAAATAGCAGCAGGCTGCTGTGACTCAGCAAGCCAGGGTTCAGCAAGGGCCAGCTCAGATTGTGGATGTCATTTCCCAGGAATGGGGTCAACAAACCAAGCAGCCTGGTTCTTGTTTTCTTCCTTGGGACTCCAGGGAATTCACCCTCAGAGAGTTTATGGAGATGTCAATCGGTCAAGTAAGAGTCTTCTGGATGTTCACAGCAATAATTTACTGCCTGGCAGAGCTTGTTTGTTTACATCCTCCATAAGGATCCCATGGGACAGACTTAATCCTGGGTTTGGATGTATCTGCCAGGGGTGTTTATAGTCCACACACACAGTCAGTTGTGGGATCTTATGCCAGTGATGTTTAAAAGTGAAATAAATGAATGAATACATGACAAAGAAAGAAATGAATAGGCTTTTTCTCCCCATCAGTGAGCACACTGTGGAACTTCAAAAGGGGTTCAGCTGACCACTGGGTACAAGCACTCCTGATGTTGCTGGAAACAGAAGCCCCAGACTGTTTAAACTGTTCCTGTCTGGTTTCCAGGTACCAGCAAACCCAGCAGGTCTTGCAAATGGGTTGTTGAGATAGAGCCAGGCACAGAGCCTCAGCTGGCAGGAAGGGGAGGGAGGAGATGGAGGCTGTGCAGTGCATGGGCACCATGTGCTGATGGATTGATGATGGACTCCTCAGGGTGTCTATCCTGGATCCTGGGAGATGACAGTGCTAGGTGAGCAGTTCTCACTGCAGCAGCTTGCAGGAGTCCCTGCTGCACTCAGCAGCATCCAGCTGGGTACAAGCTGTGCCTGTGGAGCAGTGGGGGAAGAGCTACAGAATCATCAAAGCTGGGAGAGACCTCCAAGGTCATCAAGTCCAACCATTAACCTAGCACCTCCATGCCACTAAACCATGTCCCTCAGTACCACATCTAGATGGTTTTTGAAGCCCTCCAGGGATGGTGACTCCACCACTGCCCTGGGCAGCCTGGGCCAATGCCTGACAACTCTTGCTGGGAAGAAATTGTTCCTAAGATCCACTCTTCACTTTAGGCTTCTAATTAGCCCTTTAAGCAGGTGCCTGCAGTCCAGGAGCTAAATCAGGGCTCATTTCTTTTAACCCTTTCTGTAAAATACAGATAACACTTTCTGTGTCTTACCAGGCTCCAAGCAGTGTGGGAAGTGTTTGGTTTAATCTTCACTGAGCATGTGTCTCTTGCACTCTGTTGCTCTAAGTTAAGATCTGGGGTTGGGTGGAATGTCCTACCCTTGTCATGAAACAATGGCAAAGCTGGGCATTGCCTGGAAGAGAAGCCTGTGGTGATTTGGTCTCAGCTGCTTGGTGCTGTCTGCTGCCTGAAGCCTGAAAACTGAACTGAGAAGATAGCAGCAAGTGGAGAGTGCTGGAGATGTCCTTTGAACAGCCCCATGGATTTCTTCCCTGAGAGGGTTATCAGGCATTGGCCCAGGCTGCCCAGGGCAGGGGTGGAGTTACCATCCCTGGAGGGCTTCAAAAACCATCTAGATGTGGTGCTGAGGGACATGGTTTAGTGGCATGGAGGTGCTAGGTTAATGGTTGGACCTGGAGGTCTCTTGCAACCTTATTCTGTGATCCTGTGATCCAAAAAACAGTATGCATGTGGCTGTGACATGTGACAGCCTCACTGCTCATTTCTGGAGCAGCTACAAGTCATCTTCTTGCTCAGGTGCTGCTGGAGAACCAGCAAGGAGACTTCTCAGGGAACTATCAGGGCTCACTCATCTCTTCTGTCTCTCCATGAGCTGCTGCAGTTGAATTAGTATTTGCTGTTGGTACCTTGCTTTTTACAAGCCTGGAAAAGGTTCATCAGGTTCTCCTGGGCAGCTGCTCCAACAGCAATGGAAACCAGAGTGGGTTTGTAAATAAAGAGTGGGAAAGAGTTCAGTGGTGGCACAGCAGAGAAGGATGTGGAGGTTTCAGTGAAGCACAAGCTGAATATGATTCAACAGTTGGTGCTTTGTAGAAAAAAAGGCTAATTTTGTTCTGGCATGCATTAGCAGGAAGGTCATGGAAGACAGGGGGGTAATGAATCATGCCATGCTGGTAGGGGTTGGTGCTCCTGGCTTGGAGCACTGAGGAAGAGGAGAACATGCTG
The DNA here is from genome assembly GCA_013399015.1 of Galbula dea. Classification (NCBI taxonomy): domain Eukaryota; kingdom Metazoa; phylum Chordata; class Aves; order Piciformes; family Galbulidae; genus Galbula; species Galbula dea. Next base: position 379,561 of record VWZX01000031.1, on the reverse strand, counting down.
GAGACCAAAGGAGAGGAAGAAGAACAGCCAGAGGTCTAAAACTCCAGACCTAGGGAGGAAGCTGAAGGAACTGGATTTATTTAATCCAGAAATCAAAGCTGAAGGGTAAGGGTTGCTAAGGACACTCCTCCAGTGAGTGCAAGGCAAGAGGGCTCAGCCTGCTCCCCCCTAACTCATGTAGGCAGGGTGGGAAGATGATCCTGGGCAAGCTGCTGTGGGTGACCCTGCTGGAGCAGGGGGGTTGGACTGGATGATCCCCAGAGGTCCCTTCCAACCCCCACCATGCTGGGGTTCTGGGCTGGTGTGCTAATTAAAGCTGTGTTGAAAAGCCATAGGTTGGTGTTAGAGCTTGGGCCATGTACCAGGGAATGTTACCATCTTGCTTCTGGGAAACAGGGTCTCCAGCAGTTGATTCAAAGTTCTTAATTTTGGAAAGCATTTTGAGGTTTGCAAAAGGTGCCATGTTTAGTCATAAAAATAACAAAATGAAAAATACAGAAGTGTATTTATAGTAAGAATAATGAAGATTTATAGGGTAATGATAGTTGCAGTGCTCCTAGCCTAGGAACTCTGAACTGAACAAAGTGATTGAATGTTTGGCTTTTAAAATGAGAGGGAGAGAAAAAAAAAACCCAACCCAAAAACCAGATGAATAATGAAAAACAAATCCTTTCTCTGGTGAAAAGCCAAACCTGTGTTTTGAAAATTAAATGTTTTTTTGGGTTAGGCAGTGAAAAAATGGACTTGATCTTTGCAACAGCTTGGGTCTATTATTGGAACCAGCTGGCTGTGCCATAGTGGAGAGGAATGTTCTGGTAATTAGAGCAGGAATCTGGGAGTCAGGAGCAGTAGGGTCTTTGTGTGGCTTGGGGACCAGCACACTAGGTAGCCTTGGGAAACGTTGCCTCATTTGTACCTTGGCTTTCCCATCTATAAAATGGGACTAAGGAAATAATTCAACCTCACAAATTGCCTGCACTAATTAAAGAGCATTTCCAGAGCACCTTGAGCTCCTTGAATCTGGAGGACAGATTTTCAACAGCACATGCTTCAAATGCTTTGGAAAAATCCTTCCCCAAACATTGACCTGATTGCTCAGATTCCTAAATCCACCTCTGGGTGTCTAATTGAAAAAGGTCTGAGCTCCAGAAGTTTGTCTGCTGGTGGAAAAAGGACATGATGGGGAGAGTTTTGTCATTGCACTATGAAAACAGAGGGATCATAAGATCATAGAATGTTAGGGGTTGGAAGGCACCTCTGGAGATCATCCAGTCCAACCCCCTGAGAGCAGGGGCACCCAGAGCAGGTTGCACAGGATGGTGTCCAGGTGGCTTTGGAATCTCTCCACACAAGGAGACTCCACAGCCTCTCTGGGCAGCCTGAGCCAGGGCTCTGCACTCTCAAAGTCAAGAAGTTCCTTCTCCTGTTCAGATGGAACTTCCTCTGTTCCAGTTTGTGCCTGTTCCCTCTTGTCCTGTCCCTGGGCACCACTGAACAAAGTCTGCCCCACCACAGGACTTCTTCCTGCTAGGATCCTGCTGCTCAGCTTGGCTGGTGCCACAGCCCCTCCCCTGCCCCCCAGCAGCCACAGGGAATCTCCATAGGCTTCTCTGCTTGGAATGCTGTGGCTTGATCCCAAGGCTCCAAGAGGCAACTGCAAAGAGGCAGGTGGGCAGTGGACAGCTTGGTTTGTATGTGCAATGGGTGGTCTCTGGAGTCACAGAATCATGAAGGTTGGAAGAGATCTCCAAGATCATCAAGTCCAACTATCAGCCTATCACCCCCATGACACTAAACCATGTCCCTAAGGACTATATCTAGATGAGTTTGAACCCCTCTGGGGATGGTGACTCCACCACTGCCCTGGGCAGCCTGAGCCAATGCCTGACAACTCTTTCTGGGAAGAAATCATTCCTAATATCCAATCTACACCTCCCCTGGTGCAATTGCAGACCATTTCCCCTTGTCTTGGAGGTGCAGGAATATTCCTTGGCCTGCTGGGCACAGCTTCCTTAGGAGAGCAGCAGTCAGAATTCAGGTGGTTCATAGCTGCCCATCCTTGCTGGAGTTACCACTAGTATCCCTGAGGTCCCATATTTGGCTGGGTTTGAATCTCCCAGCAGTTCATTTTCTAAATCACCTTCTGTCAGCATCAGAGCTGCTCCCCCAGCCCTTCCTGCAGCCGGTGCTGTGGTCAGTGGGTCCAAGGAATGCTGTTGGCCCTGGCCACTGATCCCTCCACGAAGCAGAGGAAACACATGCTGACAGGGCAGGAAATTCTTGGGAACCACAAGGACCTGGAGCTTGCCTCTTGCCTTCCTGTGAGCCTTACCCAAGTCTCAGCCTGGGTGTTTGAAGATTATGAATAGCAACAGTTACATGAACAGGTTTGGGGTTTTCTTCTTCATCAGCAAAGCTGTTTCTTTGTTGGAGACTTTCTGGGTGTTTTGGTTCCAAGGAGTGGGAGATGGACCCCAGAACACAGTGGGGTTGCACTGCATTGATCTGGTGGAGCTAGTGGGGAGTCAGGCAAGGATTCAAGGATTTCACTTTCTGGAAGGCTCTTGGTCAGAAGTGGACAAGCTCTAAAGCCTCCAGTGCAAAACAGCTCCAAACTGGGGCAGCTTTAGCACCGTGGAGGGATTAGCATCACAAGCATTGTTTTTCAGCAGCAGCACACTTCCAGAACACAGTCCCTTTCTCCTTGCTAGGGCTGATCCCTGCACTGTTACAGAATACTGGAGTCCAAACTGCTGGGGGCTGGAAGGGACCTCTGGGGATCATCCAGTCCAACCCCCTGCTCCAGCAGGGTCACCCACAGCAGCTTGCCCAGGGTCACCTCCAGCTGCCTGGGGAATCTCTCCACACAAGGAGACTCCACAGCCTCTCTGGGCAGCCTGGGCCAGCACAGCCTGTTCCCCTCTCATCCTCCAGTACCTTTTGGGTGGCCCAGCTGGGGAACTGCCTCAATTCAAGAAGTAAGATGAATGAAATGTTCCTCTTTGTTGTTTTTCCTTCTGTTAGGTTGTTTTTATTTCAGGTCAGTTCCCTAATCCACTTTTCAGCTGCAGAAACAAGTTGTAGAGACAGTGAGAGGGTGGCAAGGGGTGGAGATATGGAAACTGCTTAATCCATCACTTGTGCAACCAGAGGCTAAGACTGTACTAGGAGAAGCTCTCCTTTGCCCTGCTTTGAGTCATGAGGACCTCAAAGTGAGTCTTGGCTGCAGGAGTGAGCAAGACCCACACGTGTGGTCAGCTTTTTGTGTCCAAGGAGACAGTTTGTGTCTTCTTTGGCTCACAACAACCCCATGCACGCTCCAGGCTTGGGGCAGAGTGGCTGGAAAGCTGCTAGAGGAAAAGGACCTGGGGCTGTTGGTCAACAGCAGCTGAAGATGAGGCAGCAGAGTGCCCAGGTGGCCAAGAAGGCCAAGAGCATCCTGGCTTGGATCAGCACTAGTGTGGGCAGCAGGACTAGGGCAGGGATTGTCCTCCTGGGCTGGGCACTGGGGAGGCCACAGCTGGAATCCTGGGGTCAGTTTTGGGCTCCTCACTGCAAGAAGGACATGGAGGTGCTGGAGTGTGTCCAGAGAAGGGCAAGGAAGGTGGGGAAGGGTCTAGAGCAGAAGTGTTGTGAGGAGCAGCTGAGGAAGCTGGGGTTGGTTAGTCTGGAGAAGAGGAGGCTTAGGGGAGATGTGTAGCTGGCATACATGCTGTCTACCATCTAGAAAGGTGAGTTCTGTCCAGTGAAGCAAGGGAAGGAGTGTTTAGAAACACCACCACAGCTGAGAAGGGCACAGGATGAGGAGAAGATGGTCCCCCACAATGTCAGTGTTGATACTCACAAGGAGTTCAAGAGTGCTTTTGGACTGAGTAGGTGGTGGGCTAGTTCTCTCTTGAGAAGACTCCTTCACAGGAAGAAGGACAGAGAAGAGTAAGAGTTCATCTTTATTTATCCCAGATTTGTTCTGGAGTGTCACATCCATTGTGAACAGCTTTCTTCCTAGAGAAGTATGTGCACTAAGCCTGTTCTGATTTATCCCCTCTGTTGTTCAGCTTTAGCCCCAAGTGGTCCAAGGTCCTCCTTGTCCTTAGATGTAAATGCTTTTCAAAATAAGCCCAACATGCAGTTCCACTTACCATGGGCTTTGTGTTTGTCATGCAGAGCAGGAGCCTCAGCAGAACATCAGCTCTGAAAGACCACCCTGAACACAAGTTAGGGTTGGACTGGGAACTCACAGCCATGAAGGATGTGAACAAACTTTGGGGCTGCTCTCTTGGTCCTAACCAACTAATTCCATTTCTTGGGTGCCTGAGCTTGCTGTCCTCATCCTCTTCTGTGTTGTGTGGGGTGGCAGATCACTGCTGAGGAGATGGAGACCAGAGACATTCTTTTCTGATGATCAGGCTGAAACTCTTATTTTGTTGATTTTGTAATGCTTGGGAGAGCAGCTCCAGCTCCCCCCCTGGGACCACACTCAACCCCTAGCAAGCCTTCCTTTCTTCTGATGTCTTTGCTGACCTGCCTTACACTCCACTGCTGTGTCAGCTTGTCTACCCTGGAGCATGCCCTGACCTTGCAGAAGTCACTAAGAGTGACTAGGAAGTCTGTAAGTGCCTCTCAGTGATGTGTCCACACCTCTGAGTGCAGACCAGATCCTGTCTGATGCCTGTACTGAACACCCAGCTCTTGAGCAGATCCTAGACCTGGAGCTTTTCCAACATCCTGCAACATCTTTGAACTTGAGTCTTTAGCCTCTTTGGTCCATGTGAAAGCTCCAGAGCTCTTTCAACTCTGAGCAAGTCACCTTGGCTCTTTCTGAAACCAGTACTTGGGACTTTTGGGACACAGCTGGACAGCAGGAGCTCAGTGTCTCCTGTTTGGTTGGCTGGGGGGGAGGAGAAAGGGACCCTTTTGTCCATGCAGGTCTTGCATGGCTGGCATCTGTGGAAGGGGAAATCACCTTCCTGGAACGTGCTGAGGGTGGGTGGCTCCTGCCAGAAGCAGGATGTTGGCTGTGCCAGAGCAAGGCTCTGACTCGGGACAGCAATCCTTGTGTTCCTCAGCTCGATGGATGGGTGAAATCTTTTGTCTGATCTCAGCATTGCTTCCAGCAGCTGGCTCCAGGCAGAAGGAAGGAGATGACCTCCTGCAGAGCCAGGCTGCACAAAGCAGCCTGTGTGGGATGGAAGGTCCCTGCTCTCTGGCTCCAGAGAGCGTGTGGGGGGGTGTGTATGGGAGGGGAGTGCTTCTGGCAAGTAATGAACTTGTCCAAATAAACAAAAGGCTAAAAACAGCCCAAGCTCTGCCCCTTGAGAAACCCTGCAGCAGATGTTGCCAATGACTGTAGGTCCTTGTTGGGAATCCCATGGATAATCATTGACAGCAGGGAAACACATGGCAGCCTAGGGCAGCTCGGAGAGGGCTCCCTTTGTTCACTGGAAGCACTGGGAGATCTGCCCCAAGAGTGCCAAGGGAAGAAAGCTCTGACTGGCTCAAGCTGAGAGCAGGGAGTGTGCAGAGCTGCCTCCTGCTCTTGGCTTGGCTGGAGCCTTGCTGTGTGTGGCCTCCAGCAAGGTGCCACTCTTCTCTGTGCTGGAGTTCCTTCTGTTGGGCATTAAGGTCAGGAATGGAAAGTTGCTTCCCTAGGGGCTTGGGGCCAAGCTTTTGAACTTTGCAAGGTGCTCTGTGGCTGGAAGGCACCATCTTGAGCATAGGTAAATGTTTGCTATCAGTGTAATTATTTATGTGTGAGAAGTTCAGCTGGAAGCTCAGCTTGGTACAGGACAGGATCTCAGCTTGGTACAGGACAGGATGGGTTTTCCCATCAGTGAGTATGAGGAGTGAAGCAAAGGGAGAAAGAGGCTGGCTGGGGATGATCAGAGGTGACCTGGGGCAATGGCATGAAGCTGTGCCAGGGGAGGGGCAGGTTAGATCTTAGGCAAAGGTTCTTCACCCAGAGAGTGGTGCAGCATTGGAACAGGCTCCCCAGGGATGCAGACATGGCACCAACTGCATCTGGACAATGGTCTCAGACACATGGGGTGACTTTGGGGCTGTCCTGTGGATAAACAGGAGTTGGACTCCATGATCCTTGTGGGTCCTTCCAACTCAACTACCAGAGAGGTGGGAGATGTCCCATCCCTGGAACCATTGCAGGTCAGGTTGTCTGGGGCTCTGAGCAACCTGCTCTAGTTGGAGATGTCCCTGGTGACTCCAGGGTTGGATTAGATGACCTGGAAAGGTCCCTTGCCACCCAAACCTATGACCTATTCTTCACAGGATAGTTATCTAGCCTAGAGCCTAAACAAAAATCATGTGCCACAGGACTGGAAAATATCTCAGGGGCTGCTGGTGAAAATGTAGGGCTGTGGGTCAGCTTTGGCCTCCACAGCTCCTGCTGAATAGTTGTTTTCCTCTCCTCTCTAAAAAGGAGGAGATGTACTTGCCTTTGAGACTCTTGGACATGGCCATTTCAGGTTTCTGGGAAAGGCTGGCAGGGCAGCTCCCTGTGTTTGGATAGTGCTGGTCACAGAAATCCATCATCCTGAGGCGTGGTGCTAGTGCACCTGGAGGAGAGGAATGTCAAATTGCTGCTGCTTTTTTGGTGTGGGAAAGGAAATATGTGTTTTCAGGCACTGGAAAAGCTTCTTAAGATACCCTGTGATAGGGTGAAACTTGCCAGACATTCATTTGACATTTGTTCTCCTCTGGGCCAAGAGGTTTTAGACACCTGAACTTTAAAGAAGGCAAAGGAAAGACAGGGAAGTGATTATCCTGCAGGAAATCCTTTTCTTCTCTGTCTTGTCATGGAAGTTTTTATTAATCATAAAATCATAGAATGGTTTGGGTCCCTGCAGTCACCAGGGACATCTGTAACTAGAGGAGGTTGCTCACAGCCCCAGACAACCTGAGCTGGAGTGGTTGCAGGGATGGGACACCTCCCACCTCTCTGGGCAGCCTGGGCCAGGCTCTCACCACCCTCAGCATAAACCCCCCTGTCTTTTATTGAGCAATAACCTCAGTGCTGTGAACAGGCTCCTGCAGCACTAAACACTCCAGAAAGCCTCACCAGTGCTTTCTTAGACTCTTCCCAGAAGAGTTCCTCAGCCTGCAGCCCTGTCTAGCTCTCCCACTGCTCAGAACTTCCTCTCAGAGAAGAGGAACAGGAACTGATGCTTTCTTGACTTGCTTTGGCCAGGAAGCACCCCAGAGCTGTCAGTTCAAGTAATCCTTTCTCTACCCAAACCAACAGCAGGGTTGCCCTGCAAAACTTAGGCTACACTTTTTCTGCTGGACTCCCTGTGCCTTGGTAACCCCAGGGAGCAGGGAGAGCCTTTTGGGGTGCTGTGTTTGGGAGGAGAGAGATCCCTCCAGGACAAACTCTGTTTTGAAATCTCTTGGCTCTCCTTTGCCTAGGAAGGTTATAAATACTGTTCCCAGGACAAACATTCTCCATGTCTGAGAGCTAATGAGCCAAGCAGCTGCTCTGAGGCTCTCCACCTCTGACACCAGTAAACACTAAGCCATGTGAGAAAGATTTTAACATGCTCAGACACTCAGCTAGGAGAGGGTGGACATGTGTCTCAAATCTGCTTTCCTTGCCCCATCCATTTGGTATCTTCAAAGGAAAAAGTCCTTTATTGGCCATCTTTGACACCTCTACCTGCTAGAAGAAGAGCAGCACAGACCCTAACCTCTTGGAGGCTGGGGCAGATCCAGCTGTCTTCAGTGACATGCAGCATGTTTACAGGAAGGAAGAGAGCAGCCAGGGTCACAAACATCTCTCTCAGGAAAGCAGGAGGGTTTTTTGTAAGGATCCATCTGCCATGTGCCACATGCAGACAGTTATTCACTGATATCCTGTGGCTGTCTGAGCAGCTTCAGGTCCAAAGCACCAGTAAATCCACTTTAACTGGCTGACTAAACTGGGCTTAGGGCTGTGCTGCATTACCAGAACAATGGAAGGTGTCCTGGCTCCTGCTGCTGCATCTGAGCTGAAGTATGAAAGAATTTGTAAACAGGATCTGGGAAGCACTTGAAGAATCACAGAACTTTGTCTGTAAGTTTGTACTGACACAACACAAATGTCCATGAGTCACTGCAGAAGGGGCATGAGCAGGAGGCTTCAGAGGGTGTCAAGCCTCAGAAAAAGGCTTCAAGTGAACTTGCAGTTGGGAGAAGCTTAGAGAGTGTGCAAGGGTGAAGATTTGGCATGGAAATCTCTGCTTCTCAGCTGTCCTTTGGGAGACTTGGGCTTGTTCAGCCTGGAGAAGAGAAGGCTCCAGGGAGACCTTACTGCAGCCTTGCAGGACTTCAAGGGCCTATCAGAAAGATGGGGACAGACTTTTTAGGAGGCTCTGTTGGGACAGAACAAGATTTAGACTAGATGGAAGAAATTTTTCCACTGAGAGTGGTGATAGCCTGGCCCAGGTTGCCCGGAGAGGTGGGAGATGTCCCATCCCTGGAACCATCCCAGGTCAGGTTGTCTCAGGCTGTGAGCAACCTGCTCTACTTGCAGGTGTCCCTGCTGACTGCAGGGGGTTGGACTAGATGACCTGGAACCATTCTGTCATTCTGTGATGAGGATCACAAGGCCTTTCTTGCAAGACTTTTCCCCATCCAGTGCTCCTCAGACCCCATCCTCTAACTGGGTTATAACTGGCCCCCTGAAACCCAACTACAATGCAGTTGCAACTGATTGGACAGAAGCAGGAGAGCAGAAGCTGTGTTATCAGGTGGATCTCAAAGCTACTCCTGATTCTGGTTTCTGCAGAAGCTGCATAAATCTAGAGAAGCTCCTTTGACTGTGCCTGGCCTCCTGACACCTCTGAGAGCAGAAGCAGATGTGTTGAAGGGCACTGATTCCTCTTCTGGGGTTGTGGGAACCATTCTTTTTGTCTGGTGCCTGCCTAGTGTTGACTTAAACCCAAATGGCTCTTAGTCCAGGCAATATCAAGGCAAAGTTTTGGGCAGGACCCTCTCATTCATGTTCCCAGCAAGCATGGATCCTCTTCAGAAGACAACAAAACCAACTGGGGCAGTTGAGCACAGTAAATAGTTTTGTCTCTCTTGGTTTGGGCTTTCAAAAGAAATGTGGCAGCTGCTTAAGTGCAAATTGCTGTGACTGAAACATGTGTCCCAGGGCTCTTCTTTTGTTGCTCTGTCTGTCATTAGTCATTGCAGGAGCATTCCTCTAGGCCATGCAGTTGGTCAGTTGGACCAGTTCAGTTGGTCAGCTTTCTCTTGGTAGCTCAGGGTTGGATGCCTGGTGCCTCCTCTTGCACCTGGCATTAGTCTGCTGGAGTAAGTGGAGTGACTCAGGATTTACAGCTGTGTAAATGAGAGCAGAGGTGACCATCTGAAGCCTACTCAGATCTTCAGCATCTGGAGAACACCAGATATTTATTAACAAGCTCCCAACTAAACATCTATTGTTAACTGCTCCATGATACCCCAGTCATGACCAGGTTTCATAAACCTCTAGTGGTCCTTAGGGCCATGGTTTAGTGGCATGGTGGTGCCAGGTTGATGGTTGGACTTGATGACCTTAGAGGTCTCTTCCAGCCTTAATGATACTGGGACATTCTTTCTAGCAGGGGGAGACAGGGCAAGGGTGAGAAGAGAACAAAAACAGTGAGGGGCAAAGGGGTTAAGAACTCTGACCTTCACATGCTGACAGAAATGGCCAGGATGCAGGAGTTGTGCTGGGTTTTCCCTCCTCCTGGCCCCTTGGATTCAGTGGAATTACTCCTGATTTACACCCCTTTGAGTGGGACAGGATCACTCCCTTTGGTTTTCTTTTCTTCAGCCAAACAAACATTTGTTACTTGGAAAGAAGACCAGGAATCCTAAACTGTGAGCCACAGCTGAGAGGAAATTCCCAGGAAGGCAAGGAGTTTCTTTGCTCTGTAAACAAGGCAGGAGCCCTGGGAGGGAAGGTGTTGGTTAGTGCCTCAGGGGCTGCAGAGGGACAATTCCTGCTGCTCTGCAGCTGAGGACTCATCCTGCCTGGGGCACAGCTGCTCCAGGTAGATGCCATGGGAATGAGGAGGAGCAGGGTTCTCTAGCAGAGGAGGGAGCTGAGCTTTGGGGGTGCTGACAGCACCCTCTCTCCTGGCTCTGAGCCCTCAGGCAGGTCAAAACCTTGATCAGAACAACCCCAACTGCCAGAAGACACTGAGATGTGTGCTGAACTGCAGGAGGTTTTGGGGGTCTACAGAGGCAGACAAAGGCTTAGAGTTGTTCTCAAAAGCACCTGAGCAGTCTGAGTGCCAAAAGCCCAAAGGGAAGCTCATCACTGGGAGGTCAAATGCTCAGTTGGTGTGAACAGGTCTTACCTCTGAGCAGTGTTTCCCAGCTCTCTCCAGATCTCAAGTTCCCATCACTCTCATGTATTCCCTGGCAATGGGTGGCTTTGCCTTCAACCCCTCTGTAAATACACCAGCACTCTTTGGAAATGCCAGCTCAGCCTCAGGAGAGCTGCAGAGCTCCCTGCCTCAGGTGAGGAGAGCCCAGAGCAGCTTCCCTCCAGGGAGACAGAGTCACAGAATCATGAAGGTTGGAAGAGATCTCCAAGGTCATCAAGTTCATCAGTCAACCTAGCACCCCCATGCCACTAAACCATGGCCCTAAGCACCACATCCAGATGCTTTTTGAACCCCTCCAGGGATGGTGACTCCACCACTGCCCTGGGCAGCTTGGGCCAATTCCTAATAACCCTTTCAGGGAAGAAATTGTTCCTAACACCCAACCTAAACCTCCCCTGGTGCAGCTTGAGGAAGAAACTCCCATGCACACTCACACCCCCCCTGCTTGCTTAGCACAGTCCATTAAACTCAGCATGAACTCCAGGCCCAGCCACAACCCAGGATATTTATGGAGTGAACCTCTTCCTCTAAAGGATGTGGAAGGACAACACAACCTCAGCAGAGCTCCTGCCCTCCCTCCCAGTTGCTCATATCTCATCCACAGGCTGTTATGACTATTTTGCTTATCTGGGACAGGAATAGCAGGGTCAGGTCCTGGCTGCTTCTCCATTCTGCATTGGAAAGGGAAAGACAGGAGAGCTATTTCTACCTTCCTTCCCATGCCCTGGGGAAAGCCCAAATCCTGCTAGGAGAATATCAGCTTTCCCACTAAAGCCTGGCTCCCCAGTGCTGCTATGGGCTGTAGCCATACTGGCTGCTGGCCCTGGGATGTTATGGGTTAGGGATGCTGTATATCCCCAAAGCAAGGCTGGGACTTGCAGCTGGACCTGCTCCTGGCCCCAGCACTGCAGATGCTCTTTGTTTTCCAGTAGCCACCAAGCAGACTGCTGTGGTGCCAGGTCTGTGGCTGTTCAGTGCCTTCTGCACCATTTTTTTCCCCTTAGAAAAGGGCAAACACATGGCAGCTGGGAAGAGCTGTTCCTGCAGGGGTGTTCATCAGCCTGCAGGATACAAGCATGTTCCCTCCAGTTTGATTTTATAGCATCTGCAATGTGAAAATAGACTTTTCCTTGTACCTGGTGCCTCTTGTCCTCTGTGGAGAGAGTCTGGTAGAGAAGAAAGATGGGGATTGGTGATTGCTGACAGCTCCTGCTATGGCTCTGCTGATGCCCTCCAAAATCTAGAGGTTCACACTGCCCCTTGAGCTCTCACCTGGGACAGAATAACCCCAGGCTCTCCAGAATTAGGAGAGTGTGTCTGTAAAAGCTGTACAAGGAATCCTCTGCCCAGGAGCCCTAGTGCAGATGTGTCTGTCTCAGGAAACAGAAAGGGTCTGGATCTGATCTTGTGTGCAGCAGAGACCTGACCAGTGCAGAGGCTGAGGTGAGAGTGGCACAGAGGAGATGGGGAACAGACCTGATGTTCCCTGGCAGTGTCACTCTGCCATGAAGTGCTGGGAGGTGCTGCTGAATGTCCAAACACCTGCTCTCAGAGAAGAACTCAACCACAACCAAATAAAACAACCAGCCTTGCAAGAAGGTGAGAGCTGCTGCTCTCCAAACTCCTTTCCTGGCCTCACCTGGGAGATTGGAGTGGCAAGATTATTTGAAGGTGCCTTTTCCAGAGTCACTCTATTCTGTCTTCCAGCCAGGAGTCAGCCACCTCTTGCCAAGCTCTCTGTGTGCACATTCTCCATCACTGCCTCTCTGCTCTTCCTCCATGGCATTCCATGGGCACCAGGACTTCAGGAGGCAACTCAGGGTGAAAAGAGAGAAAAGCCTTTCACTCTGTCTGCTTCCCAGCCCTGCTGTGTCCCACCTCACTGTGGAGTCATTGGTGCAGATCAAGGGCTCTCCCTTTTGTCTGAGAAGTCATTAGGTGAAGAAGGCTTGAAACAGCAACAATCCCTCTGTAGGGAAGAGGTAAAGCTGAAGGATCTTCTCTCCCTCTCCTTTAGAAGGAGCTGCAGAGAGCTTCAGAGCTGCCCAATTAAAACAACCCTGGGACAAAAATAGGATGAGAGAGTGCTACTTTAAAAACAAAACAATTAAGTGAAGCCTAACCCTTCCCCTCCCCTGTGGAAGTGTCAGCTTTTGAGCCAGGAACCTCTGCTGGGTTGGGTATTTCTGGCATCCCAAGCCAAGGCAAGGGATGACCTCCCAGTGCTGGCTTGGGGAGGAGAGGCAGCAGATGAGACTGAGCTTGCACTGACACATCCTCCCTAAAGGGTGGTTATGCTCTAGCCTGTGGAAGAGCAGAAATGAGATCCCCAGTGTGGGAAAGAGCTGAACAGACCCTGGCACAAGCTGCAGCAGCAGCTAGCCAAGCCTAGTGGGAGGCTGTGAGGTAAACTCCTTTCCAGGACTTAAGACAGAGATTGGGGTTGCTCTGGAGCTCACAGATCTGAGTCCAACACCAGGTCAGCAAAACTAGGTGCTACCATGGCTCCATGGACCAGGACTGAGGGAACTCCTGTCCAGAAAGAGATGGGCTCTCTGCCTGCTGTTTCCTGGCTTGTCTCTTAGCAGGGATCCTTTCCTCTCCTCCTGCAGACCAGCTGGTGCTGGTGAACAGGCACAGGCCAGTAGCTGCACTGACCAGGCAGAACATGTCAGTAATCTCTCTGGAACATGAAGGCCTTGCTGATCACAAGAGTGCTGCTTGAAATGTCCTTCCACACCTTGTAACACTTGGTTGGAGCTGAGGGATGGCTGCATGAAGCCAGCCTCAAAAAGATCAGAGGAGGAGTGGCTGTGGAGGTAACCTCTGAAGTTCACCCTGCAGTGAGGACATCAGTGGAGCCCCACTGTCAGCTGAAACCCTTCTCAGATGAACCCAAGGACTAGCACAATGGCTGTGCAGTGGCCACAGGAATGCTAGGGGTGAAGTTCTGGCTTTTATTATCTCAGTGCAGTGACAGATTAACCTCCTGCTTCTGCTCCTGAGGTCCCTTTGTTGTGGGCAATTTTGCTGCCACTAGATTCTTCCTTTCAGCTCTAATTTTAGTTCATGGGAAGGATGAAAAAAGGTCTCACATCCTTGTCAGGAGGCTGCTTGGTGGGATTCCCTTCTGACTCAGCACAGCCTTGGCCTCTCCAAATACACCTAGGGCTCAGAATAGCATCAAGAGGTCTTTCTTGGTGAGGAGAACAGCCCCAGAGTGACCATAGGAAGTTGTCTGATTCCTTTTGTTTCTCCAAATTCTTTTTCCAGGATAGCAGAAGAGATGAAGCTGACAGATTATTTGGAGAAGAATTGGAGAAGCTGGAAGTCATTTTATTTTGTTTCCTTTGTTCTAGGAAAGGGATCCAAAGGGTCCTGCCAGCCCTCCCCTGTCTTGGGCAGAATGAGCAGGCTTGTAGACATCTGAGCTGCACCCTGGCTCTCACTGTGTCCTCAGAAGGAGGATGAGCAGAGCAGAGGAGGAACTTCACTGCTCCAGAGGACTTGCAGATGAGGAGCATGAGTTCCCTTGCTGTAGCAGAGAGGCAATGACACTGGTGACTCTGCAGCTGCTTCAGTGTTTCCCCACCTGGAGCATCAGGGGCACAAGGAGCTCAAACAGTTAATGCCAGAGTCCTGAGGAGGTCTGCAGCTTTTGAAGGTGTTGAGTGCCAAGTGACCAAGAGCTGCCCTGCCAGGAAAAGCCTTTTTTTTTTTCTGTACCTCCTTGAAACATAGCCAGGCTCTTCAGTTTTCATTTCACAGAACCACAGAAGCACAGAATCATGAAGGCTGGAGGAGATCTCTAAGATCCTCAAGTCCAACCATCAACCTTTCACCCCCATGCCACCAAACCATGTCCCTAAGCACCACAGCTAGATGTTTTTTGAACCCCTGCAGGGATGGTGACTCCACCACTGCCCTGGGCAGCCTGGGCCAATGCCTAACAACTCTTGCTGGGAAGACATTTTTTCTGCTATCCAAACTAAACCTCCCCTGGTGCAACCTGAGGCTATTTCCTCTTGTCCTCTCCCTGGTAACCCAGGAGAAGAGACCAACCCCCACCTGGCTCCAGCCTCCTTTCAGGGAGCTGTAGAGAGTGAGAAAGTCTCCCCTGAGCCTCCTCTTCTCCAGGCTAACCAACCCCAGCTCCTTCAGCTGCTCCTCAGAAGACTTATTCTGTAGATACTTCACCAGCCTGGTTGCCCTTCTCTGGACACCTACAACCTTTTTTTGAGGTCAGGACACCTTGGGCTCCAAATTGTAATCATTTGAGAATCCCTAATAACTGTTTTTTTCCCCCAAGCCTCTTGACCTGACAGACTGGCCTCTCTCTGCCAGCCAGGTCATGAATTTCTAGTCTAATGCACAAGGGAGAACATTGTGAAATGACTGCATAAGGAGGCATTGGAGTAAAGATGATTTGGGGCTGTTTGCCTGGCAAAGGAATTGAACCAGCTACAGCTTTTCTGTTACCTGACTCATGGCTGGATTGTAGGGATCAGCCTGGAAAAAACCAAGTGAATATTATTCATATCTTTCTATTATTCATATCTTTCTATTGCTCACCTAAAGCCTGCCTTCAGCTCCACCCCTCTGCAGCTCTGCTGCCAGATGACACCAAGCTTCTATAGGGGTGAAAACTCTTGGTTCAAATAGCTTCCTTAAAACAGCATCAACCAACTGAGGCTTTGGAAAACTGACTTGAAAACATCTGCTGGTGAATTGTTGGGGTAATGTGGCCTGAAGTGTGAAAGCTTTTAGCACTCTGTCCTTGTGGTTGCTTTAGCAGCAGTGAGCTGTTTCAAACACAGCCTAGCAAAAGGCATGCTGGAAGTGAAGTGCTTTGAGCAGGTTTGTAGCAGGGATGCTGTTGTACCTGTCCATGGAATGGGCTGAAAACCTGCAGGGTTTGGAGACAGAACCAATCACATTCCCCTGCCAGCTAAGAAAACTATCACCTCTCAAGGTACCAAGAGGGTTTCTAACATCAGCCAGGTTGCCGGGGAAGAGAGATGGGGGCAGTTGCTTAGGACAAGGGGCTGGGGGAGAAGTGCTGAGCAGCAGCACATATCATGCAGGACACAGGCAGAGGAGGAGGTGACACTGCTGGGGCCCAGGAGCACCTGAAAGACCTCACACAGGTTGCAGCCTGCTGGAACATCTCATGTGAGGAGTTCAGTCTGTCTGAAGGCACTGGTGGCTGCAGACACAGACTATGTCCTTATTGATGGTGTGTCAAATGATGCCCATTCTGACAAGAAGGCTATTCACAGGGTGGGACTTGGCTTTTCTTCAACACTGGGGATGTGAAACTTCTACAGAACATCTCTTAGTGAGGAAACAAAAATATAAACATGAAAGATATGAAAGCTCAACCTCCCAGATTTGTGACTGCAACTGAAGAATTAAGAGCATGGAAGTGGCAGTCTCAGATTTACCACTTCACACAGGATCATTTTCCACTGGTGTGCCACTTCCAGCAGCTTGTGCAGACCTTCAGAGGGAGATCATGTTCTTTAGCCAGCAGGGAAGCAGTTGGCTTACAGCTAATGCAGAAGGGTTAACACTCACAATTAGCCCCAGAGGCTAGAAAGCTCATCCAAGATTCATGTGCTGAGATGCATTTGTGCTGCACAGGAAGAGGCTGGTGAGAACTTTGCCCTGCTGGATGTGCAGACCTCATTGACCTGCACTTCTCTCTTGGTCTCTGAAGTATTCCCCTCTTCTCTAGCCTCTGCTTTAGGATCAGCTGCAGGAGGAACCTGGTGACAAGGGTCCTTCCAACCTAAATTATTCACTGATTCCATGAAATGAGTTGGACTTGTCCCAAAACCTGAATGGGAAAGGTGTGGGCAGGATCCTGCTGGAATCCCAAATCCCTAATGAAAGATACACACAAGTCCTGGTAGGCCACCCTCCCCTCCAGGTCCTACCAGAGCTCAGGGACTTGTTGCTGCCTGTTGAGATGTGTAGCTGGTAGGAATTGGGGAAAAAACTCATGATTTCAGCAGAGCTATTTTGGGTGAGGGGCAGAGTCCTGGATTTTAGGGCAGGGAGCTTTTGGGCTTAGCTGATGCCAGAGGTCTTTGGAGAGAGGAGATCAGTGGAGAATCCAGCCTTGCACAGGTGTGGCTCTACAGACACAGCAGCTCCTGGTCATTATGGCAGAGTGGCTGCTTTTGCAGGGGGTGGCAGAGCCCAGTAATTAGTGCAATAGCTCCTAATTAGAGAGACCTCAGCTTAGTCCTTTCTCTAACACAAGCCACATTACCCTGAGCACATCCTTTTGTGCCTCCTGTGGGCAGGTGTTGTGTGGCCAAATCCCATAAAAGATAGATGCTGCTCAGGTGGAATCAGAGGATCACAGACTGGTTTGGGTGGGAAGTGACCTTTCAAGGTCATCTAGTCCAACCCCCCTGCAATGAGCAGGGACCCCTAGAACTAGAGCAGGTTGCTCAGAGCCCCAGACAACCTGACCTGGAATGGTTCCAGGACTGGGACATCTCCCACCTCTCTGGGCAAGCTGGGACAGGCTCTCACCACCCTCAGCATAAAAAATGTTCTCCATCCAGTCTAAATCTCCTCTTCTAGTTTCAAACCATCAGCCCTTGTCCTGTCCCAACAGCTCCTGCTACAAAGTCTCTCTCCATCTCTTGGATTCTCTGAGGAGAACCTAACAAGGTGGATTAACCACCCACTCTTCTTTGCTTGGGGGAGATTTTAAGCAGGGTTGACATCTTCATCCTTTCACTTGAGGCAGCACAGGCAAAAAGAAGAGATGCAAATCAGTGTTCACTTGGGTGTTTCCTCCCTTTGATCATTCTGAGTCACTCAACCCTCATGTTCTTCTCTTGCTTCTTGGCAAGTGGCATGTCCAGTGGGGTGAGCAGTTCAGCTGGTAGCACCAGGGCTAGTTTGGGTTGTATCAGTGCCCTCAGAAAATCTTGGACCATGGGTGTAGGGAGCTTCCAAAATCTATGGATCTGTAGCTGACACTTGTCCTTCATGTCCTGCTGCTCCTCTACCTCTTTTCAGCTAACAGTAATAAGGTAGCTTTGTAGCAGACTTGCTCTGAGAGGCTCAGTGGCTCCTCTGTCCCCAGACCCTATCATCTGGAGGATTCATTGCTGCTCCTTGCACTTTGCAGTCAAGAGACTGGAGCAAACTGTTGGTTCTGCTATCCACAAGTTACCCAGGAGCTCTCCAGGTTCTGCTATCCAGGAGTTAGAGTGGATCCAGATGCTCATGCCTCAGCAGGGCAGAGGAGACAGCTACCTGGCCATGGCAGAACTTGAAGGACAAGCAGGATTGGGCTCAGTGTGTTTTCCTTATGCCACTGCTCTGGGAAGATAAAGATAAAGACATTGAGGTGGGTGATGATGAGCAGCTTGGGAAGGATGTTTTATAGTTGAATTACTTTTCATTTTTGGTGTAGGTTGAAAATCAGCCATCAGAATGCTGGTTTAGTGCTGAGTATTCCCCAGCCAAGTCCTGACAGGGGAGGTAGGGTTATGGTTTGGGTTGGACAGGTCATCTGAGGTCAGGCAGCAGGTTTGTGTTGAAAGCAGAATTTGGAAGGTGATGTCTCAAGGTGCAACTGCTTCTGCTTGGAAAAGGAGCAATGTATGACCTGAGCCATACCTAATCCACTGTCCTTTCAGAAAGGCTCTGAGCTTCAAGTGGTTGAAGCGAGTTTGTCACAGTGATTCTTTTGTACCTGTAGAGAAAATAGGGTGAAAAACTGCAGCTTTGGGAGGCAGAATTAGTAACATTCCACCACCAGCTAATACACCACCTTCAAATGTCCTGAATGGCTTGGAATTAATTCAGCTGGGGTTGGTAACCTTGCAGTGTGAGAACATGAGAGCAGAGGTGTGCAGCCCTTTTACCTCTGTCTTATTCACCAGCAGTGGGAGAACATCCTGGGAAATGTGAGCAGCTAATTTTAGGTGACAAGATCATTCAAGGTGCCAAGCCTTCCAAAAGGGGAAGGAATGTATCTCCAGCCAGACTGCCTTCAGCTCCCAGCTGCTGTAGGGCATGGGATGTTTATACCACCTCCAGTACATGAACTCTTTTGTGTGGAGACATAATCCTTCCTTGTGACATTAGTAGAGGTAGCTCTTCTGGAAATGATTGTGAAATCCCTGCTCTGGTGGAAGAGGAGGAGAAGGAGGTGCAGCTGGGGTGGCTTTCACAGTGCTAATGCTCTCCAGCCTCAAATCCCCAAAGGGCTTTCCAAGTGCTAATGTCATTAATAAAGAGCAGGAGTTGTCTGGTTTCAGCAGTGGACAAACAGGAGCACAGGGAGTGTGGAGGCTGAGCTGGTGATGCACAGGGATCTGAGAGGACCTGAAGAACATGCAAGCCTTGCTTCCCAGTGTAGCTGTCCTGCACTTGGAGGCAGGAAGGAAGGAGGCTGAATCTAAGTGACCCAGCACACACTCCCTGGATATCTCTTCAGCTTCTGTCCTACCTCCCAGCATAATCTTGCTGGGACATGGTGGGAACTGTATGGCACAGTGCATCCTGCATCTGCTCCTGCCTCTTGCTTCATGTTAGCCCAAAGGAAGCACAGAGATCTTGCTCCACTTCTGCTCTGGAAAGGTCCCTGACCCAAAGGCGTGACTCCATCATTTTAAGGACACTTTATGTGCAACACAGCAGATCCCTGCCTGGTACCCAACCTGCTGTCACACCCCAGGCCAGCAAGGACTAAGAGTGCCCTCTGCTGCACTCCTCTTCCTCTTCCTTCCATGGCAGCATTCCACATGCTGCTTGGGAATAACCAGATCAACTCTTTAATGCACAGATCAAGTCTTTAATGCCCAAACCAACTCCTTCATATTCTAAAGGTCTTTTTGTGCAGGAGCCTGGCTCTGTGTTTCAGCAGCAAACAGAAAGAGTCACAGCTCAAGATAGAAATGTGTGACATCCTTCCTCAATCCTAAAGCACAAAGAAAGCACTTTGGGGAACTGTTGTCCTTTATCAAGACCCTTCACCCTGTAGCTTTTCATGGCCTTGTAAACAAAAAAAAAAGCAGCTTCTCGTTGCAGGAGTCTTCTGTAGTCATAAACCTTGCATTTCTTGGCAGCAGCAGGTGCTGGTGATGCATGGGCAGCTCTGGTCCTTCACAGCACTGACCTTTTCCATCTCTCCCTCCTGCCCCAAGGAAAAGCACTGAGCACCACAAAGCTCTGCTTATTTAAGCCCTTAGCTCTTGTAAGCAAAGAGGAATGAGGTAACTAGGGGGAGGGCTGTGTGTGTGTCAGGAAAGTTGTCCCAGCTTTATACTTCTGGAGTTAAAAGGGGGGAGAGGGGAAATTAATCATCCTGCTTTTACTGGGCTTTGATTTCCTCACGTGGAAAGTGCCCAAGCTGCAGCTGGTGCTGACAGCAGCTCCATAACCGCTGGGGCCACAGGAATCTGCTCAGTGTTCCTTGGAATTTGGAGATTTTTGGTTGCCCCCATCGGGCTGCTGCTCCCGACTGCCACTCCAGCGCAGGACCCGCCCCTCCAGGAGCCTATTTAAAAAGGAGCTGCTTCGCAACTTGTTCCAAAGAGAAAGGAGAAATTCCTCAGCCTGTCAGCAGCCGGAATCTCCTCCCTTCCCTTTACTGAGGATGCCTGGCAACTGGGGGACAGTGACCTGGACCCTGCTCCTTCTCCTCGTCTCTCCGGCCTGGGTACGTATTGCACTGCCGCAGCTCCGGGGGCACTGCAGCTTCTCGCTCTGATGCATGCGAGTGCTTTCGGCTCAATGACTCTTCCCAGCTGCCACCTGCCCCCGAAGGTTTCCGAGAGGTTTGGCTGCTAGCAGAGTGATGCCAAGGCATCCTGCAGCTGAATCCTGCTGGGATTGCCTGATCTGCTGTCATCTGGGGATCTCAGAGCTCCTGGCATAGGGGAATGGGTTTTGTTTCACTCCACTCTTGTTAGCTAGAAGCCAGTCCTGGCTTGCAAAGGGAGAGGAGAGCAAAGAGAGGTCAAGTCACTGAGGTTATGTCACTGCAAGGAATAAAGGTCTCGTATCCCAGTTCCTTCCCATCACCATCCTTCACCCTGGTGTTCCCAAACACAGTGATCCCAAGGGGGAAATTAGACTGCAGCCTCTCGAGAGCAGGATTTGTGTCTGATTTTGTGTTAAATCAACTGCTTGACACTCAGCTGAGTCTGCTCAGGGCTTTTGTGTGCTCTTAGAGTGCCAGTGATAGCAGGAGCGTTGCTGCAGTCATTCATGGACCTGAACTGCAATAAGTGCCTTTTGGATCCCTGAAGAAATCAGGTTCATGGAGACACTGCACCTTGCACTGAGAAGTGTCATAAATCTGTTGTGCTGACAGGTGTCATAAACTTTGGGGTGATAAGGTGCCATAAACTTCTGGTTTGATTGTTCCTGGCAGCACCCAGCATGTGCTAACCTCTTTCCTGTCAGGGAAGGTGTCCCATGCACCTCAGGCTGCTGTCATCTAAGGGACTTTGGGATGGGTGTCTTGTCTCTTGCACTGAATCCCACTGCTATGACCCTTTATGACTGCTCTCAGATGATGTCATTTGTCCTAAACCTGCTAACTGCCTCCAAAATGGGGCTTTTGACTTCCTTTTAGCTGTGGGTGATGTTTAGCATACTGAGCAAGAACATGGAGAGCTGTTACTCCTGAGCCCACCTCCTGTGGTGTTCAGGGGCAGGAGTAGAACCAGGATTACTGAGAGTTATGCTGAGCTTTGCCAGGCTTAGGCTGGGCAGGTTTATGTGTCTCTGTGAAATGGGGGCACTGGTTCTTGTCTCTGGTACAAGACCATCAAGCAACCTTGGGAAGGTGCCTTTAGAGCCTGTGATGGAGGGAGAGCAAGTACTGCCCATGATAACTCAGTGTCTGGAGTGTGTGAGTAGCTGTGGCAGGTACTAGCCATGATAACTCAGTGTTTGGAGTGTGTTTTAGCTGTGGCAGGTACTAGCCATGATAACTCAGTGTCTGCAATAACTGAAGAGCTGTGTTTTGGCTGCTTCCCTGTGAACGCTGGCTACTCAGGAATGAGAAGTGCTGCTGATGCCACAGAACTGCTGCAGTGGTGTCAGCTCCTGTCCTGAAGGGCTAGGGGAGGAGGTTTTATGTGAATGTGAAGCAGGAAGAACATTCTCCCATCTTCTTTCCCCCACATAACTGGGATTGGTGCTGGCAGCTGGGAGGGAGCTTGTTCTGGCTTGTCAGCAGAGCTCTCCACTGGGAGTCAGTGGTGGAGAACATGAATGTGGGCACAGGCAAGGGAGTCCTCAAGTTTGCACAGCTGCAGTGGCTTGGTCAGTGCACAGGGGTCCTGGGACATGAAGGGGAGTGGGTGGTGAGTGATACAAGAGCTGCCAGCAAAGCCAGGAGCAATGAGAAATACATTCCAGGCTTTAGGACCTTCTTAAATCTACAGCCTTGATCTCTGCCACTGGGTCTCTGCTGCTGCTCTCTGAGCTCACCCTGCTAACCCCAACAGAAACAAGGTCAAGGCTGTGGTGAACCTGAAGTTAGGATCCTGCTCAGTGAAGGTACAGGTGTAGCTGTGAGGACAGACCCTTCTGCAGAGGGAAGACAGTGAAACATTCTCAGAGGTGAATCCCTTTGCTCCCAGGTCTCTGTCTTATATGTGGGTCTGGGGGTAAAGCCATAAGTGTGAACCCTTGCACTTCTTTGGGGCAGTTTGGGCACTTCCCACACTGCAGTGAAACAACTCCTAGAAGCAGCCCTTGAAAAGGCTGCAGGGTGGTTGGATGCTCCAGACAAACACAACAAAATCAGTTGTTTAACCCCTGGGAAACTGCTGTGACAGCAAATGAAGTCATGGGGAACTGTAGGAGGTTGGTTCTCTGACTTTCTACCTGCTGTTCCCAACTCAAGAAGTTCCCCTAACATGCCAGATCATTCAGTGCTCACTGTTGGGTGTGCCTGAGCCAAGAAAGATTTCAGCTCTTCTCCTCTCCTGGGACCATGAGAGGAGCAGGAGTTATAAATAGCAGTAACAAAACAAGCAACCAGGAGCCTCAGCAGAGCCTGGGACCAGGAGCACTGGGGATGGAGAGATGGCTGATGGGCAGATCTGGAGGGATTGAAAAGAGCTCAGTGAATGTGGATGAACTGTGCCTTTTAGGCTGCTCCTGGGTGTGGGAGGTGAGGCAGAGCAGAGGCAGGGGAGCAGAGCCACCAAGAAGGTCTCCAGTATGATGTTCTGCTCTCTTCACCCTTGTAGGTAGTGATAAGACTGGGGTAATGGCATGAATGATAGGAAGCTGAGCCAGGGGAGGTTTAGGTTAGATATCAGGGAAAGGTTTTTCACCTAGAGGGTGGCTGGACTCTGGAACCACCTCCCCAGGGAGGTGGTCACAGCACCAAGCCTGAAGAACTTCAAGAGGCACTTGGACATCCCTCTCAGGCATATGGTGTGGTTCTTGGCGTGCCCTGCACAGGGTAGGGAGCTGGACTAGATGAACCTTGTGGGTCCCTGCCAGCTCAGAACACTCTGATTCTATGAAAAGCAGCTCAGTATAGTGAGGAAGGGAAGCTGATTGTGAGCAGAAGGTAAAACCAGGTGCTCTGGTTTCTTAGAGGAAATACACAGCACCAGCAGTGGTTAGTGAAGGTGAGGAAGGAGACCCAGTTGGGTTTAATGCTGCCTGCAAGAGCCTGGTTTGGTTTGTTTTTCAGCAGAAGAGCTATTTTGAGAGTTTCTTTCTATGGCTTGTGGCTGACACTGCATTGGAAAATGCTTCTTGTCATGATCTTTCTTAAGTGCATCTTAATTTAGGCCCTGTCTCAGGAAAGCTTGGCCTCTCTTGTGATCTCATGTGCCCCCCACCCATGCCCCCAGGCTTCAGGAAAGTCTCCTTCTGGCAGCCACAGAGGTTGCCTACAGGAAAACAAAAGCCAGGAGGAAAGCATTCCTGTATTTTTGGTGTCTTTTAATGCACTTCAGCAGTTGGGAAGAGATCCCTGGGCCATGCCAGCTCCCAGGCAGTGGCTCTGAGCTGGGGAGCTGCAGGCACCAGAGGACTGTTTCGAGAAGACACCATGCATGAAGTTCTCAGAAGAATTCCACTTGATTGTTGCTGAGCAGGACAAGAATCTGGGAGGACTTGTGAGTGAAGATTTTGGCTGATCCCTGACCAACACTGTGCTGTGCTGCTTGTCACAGAAGGACAAAGCACTTGGCATCTTCTGATCCCACGTGAGCTAAAGTCAGAGCAGCTGTTTGGAGCAAGAGTCAGAACAGCTGGAAGAGTTTGACTGCTGTTACTGGGGACAAACAATACCAGAGTCATTAAGGGTGGAAAAGATCTCCAAGATCACCAAGTCAACCATCAACTATCACCTCCATGCCAGTAAACTGTGTCCTCAGCACCACATCTCTGGTTTTTGAGCTCCCCAGTGATTGTGACTCCACCACTGCCCTGGGCAGCCTGGGCCAATGCCTGACAGCTCTTTCTGGGAAGACATTTTTCCTGCTATCCAACCTAAACCTCCCCTGATGCAACCTGAGACCATTTCCTCTTGTCCTCTCACTGGTAACTGAGGAGAAGAGACCAAACCTCATCTCACTCCTACCTCCTCTCTCAGGGAGCTGTAGAGAGTGAGAAGGTCTCCCCTGAGCCTCCTGTTCTCCAGGCTAACCAAGCCCAGTTCGCTCAGCTGCTCCTCACAACACTTGTGCTCTAGACCCTTCCCCACCTTCCTTGCCCTTCTCTGGACACACTCCAGCACCTCCATGTCCTTCTTGCAGTGAGGAGCCCAAAACTGAATCCAAAATTCCAAGTGTGGCCTCCCCAGTGCCCAGTCCAGGAGGACAAACCCTGCCCTATTCCTGCTGGTTTTACATCTGGACACATCCAGAGCTGAGGCTGGTGCCTCTGCTCCAAGCTGATTCAGGACAAGGATGCCATAGACTGAGTACTGGAATGGTTGAAGAACCCTGGGTTTTCTGGAGGAGGTGACCCTCTTTCAGATGTAGCCTGGTCTTTAGCCTCTGAAGTGACCTAACAGTCAAGAGGGTTTCAGGAGGTCTCTAGCACTTCTGAAATGCTAGAGTGTGGCAGCTGTTGATTCACAAGGTCCCAGGGAAGGTTGGTTACACTGTGTTCCCTGGACAGGGGCAAGGAGAAACATCTCTGGGAATTATGAAGGAAGTCTGAGATCCAGGAGACAGAATGGGACTTGGAAGTTTTCATTGCTGGCTGACTTTGGGCAGGTCTTTTTGCTATGCTCCTCACTTCACCTCCATCTTCAGGCTGGGTCTAGAGATGCTGCTGCACAATGCTGTGATGTTTTCTCCTGAGCAGCTCTATGGAAGAGCTGGGAACTGTTTCCTGTTAATTACTGCCATTTTATTGCTTCCAGGGAATCAGGGGCTTGAGCTGTGCATGGGCCTCCAAGCCACTGCTTGTCCTCTTTGGTTTGGTCCTGCTGACTAGAGACATCTTCTTCCCTCAAGCTCCAGATGAGTTAGGGATGAGAAAAAGATTAGTCCTGGGGAGCTGCATGCCCATGCTTGGCTGCAGGGCTCTGTGGTGGAGGATGAAGCCAGTCTTCCCTCCTCTTGATGGGATGGCTGGGCTGGAGCAAAGTCATGTTTTCCACCTCTCTTCTTGACTGGCTCGTGGGAGACTTATTCTCTCCATGGCTTGTTTGCCCTCCAGGTAGAACCTCAGGCCTGCAAGTACCCATGCCAGTGTCCCTCCCAGCCTCTGCAGTGCCCTGCTGGCATCAGCCAAGTGTTGGATGCCTGTGGTTGCTGTAAGGTGTGTGCCAGGCAGCTGGGAGAGCTCTGCTCCCTGCAGAAGCCCTGTGACCACCACAAGGGACTCTACTGCGACCTCTCCAAAATCCACAGAGGCAGCGGGATCTGCTTAGGTGAGAGCTGTGTCTTCTGCTGTTGTGTGCTTTTCTTCTGGCCCCTTTCTGCCTGCAGACCTCCCTTCCTCTCCCCACCCCTCCCCCCCAAAAATACCCATGGCATTGCCAGAATTCCCTGCAGCACTTGGAACTTCATCCAGCATCATGGGGTGAGAGCTGGGCCAGCCCTGGGAGGCACCAGTCACTGGTGCCCACACACCCAGCCTGCTGCCCCTGGCACTGAAGGATGTTTCTGAAGGCACAAGTAGGGGATTGGGAACCTCCTTGGATCCTGTGACATAGAATCAGAGACTCAAATCATAGAATTGTTTTGGTTGGGAGAGACCTGTAAGATCATCAAGTCCAACCCTTACCCTAACACTGCCAGGTCACCACTAAACCATGTCCCTCAGCACCACATCTCCAAGCCAAGAAGGACATGGAGGTGCTGGAGTGTGTCCAGAGAAGGGCAAGGAATGTGGGGAAGGGTCTAGAGCACAAGTGTTGTGAGGAGCAGCTGAGGGAACTGGGGTTGGTTAGCCTGGAGAAGAGGAGGCTCAGGGGAGACCTTCTCACTCTCTGCAGCTCCCTGGAAGGAGGCTGGAGCCAGCTGGGGGTTGGTCTCTTCTCCCAGGTGATAGGACAAAAGGAAACAACCTCAAATTGCACCAGGGGAGGTTTAGGTTGGACATGAGGAAAAAATGTCTTCCCCTAAGAGGTTGTCAAGGCCTGGCTCAGGCTGCCTGGGGCAGTGGTGTTGTCACCATCCCTGGAGGGATTTAAAGCCCTGGAGATGTGGTGCTGAGGCCATGGTTCAGTGGTGACCTGGCAGTGCTGGGTAACAGTTGGACTCCATGATCCTAGAGGTCTCTTCCAATCAAAACAATTCTATGATTCTATTTTTAAAGCATGCAAAAAATGAGCAACCTGATCTAGTTGAAGTTGCTGGAGGTTGGAACCAGGTGGTTTTTCAGGTGCCTTCCAACCCAAACCATTTGGTGACTCTGTGATCAATTATTTTGGTGTAGAGAGAAAAAATTACTTCCTTGGTCTCCTAACAACTCACTCTGCTGGCACAAGCTGTCCTGCTGCTTTAATTGGATCAGGTCAGTGGGCAAGTGAGGTCACTGCAGGTGATGAAGGGCATGACAAAAGGGTTGAGTTTTGAGAACATCCTGAACCCCTGAGCAGGGTGGGGAGGAGGGAACAAGATGAGCAGTTCACCAGGATGGGAGACAGCCTGGGCTGAAAAACACTGGTTTAAAAATATCTGTGAATGGTTGTGGAGAGCTTCCACTTGGGTGGAAAAAGTGAGGAGTGTGAAAACTCTGAGTGGGAGCAGAGGAGTGTTTTTATACCAGCAGCACTGAAAAGAGCTACAAGTTGAGATCCAGCTCTGGTTAGAAAGGAGGCAGCAGCAGCCCAGAAGGATTTGTGTCTCCTCAAGGACTAGGTGGGATGGAAAGAGGCTCTCATGCCTTGTTTGGTCCAAACCCTTTCTGTCTGAGACAATGTTCCACAGGCAACCAGGACTGAGGGGAAAATAGATCAGGTTTCCTGGTAAGCCTCTGCAAGCAGCCAAGAATCCTTCCTTTTGGGAACTTCCCAAAGAGGTTTGCCTGGGGTTTTTTTCTTTTGTTTTGGTTTTGTTTTTTTAAGGATCAGCACTGCAGAAAGCAGCAGCTGATGGGAAGTGTCCAAAACCAGGGTTTCTGTCCTGTGAACAGCTCTGGGATTTCAACAGTTTACTTCAGGCTGAAAGAAAAAGTATTACCTAAAAAAAACCCTTCCTAAACTTTCCCTGAGCTATTTCAAATACTCCTTGGGCTGGGTCAGAACTTTCCACTCCCAATCTATCAAGATGTTTCATCTTGATCTTTATGGTATCTAAAATAACTGCCCATGCAAAATGCTTCCCCTGTGGATCATGTCCAGAAGTATTTTGGGTGAGCTATTGCAGGACCACAAAGGGAATCTTTGCTATCATGATTGAAAGGCTTCAGTTGTTCCTCACTGAGAACATTGCTGCCATTGATCTGTGCCTGAAAAGCTCTTACCCAAGAGTTTTCAGCTGGAAAGCTTCCAATGGGAAAGTGTTGGCTTGTAGAGCTGTAAGAACTTGGGAGCATGGCTTGCACCTGCAGGCTGAGGATTGCTCCTGCCTCTCAGGTGTTGCCCTGTTCCCTCTTTGGCTCATTTAAGTTGTGTTTGAAGGACTCACAGGAGGGCTGGGGATGAAAGATCTGGAGATCAGAACAGAGAGGAATAGGATCAGTCATGGCTGGATGGAAGAAGGGATTCATCAGTCACAGAGCAGCCAAAAAGGTCATAAACCCAAAGTGTTATTTTCCTATGGTAGGTGCCTTTAGACATGTGGAGAACAAAGTGCTCTTAGAAGAATGTTGCCTTTTGGTCTCCTAGGAGTGATGAGGAGCAAAGCCACTGGCTTGTGTGTGGTGTCAGGAATGCATCTTGCACAACACCACTGAGTAGGACATCCTCTGAGCCTCTGGCTGGAGAACAGGCTGTGAGGACAAAGTCCCTCTTAGAAGCTCATCCAAGAGGAGAAGAGATTTTTCTAGAGAACCTTGGGAGGTTTGGCATAGCTGGAGCCACCTTCAATGTCAGGAATGGCTTTGGGCTCCAGGGAGCTTAAGATTAAATGTGACAACTTCTGCTGCATCCCACGCTGGGGTGGCAGCACAGGGGAGAGTCCACACAGGGAAGCATGGAGTTGTTCAGGTGGGAAAAGACCTTTCAGATCATGGAGCCCAACTGTTAACCAGCACTGCCAGGTCACCACTGAACCATGTCCCTCAGCACCACATCTCCAGGGCTTTTAAACTCCTCTGAGGGTGGTGACTCCACCACTGCCCTGGGCAGCCTGTGCCAGGCCTTGACAACCCTTTTGGGGAAGACTCTACCCCAGGCTCAAAGGAGTCCCAGAGCCACCTCAAGCTCTGCTCAGCTCCTTGTACCCTCCACCTCGTTTTCTTCTTGATTTTGCTCGTTGTTTTCTTCTTGATTTTGCTCATTTTCAGCTTCTCCTCCTCTCTGAGCACCCCTGAGGCAGAAGGTGTGCTGCCAGCCCCCTGCCATCTTCTCAGCTTCTCCTTTATCTCCTTCCCACAGCTCATGAAGGTGCAACTTGTGACCTGCTGGGCAAGATCTACCACAATGGGGAGAGTTTCCAGCCCACCTGCAAGCTGCAGTGCATCTGCATGGATGGAGCCATTGGGTGCATCCCTCTCTGCTCTGATGACCTTCGCCTGCCATCCCCTGAGTGCCCCAACCCCAGGAGGGTGAAGTTTCACAACAAGTGCTGTGAGGAGTGGGTCTGTGAGGAGAGCAGAGAGGAAAAGAGCTTTGAGACAGCCATGGCTGGTGAGTGGTGGGCAGAGGGGACAGGGCTGGGTGCTCTTCCCTGGGGGATAGAGGTGGATCCAAAGTGCCTTTGGATCAGGGGCCAGAGACACATCTGGTTTGGAAGTGGGGACTGCTTGGTCTGTGCAATATGGTTCAAAAGGTTTGGAAGTGTTTCAAGAGCTGAAGTCCACATCTATTAAGGTGAGACCTCAATGATGCTGGGGGGAAGCTCACACACCCTCTGGTGTGGCAGCAGAATTGGCTGGAGCTGGGCTGAGGTGGGAAATGGCCTTGTGCTTGCCCACATTCTCCTTCTGCTGGGACACTGAGAGATGGTGGAATGTGTCAGATCTTTGTTACTTAGACCCTGAAGAATCAGATCAAGTTGGGAATAGCCATAGAGCTGCCACATTTTATCCCAAGCCCTGGATCACTGAATCACAGAATGGTTTGGGTGGAAAGGGACCTTTAAAGCTCATTCAGTCCAAGCCCCTGCAGTCACCAGGGACATCTGCAACTAGAGCAGGTTGCTCACAGCTCCAAACAACCTGACCTGGAATGGTTGCAGGGATGGGACATCTCCCACCTCTCTGGGCAACCTGGGACAGGCTCTCACCACCCTCAGTGGAAAATGTTTCTTCCTTCTCTCTAGTCTAAATCTCCTCTTCTAGTTTCAAACTATCAGCCCTTGCCCTGTCCCAACAACTCCTGCTCAAAAGTCTCTCCCCCATCTTTCTGATAGGCCCTTGAAGTCCTGCAAGGCTGCAGTAAGGTCTCCCTGGAGCCTTCTCTTCTCTAGGCTGAACAACCCCAACTCTCTCAGCCTGGCCCCACAGCAGAGAGCTTCCAGCCCTCAGATGATTTCTGTGGCCTCCTCTGGCTCTGCTCCCCCAGCTCCATGTCTTTGTAGCTCAACCTTCTCTTGTTTCTTCCACATGGTTCAGTTTTCAGGGAGGATCCAGCAGAGAAGCCAGAGCTGAATAACCTGCAGGAGAACTGCTTGGTGCAGACCACTGAGTGGAGTGCTTGCTCCAAGAGCTGTGGCATGGGCATCTCTGCCCGAGTGACCAACGACAACCCCCAGTGCCGCCTGGAGAAGGAGACTCGGCTCTGCATGGTCCGACCCTGTGACCTCCCTGTGGAGAAAGCCAAGGTACTGGGCTTGGGGACAGGGGACACCACACCACAAATGTTGAGGGCACCCCAGTTAGGTACTCTTCAGGCACGAGCCCACCTCACAGGCTTTCCACTGGGCTTCCACTTTTTCTATGTCCTGTTGCCCAGTGATGACCATAGACCTTGGTGGCCCTTGGTGATTGTCACCTCCTCATTAACCCATTTGCTCTCTCCTTAGAAAGGGAAGAAATGTGTGAGGACCCCAAAGCCACGCCAGAGCCTCCACTTTGAGTTCTCAGGCTGCACCAGCACCCGTTCCTACCGGCCCAGGTTCTGTGGGAGCTGCACAGACGGGCGCTGCTGCACCCCCTACGTCACCAGCACGGTGGAGGTGGAGTTCAGCTGCCCCGAGGGGGACTTCTTCCAGAGGAAGATGATGTTCATCAAGATGTGCTCCTGCCACCACGACTGCCCCCGAGACAATGACATCTTCCTGGCCACATATCACAGGAGGATGATTGGAGACCATGTCAAACCAGAGAGGCACTAGTCCTCTCTGTGTCAGCTCCACAGGCCAAGGTGTCAAGAGGCCTTTGCAGTGCTTTGGGGGCTGTGTCCCAGGACAGTGCAAACCTTTTGCCTCTCTGTGAGGAGCTGTGCTCTTCAGAACAGCAACTGTTCACCACTGCTGGGCCCAGGTGCTTTCTGAAGTACATGGGGAACAGCTCCAGGCTCCTGACCTTCACCTGTGGTGGTGGAAAGTTCAGTGAAGGAACCAGAAAACAAGACTCGAGCTGCAAACTTGATCCCTGTTCCCACTGACCAGATGAGAGTGGATCAAAGCCACCCAGCTCCAGCCTGTTTCCAGCTGAGACCACAGTGGCTATGACCCCCATGGCCACTGGCTGCCAAAACCTGGGGCACACCCAGAATGTGAGGCTGGGGAAGCCCAGGAGGCCTGAGCTCCAGCCAAGCTCTGGAACTGCTTCCCAGTGGAGTGGAGCTCTGCTGCACATTGATGCAAGGCTTCTTAGGGAGAAGACTGGTCCTGGCCCCATGCTGGCCTCCTCCTGAGCTTTTCCTTTAGATTGGGCTAGTTGGAGCCAACAAGTTGGCAAAATGTCTTCCCCATCCTTGTGTCCACCTTTCAGCCTCCCATGAACTTCCCTTTCAGCAGCTTTGTTCCAGATCAGTTTGCTCCCAGAAGGGCTGGGTCATCTCCTGGGTGACCTGCTTTCCAGGCAGCTCCAGGCTGGGGTGTCTTTTTTCCCTCTTAAATCCCTTTTACTCTGGTGTGCCAGGGAAGAGAAGGAGACAGCAAGTTCTGTGATGTCACTGCAGGAGATGGAGTATGGCTCAGGGCCCCCTCCAGGAGATTTGAACCCAGGAGGAGGTTTCTTCATAGCAGAAAGGATCTGGCCAGAAGGTAGCTTTGCCTCCAGCACTGGCAGGACCTGTTGCCTGCAGCCTGTTGCACACTTAAGGAGCTCTTCCAGCATAAGCCAGGTTGCCAGGCTGTGACATGTCCCCTGTGGGTGCTGCTCCTGGAAGTTTTTAGTGCTGTGATGACCATTCCCTATTGTCCTTTTCAAAAGTCTCTTCAGAGATGGCTCTGGGGTGGAGAGGGGCTGAACTCTACCAGCTCACCCATCCCCAGTGGGGCTGGGGCTGAATTTCAGCTCTGGAGTCCTTGCTTTTGGGTTGTAAGCTGGAGGATCACAGTTCAGCTCAGGTCTCCCCCTGGGAGGTTGAGACACTGGCAAGAGAAGCAGCTGTGTTTGTAGATGGAGCAGATCCCTTCTGGAGTCACCAGGACATGGAAAGCTGCATGGTGCTGGCTCCCCAGTGCTGGGATTCAGTTTGTGCCAAACCTGTTCAGAGTCTCTCTGCTGGTGAGGATGTGCCCAGTGCTGGCCCATAGCTCCAGGAGAGGCCACCAGCACAGGAGTGGTCCTTCAAGCCCCCAGTCTAGCAGTGATGCAGCTCCTCAGCAGCTCCTGGGTATCTCCAGAGGCTTATCAGCTCCATTCAGTCTCTGCTGCTTTTTAGCAGAAACACCCAGGTAGTGGTAAATCTTGGGGATGAATTCCTGTCCTAGCAGGGACCATTCTGCAGCACCAAGGCTTTACCTCATGCCACAGCAGAACCTGCTGCTGGAGGATGGTCCTAGCCCTCAGTAAATCCTGTCCTGCAGCCCAGAGCTCCACCAAAACACCAGCTCTGTACCTGTGTCTCCTCTCCTTGCTCTCTCAGCCTGCAGAAGCATGTGAGCCTTCAGCCTCCTGCAATCAATTGGAACTGTAAATAATTTATCTGATGGTCTTGCCTTTTGTTTATTATTTTTTTTTCTGTAAAGGCCTTTGTACTGTTCTGGCATCCTCTCCTCACAGCCTCCCTCTGGGCTGTTTCTCTCCTCACCCTCCAGCTCTGCTCTGAACTTTCCTCCTGCTTGTACACAGCTTTTGAGTGTAAAACCATGCTGAGGTCACACTTTACGCAACCCTAATAAATATCTCTTTATTTTTTATATCCTTGGCAGCATCATTCTGTGGAAAGCTCTTGCCTGGCTTTCCATTTCAGTCCATTCCCATCCTGGGACCAGTTCTGGGACCCTCTGTGAAGCTGATGACAGGGTATGGAGGGAAGGGGGTTTCCTAGGGGCTTCCTCTTCCCCCTCCCAGGGCTGGTGTTAGTATCTGATGGGCACCTTTCAGCTCCTGCTCTGGGGGGGACGAGTGGAGCCCTCCCTCCTCCTGTGGAAGGACCCAGCAGTCCTTAATTCCCAGTTAAAAATAACCCTGGGAGCAGATGTGAGCAGAAGTCAGTGCTAATGGGGCCAGAGCACGAGGGGCTTTGTGCTGGCTTAACAGCTTACAGATTCATCCCCCTCTCATCACATCAGCCAGGGGCTCTCCCCCCTACTCCTACCCCCCAGCACCACTTCCTTACCCCACTTCCTTCTGCCCTAGAGGTTTTGAGGACTCCCTGGGCAGAGGCAGGTGGTGAGGGGGAACACAAGCCCCCATCAAGCTTCAGCAGGAGCTGTGGGATCGTGGCTCTGAGCCTGGAGCAGGATCTATCCCATCGCTCCCTGGAGGCTGGAGAGGTCTTTTCCCCATGCTGGGGGTATTTGGGGACCCCGGGGCAGGCCTAGGGGAGACAGCAGGAAGGGACACCACCCTTGGCAGTGTCCCCAGGGTGGTGGCCATTAGGTGGCATCAGGCTTCTTCCTGCTGGAACACTGGCCCCAGGCAGGGGTCCATGGGGCACAGGACCTGAGAGAGCCGAGTGGGTGCTGGTGGTACCCAGCTGCTGAGCATAGCCCTGGCATAACACCCCCCTCCTCCAGCCCAGCCGTGGGCACACAACGTCACCATGGGGCCACCACCATGGCCAAGCTGTCTGGGAGTGCAGTGAGGTCATCAGTGCTGGTGAGAGGCCAAATTCCCACCTGCTACCACCTCCGTGGCTGTCCCCGTCCCCTGTTATCACCCACAGGCACCACCTGCACGGCACTGATAGCCTGGGTGTGTCCCGCGGTTGGGGCCAGACTTTTGAGGTGTGTGGGGACCTCAGTGAGGAGCAGGGGGGACTCTGGCACTGCTTCAGCTCCTTATCAGCCCTGGTCGTGCTGCAGCTTCTCCCCGGGCAGGACAGGGCCCCCCAGTTTCTTCTAGACCCTGAGGGCAGGATAGGGCTCCCTGACCTCCTCTGGATCCCAGAACAGGACAGGGCTTCCCCAGTCTCCCCCAGTCCCCAGGACAGGATGGGGTTCCACCACCTCCTCCAGTCTTACAGGACAGGGCTCCCCCATCTCCTCTGGACCCTGGGGGCTGGATAGGGCTCTCCCAACACCCTCAACCCCCTGGAGCAGGACAGGGCTCTTCCATCTTTCCAAGACCCTAGGACAGGACATGGCTCCCTCACTTCCCCCAAACCCCTGGGGCCAGGACAAGGCTCCCTGATCTGCTCTGGATCCTGGGGGTAGGGTTCTCCAATGTCCTCTAGAGCCCAGGTCAGAAGATGGCTCTTCCATTACCCTCAAACCACAGGCTAGGGCTCCCTGACCTCTTCTGGACTCTGGGGCAGGGTTCCCCAGTCTCCTCCGGACCCCAGGTCAGGACATGGTTCCTCCACCACCCCCAAACCCCAGGACAGGACAAGGCTCCCCCAACCCCTCCAGCCCCAGGTGCAGGAAGAGGGTTTTTTTCCCCCTTAGACAGGGTGATAGCAGGAGGTTGGTGATAAGAAGCAGGAAAGTTCCCTGAAGGACCTGATCGTGACGGGCTTGGGGCCGCCTTGACACCCCGAGCCCTGCCCAGCGGTACCCACAGCCCCTGAGAAGCCCCCGGGATCGATTTCTCCTTCTAGGGGGTGGTGACGTCCCGGCAGCCGACCGAGAGGTCACCGGGGGGCGGGACCGGATGACCACACCCCCTCCCGGCCGTCACCTGCTGGCCAAGCCCACTGCAGCGCCGCGCCGCCGCCGGCCCCGCCCCTCTCCGTAAAGCTTGACGGGCGGCAGCGGCAGCCAATGGGCGTGGCCGGCGGAGCGGTAGGGGCGGGGCGGACGCGCTGACGTCAGCGGGGGCGGGGTCTGCAGTGCAGGTGAAGGCAGAAGGGAACGGAGCGGCCCCGGGAGGGTGAGTNGGGGGTCATGCTGGGGTCAGGCTGGTTATGGTGTGGGGATGGCTGCAGGAGGCCTGGGGGTGCTCGGGGGGACATAGTAGGGTCAGGCTGGTTGTGGGGTGAGGAGCTATAGGAGGATTTGGGTGATCTGGCTGGGGCATAGTGGATTCAGACTGGTTATGGGGTGAGGGGTTATAGGAGAATTTGGGGTGCTCTGGGGGGTCTGTAGTGGGGTTAGGCCAGTTATGGGGTGGGGAGGGCTCTAGGGGGCCTAGGGTGCTCAAGGGGGCCTAGCAAGGTCAGGCTGGTTATGAGGTGAGGAGTTATAAGAGGATTTGAGGTGCTTTGAGGGGGCCATAGTGGTTTCAGACTGATTGTGGGGTCAGGGGTTGTAAGAATTTTTGGGGTGCTCTTGGGGCACATGGGGGATCAGGCTGGTTATGGAGAGGGGGTGTTACGAGGGGACATGGAGTTAGGCTGGGTGTGGGGGAACCTGGGGCTGAAGGAGTCAAGAGGACCTGTAGAGGTCAAGCTAAATATGAGGTGCTTTAGGGTGCTGTGGTATTTGGGGCATCAGGCTGAGTTTGGGGGAGCCACAGTGGGTGAGGTATGGGGTGTCACGGGGAGATGAGGGGCTGAGGGAGACCAGGGAGGCACCTACAGTGGGGTCAAGAAGTGTATGGGGCAGAAGAGAGGGTGTGTGGGGAGCCCAGTGGGGTCAGGCTTCATGCGGAGTGAGTGTGGGGGGAATGGAGGGCAGTGGGGCTCTAGCAGGGACCCTGAGTAGGACTTGGGGGTGGTGTATGGGGCTGAGGAGGAGGATATGGGGTGGGGAGGGCTTGGGTACAGCAGGGGAGGCCCACAGTAGGCTCAGGAGGTGGATGGGGTACAGAGAGTGTGGGAGCCCTGCTCCATGGCAGGTGCCAGCCCCAGGACTGGGGTGCTTTTGTCCCCCACAGTGTTGTTCCCACTGGTCCAGCCCCAGGGAGTTGTGTCCCCACCTCACCCTGTGGTCCCAGAAGCTCCTGCCTTAGCATCTGGGTCTGACTCTGGTCTCCTGGTGGCATTTGGTGCTCCTGGGGTTGTGCTTGAACCCAGGGCACCTCTCTCCATGACACCATCTGCACCCACCAAGGTAGTTCCCAAAGGTGGCGGTGGCCTCCTTCTGCCATCCGTACCTGTCCAGGCACGGATCCGTGCTGTGCTCAAGTGGGCAGAGCTAAACCCTGGCCATCCACATCTCTAGGTGGCTGTGGGGATTTCTCTCGCCGCGTCCCCTTGCAGCCAGCCTGCTTTGAGCTGATGTTGCAACCAGAGGAGCGTGTGGCAGGACTCGGTGTCCCCAGTGGCTCCTGCAATCTCTTCCTGGCCTGAATTTCACCCTCCTGCAGCCGGCTGGTGAAGCTGCCCGTGCCATGGGCTGCACCAGGGGCTTCTGCCTTCCCTGCTTGCCGGTGGGCTCGGGGTCCGAGGTGCTGGCCGGAGTCCCTGGGGGCAGCGGCTATCTTTAGGGCTGTGTTGCAATGGAGGGTGTGCCTTGGCTCGGCCCTGCCGGCAGCCGCCTCCTCGCCCCAGGATTGACTTACGCTGAGGCTCCCGCGTGGGAAAGATCAACATTTGCTCTGTGGCTTGCAGGAGTGGCTGCTGGGGTGCCCTGTCCTCGCTGGGGTCTGTAGGGGGGCTCTGGGGCTGAAGCCTGGAGTCGGGCAGTGTTGGCAGCTGCTTGCAGTGGGGTCAGGGCCGAGGCTGGCAGCGGAGCAGGGCTGACGTCAGGCCACGGTGTGTGCCCTGCCCCGGGTCAGGCTGCACTGAAGTGTGGGGGACAGTGCTTCAGGGTGAGGTGCACCTGTGGCCCCTCAGCACCCTCACAGGTGCTGTGCCATTGCCTGGCAGCAGGACCAGAAGAGCTGGAGGAAAGAGCTGGAGATGGGGAGGGCTGAGAGTATTACAAACCTCTGCTCCTGTGGGGTAGGAGGTGCCTTGGGGTGTGGGAGCAAGGTAGGTTTACTCCCAAACTGTCTGCTGCTTCCTTCCGAAGGCTTACTGAAGGCATGGATGTGGCTTCAGGAGGGCCAGGGTCAGGGCTGCCGGTGGCAGTGTGCATGCTCCCCTCCGTGTCCTCGTCCTGCTGGAGTCACCCAGTTAGTCTGTGGGAGTACCTGCAGCCACACCAGAGCTTTGGGTGACATGGGACTGAGCTTCCCTGTTCTGCCTAAGCCTGTGGAGCCGTTGCCCTGCTCCTGTTAAACATGCTCATGAGTGATGCAGCTCTGTCATGTCCATTCCAAAAAGGAAGCAATGAGAAGTTGTGGAACAGTTCACGGCCCCCAAGTGCCTGGCTCCCCTCCATGCACCGGCAGATGCATAGCCATGGGTCTCCCCGAGCTTCTGGTGGCTCTGGCAGGTCCTGGCCCAACGTGGGGCACATGCCACTTTTGCATGTCGTGATGGTAATGGTGAGCCAGCGGCAGCAGAGTTCCTCTGTGCCTCCGACTGCTTCCCCGTGGTCGGGCTCCAGCTGCTCCGCGGGCGGCAAGGGCCAACCCCAGCCCTTCCCTTGCCTTTGCCTCACGCTCTGGAGGAACTTCAGGCCTTCTCGGGAGGATTTGAATCCCTGCCGAGGAGAGAAAGTGCCTTCTCATCGGCAGCACTGCTGCTCTGACGAGGCTGTCTGCTCCTGGTGCACAGCCTGGCAGCTGCCAGCAGCTCCTGCAGCCGCATCTCTCGGTGCCGTGTCCCCTCCCCAGGGCTGGCACAGCCCTGCCGGAGCCGTCGGGGGGTGAAGATTGCTCGGGGGGTAAGCGAAACGCCAGCGGTTCTCTGAGCAGGGGACTGGGAGGATTTGTCACTGATTTAGTATATATTCTGAGCTGTGTCCGTAGCCCTTCCCAGGGAGGGGAGACGGTGGCAGGCTGTCCCTAGATCTCCTCCCTTCTGTGCTGAGCACTTCGGTACCATTGTGCCTGTTCCCAGCTGTGGGAAGAGGCTGAAGGCTGCAGTGCTTGGAGGTTTGGGGTCACCACTTGGCTGGGGTAGTACCTCTGGTACCTTTGTGCCTGTTCCCAGCTGTGGGAAGAGGCTGAAGGCTGCAGTGCTTGGAGGTTTGAGGTCACCACAGGCTCTTGGCCACGCTGGGTGCTGCAGGTTGGAGGTTCAGGTGGCAGGGATGGGCTCAGCCACCATCAGCCCAGACATCTCTTTTCAGTGAGCTGCCTAGGAAGGATGTGGATGTTTTGGTTGTTCCTTTTATGCATTTTATTTCTTCACCTAGTGATGTGTGTGAGGCTCTGAGTCAGGCTTTGCAGGGAGGTGCTGCAGCCAGCTGTCCATGCCCAGTGTCCACTGGGGGACTGTGGCTGGTGGTGGTGAGGGGGTGACCCCTCTGAGCTGTCTCACATGCTGCATCATAGAATCAGAGAATCTTTTGGGTTGGGAAGGACTTTTAAGATCATCAAGTTCAGCTGTTACCCGACACTGCCAAGTCCATGCTCCACTGAGGCCATAGGGGTTCGGTTTGTGCCTCTTGGGGTCCCTCATGCTGAGCCATCCCCAGCTGAGCCGCTGGGGTCAGCCAGGGTGGGCTCACAGGGCTGCATGTCCCCCCACCCCGCTGGGGTCTAGCCAAAGTGCCCAGCCGGTTTTCGTGCTTCTCCCCACTAGAGGCTGCTGATGATCAGAGTTTTCTCTTTCCCTGGCTCTGACAGAGCAGCAGGGTCTTGAATTTGCAGGGCTGAGCATCCCAGCCTGAGCTTTTCTTGCTGATTCACCCTGGAGACAGCAGCCGGGTTCAAGGGGCACATCTGCTCCCTTGCCAGACCCACAATAGAGCTCCACACCTCATTAGGTCTTAATGAGACAAATGCATTGCCAGGGGACAGGGATTGTGCCTGGAGCTGGGTACCAGGGATGCCAGCTCCCACCCTGCCTGCCATGGGCTTTTCCCAGCTGGCTGCTGAATGTGGGATGAGTTGAGCCTCTCTGTATTGTTTTGCTAGAGGATGTGTGTGCAGTGATAACAGCTTCACCCCTCCAGCATATCCCAACAGGCAGAAAAGCCAAGGATTAGTTAAGCTCTGGAAAGGATCCTTCACCACAGGGCAAGGCAAAGCCTCTCTGTAGACACAAAGGAGAAGATTCTTCCAGGACAGCTGGTTTTGTACTGACCACCTGGGCAGGATGGTGGGCTGGAAAACAACCCCAGACCTTGGGAAGATGATTAAACCCATAACAATTAGGTGTAAAATGAAAAGCTGCTGCCACATGGGCATAGCTGCAGTGGGAAGGAATTTGTGGTGTTGCACAAGAGTTCTCTTGCCTTGTCTGGGTCCAGGCCATGCTGGGAGGGCAGTGTGGTGCCAGCTGGCTCCAAAACCCAGCAGCAGCAGCAGTGCCTTCCCCAACAATAGCAGAGTGGAGCTTTACATAATCTGGGACTTGCAAAACAAGCTCAAAAGTCTGGAAAATCCTCCTGCTATTGTTGGTGCTCAGAGTTTGCTGGATTTCCTGGTTTGATCTGCAGGTCTGGGTCTGGAGGTTTTGTTTGGGGATCATCATGGGGGGAGAAAAATGCCCTTTGCACTCAGCAAAGGAAAGGGTGTTTCTGGTGTTTCATCCACAAAACTTGTTGGTTTTTGGTTTTGTGTGGCTCACAAGAGGTTTTGAGCAGCTGCTCACAGCTTTAGAAGGCTGCAGAGGACTCTTGGGCTATCCAATTAACATGGTTTGTCTCTAGTCCTCTCCTGATGCCCCCTGAGAAAATCCTGCAGCATCAGCCATCCAAGCTCAGGGCACTGTGGGCTGTGCACACCCAGGCACCATCTGGGCTCCTGGCCCCAGTGTCTGCTCAGGGGCAGAAAACTCTAGGTCAAAATGGCTTTGTGTTGTCTGAGCCTCCTGTGAGTCAGTCCCTGCTGCTCTGGGAAGGCTCTAAAGCTGCCTCTTGCTTGTGGATTTGAGGAGGAGAGGCTGGAAGGGAGCTTGGCCATCTTACTCTGCTGCGCCTCAGCTGGAGGTGACTGCAGCTGCTTCCTGCAGCTTAACCAATTCCCAGGATCTCAGCATGGTGGGGACTGGAAGGGACCTCTAGGGATCATCTAGTCCAATTCTGCTGCTCCAGCAGGGTCACCCACAGCAGCTTGCCCAGGATCACCTCCAGGTTCCACACAAGGAGACTCCACACCCTCTCTGGGCAGCCTGGGCCAGGGCTCTGCACCCTCACACCAAACAACTTTCTCCTCCTGCTCAGCTGGAACCTCCTGGCTTCCAGCTGGTGCCCAGTGCCCCTTGGCCTGGCCCTGGGCACCAGTGAGCAGAGTCTGGCCCCAGCCTCTTGCCCCCCTTCAGCCTTTAGCTGTTGCTGAGCATTGAGCAGCTCCCCTGTGGGGTTGCTCTTGTCCAGGCTAAGCAGCCCCTAGGCTCTCAGCCTTTCGTTCTGCCAGAGGTGCTCCTGCAGTGCCCTCAGCATCTTCCTGGGCCCTGCTGGACTCTCTTCAGGGGTTAGGTTGATGACTTGGAGGCAGCCAGAAGGCCACTGAGGTTGTTGGGAACCTCTCCAGCCCCAGCAGGCTCAATGGCAGCATACTGCCTGCCCTTTAGAAAGCTTTTGGAGTGTTGTGCCTATCCTTGCTCCTCCATTTGCTTCTCCAAAGCCTTTTGCCAAATGCAGCTGGAACCACTGTTGCCCTGGGTGCTGCTCAGTTGAATGAAGCCTGTTAAAATGTTCTCTGCCCTGTTTGTGCAGAGGCCACTGAGAAACCTGCCCTGCCTTTTCCTGCTGTTCTGGGAGAGCTGGGACGCTGGTGTGGAATGAGGTTGGGTTCTTGCTGGTCCAATTCATGTGAGGCAAGTTTTGGCAACCTGGGAAGCAACAAAAGAGGAGGTGGAACCTTGGCCTGGTGGCACAAATACATCCTCTTATTAGAGGCAGCTTCTAGCTCCTTTCATGTAGGTAATTACATCTGGCCACGGTTGACCTGAGCTGGCTTTGGGCAAGGGAGTGTGAGGCTTGATGTGGGCTGGGAGTCTTTGGAGTGCCCAGGCTCTGCTTGCAGCAGTGTTAAAGCAATCCTGTAGGTGTTGTCAACAAGCCAGTGCATCACAGTGATGGGTTAGGAGACCTGGGGAAGCTCTGAGCTTGCCTGGAGAACCTGGTGTTGGTGCAGAGCTTGGCATGGCTGGGAGCTAGGGTGGACTGGTGCCTTCAAGTGTCATCGTGGCCAGGGTGTTCACACAGCTGATGCATTTCAGCCAGGCCAAGTGCTGGGTCCTGCACTTGGGGCACAACAGCTCCAGGGATGCTCCAGGCTTGGGGCAGAGGGGCTGGAAAGCTGCCAGTGGAAAAGGACCTGGGGGTGTTGGTCACCAGCAGCTGCAGATGAGGCAGCAGAGTGCCCAGGTGGCCAAGAAGGCCAAGAGCATCCTAGCTTGGATCAGCACTAGTGTGGCAGCAGGACTAGGGCAGGGATTGTCCTCCTGGTCTGGGTACTGGGGAGGCCACAGCTGGAATCCTGGGGTCAGTTTTGGGCTCCTCACTGCAAGAAGGACACTGAGGTGCATTGAGGACATTTCCCTCCTTGT
Organism: Galbula dea; assembly: GCA_013399015.1. Taxonomy (NCBI): domain Eukaryota; kingdom Metazoa; phylum Chordata; class Aves; order Piciformes; family Galbulidae; genus Galbula; species Galbula dea. The sequence continues at coordinate 338,623 of VWZX01000031.1, read as the reverse complement.
CTGGTACCTTGTCAGCAGTGGCTGGAGGTGTCAGGGCAGCAGATGGCTCTCGTTGGGGTTGCAGCACTGCCTGATCCATCCAAGCTGCCTTGTGCTGGCACTACACAAGGTAGCCAAAAGCAGAGCTGAGCTGTGCTGCTGGCCAGGCCTTCTCCTGGGGCTTGCTGCTTTCTCTTCTGCTGCTGTAGCAGGAGGCAGATGTGGTTTCAGCAGCTGGCTCTGGCACTTTGTGTCTTGCCTCTGCTATGAGCTGCCTTCAGAGTTCTCAGCTCTCTGGCTCTCTGCTCTGCTTGATAGGAGGCTGTTATCAGAGCTCAGCAAACCGTGGTGATCACAGCCAAGCACTGTACCTCAAACCACCTGGCAGCACTGGGCTGGATGGAGAAGCTCATTTGCACAGGGTGGTTAATTCTCTCTATGTTTTAATCTCTGTGACCATCTGTGTTCTTGCCCAGGCTGGGGAAATGGGAGCTCTTGGGATTTGTTCCAGGAGGTGAACGTGGAGAGGACTGTTTATTCTGTGCCTGCTGAAAACTGTCCTGGGTCAAAGCAGGACAGCCTAGTTAGCTCTGGGAACAGTTGTTCCTGCATCTTCAGGCAAGGAGGCCTCCATGACTTGTTGGCTCTGTCCTGGAGGCACGTCCCAAAAAGCTGCAGGGAGGGGGCAAAGGCAAGAGGCACTTACTGAGACCTCTGTGAATGGTTTTCAGCATCCAAACCCAAACCTAGGGGGTCTGTGGTGGGCTTGGCTGGCACCTTGGAGGGCTGAGGTCCATCCAAGGAAGGCTGTGTTGGTCTGGGGAAGAGGTGGTGCACTAAAGCATCTCCTGGGCACCCTTAAAAGCCCTGTCCCACGTTGTGGCAGCCTCCAGGGTATGAGCCTGCCCCACCAGCAGCTAGGGCAGTCTCTGCCCTGGTGAACACCATGGCTGAAACTCAGATTTGAGCTTCAGAAGCTGCTAGTGGGACTGGGGTGCTCACAGACAGCACCAGAGTCAGGGGACCAGCACCCATAGGTGCAGTAGCATCTCCAGAGATGTGCAGGCTGCTGCTGGCAAGAGAGAAGCTTTTTCTTCTTTGCAGGCAATGCCTGAAGCCTGACATGTTTTGGTTTCTCACCTGTGGGAGCCTGAGGCTGTGCAGCTCATCAGAGAGCCCAGCCAGGATCCTGCTGGCTGCAGGCTCCACACGTGGCACAGGAGAAGGCAGCACTTGCTGCAGGCTCTGCCGAGGAACACCTGTCCCGTGGGGCAGCATGGCCCTGCTGAGGCTGCTGCTGACATCCCAGCCCAGAGGGAACAATCCCTACCCTGTAATTAAGCTTTCCTCTGCTCCTCTTCACCATGCTAATGAGTAGTTTCATGGACCTGCTCCTCACAGCTGCTTTGGATCCTTTGTGTGGCTCAGAAGCTGGAAGTGGCTTTCCAAGAAGAGAGCCACCCACAAAGGGCACCCCCAAATCTCCATCCCTGTCTTACTGGGGTGAAGCTCATGGGTTGGGAACTTTTATCTCTGAAGGCTTTTTCCTGGCTGCTCTGTGTGCTGTAAACTCATCTGCCAACCCACAGCCACTCCTAGGTGAGGAAAGCCCTTCCTGCTGTTCGTGCTGGCAGGGCTGGAGGAGACAGAGATGTTTCCTCAGCCAACAGCTGAAGGACCAAGGCTGCCTCTTAAGAGGAGAGCTCTCTTTCACCTGCTTACCTGGCTCTTACATCAGCAGCTAATAACACTTAAACCCAGCCAGCACTGTAGCTAAACCCTCCCCTGGTTCAGCAGTTGGGGGTTTCAGTCTCAGTGGAGACTCTAAGCACTGTGGGGCACCCCACAGGAGGGGTGTGGGCTGGAGCCTGTCTCTCTCGTGTGGCAGGGGCTGTAGAAGAGGGCTGAGGGAACTGGGGTTGCTTCATCTGAGGAAGAGGAGGCTCAGAGCAGATCTTAGCTCTCTCTACAACTACCTGAAAGGAGGTTGTAGCAAGATGAGGGTTGGTCTCTTCTCCTGGGTTACCAGTGATAGAACAAGAGGCAACAGCCTCAAGCTGCACCAGAGGAGGTTTAGGGTGGATATCAGGAAAAATTTCTTCCCTGAAAGAGTTGTCAGGCATTGGCCCAGGCTGCCCAGGGCAGTGGTGGAGTCACCATCTCTGGAAGTGTTTATAAGCCATGGAGATGTGGTGCTGAGGGCCATGGTTTGGTGGTGACTTGTCAGTGTCAGGTTAATGGTTGGACTCAATGATCTCTGAGGTCTTTTCAATCTCAATGTGTCTTTGGTTCTATTCCTTTGGCCTAGGTTCAAATCCTTTTGCCCCAGATGAACATTTTCAAAGCACAGACCATGTGCCTTCACCTCTGGTGACTCTACTGCCCTTAATTTTCTCCTGCCATTTGAACTCTTGACTGTTTGGGGTCTGAAGGGGTAACAGTGCCTATAGCAGCTTGCACTGCTGCTCCCTGTGGATAAATGTTTCCCCTGGGAAATAGCAGCTCAAAATCCAGGATCTGCTGCTCTCTGCACTCAGACAGTGGTGCTAGGTTGTTGGTTGGACTTTGGTGATCTTAGAAGTCTCTTCCAACCTTAATGATTCTGTGCTTAAGAGTGTGCAGTCCCATGCTGGTGCAGCAGCACCCAGCTAGAATTCCTCTGCATGCCGTGAGCTGTGGCCTCTGGAGCTGTGTCCAGCAGGTCCCTGGACCCTTGGTGGGGCTGTTTCAGGGGCTGACCCTTGGTGGGACTGTGTCAGGGGCTGACCCTTGGTGGGACTGTTTCAGGGGCTGACCCTTGGTGGGGCTGTGACAGGGGCTGACCCTTGGTGGGGCTGTGACAGGGGCTGACCCTTGGTGGGACTGTGACATAGGTTGACCCTTGGTGGGGCTGTGGCACGGGCTGAGCCTTGGTGGGACTGTTTCAGGGGCTGACCCTTGGTGGGACTGTGACACGGGCTGACCGTTGGTGGGGCTGTGACACAGGTTGAGGGATCTGGCTAGATTTCGGGTCCCAACGTGTGCCTGCTGGAGCCCCGAGCAGCCCCAGCTCCAGCTGAGAGCACCGCTGCTCTCTTGGATCTCTTCATTTAGTTAATGATCCTTTTGTTGAGAGGATTAGGCTTTAGAGGCCTCTGGCAGAGCGTTAATTAAATTAAATCTCTGGGTGTTTTGTGGAGGTTTCCGAGCCCACTAGAGGGCTCAGTTGGAGCCCTGTGGAGCTGGGGCTGAAGGCACCAGCCTGTGTCCATCCCCTTCAGAAGTTTGCAGAAGTTATGTAAAGCCAGAGGAGCCTGAGAGAGGCAGAAGCTCTCGGGGTCAGTCTGCAGCCTCCAGCGCAGCTCGCTGCTTCCCTAGCCCAGCTCTGCCCAGGCTGTGGTGGCTCCTGACCTGCTCCGTGCCGGGGCTCCGGAGGCTGCGCTGGTTGGGGGCTGGCAGGCACCGGCCACCTGCGTCACCGCTCGCTGTTATCACCGTTAAGTAATGTCAGGCTAACGTCTTGGGGTTGGTTGGTGTTTTGGGGGGGTTGGTTTGTTTTTTTTCCCCTTCCCTACTTGGTGTTTACATTACTGAGAAGTGGCTCAACGTGAACGTCCGGTTCCACCTTCAGTCCCGGGAAGGGTCAGGCACCGCAGTTTGCTTGTGTGAGCTCAGTTTGCAGCACTGCTGGAGGAGAACTCGAGTGTGAGCACTGGCTTTGTGGCTTGTGAGGTTTTCCTGGTGGGTGTGTGGGGTTTTGGGTTTGGTTTTGTTGTTGTTTTGGGGGTTTGGGGTTTTGTTTTCGTTTTATGTTTAGCTGCAACTGCTTCTTAACCAGTGTCTCTTCTCTTTTCTCTTCTACACACTGCTCTGGGATGGATTTTGGTGCCTCACCTGCATGGTTTGCCCAACTCTCTCCTCTCTGGGTAAGTACCTGCCTCGTGAGATCAGTGAAATAGCTGAAATGAATCACTTGGACTTAAATAATGAACTGACCTGTTTATTCTCTCTTAAGCTCTGGAGCATTGATTGTTAGCAAACAGCATGATTTATTTTCTCTGTGTCTGTGTGAAGACTTTAGATATTGAAAACCACTTGATATGGCAATTTGCAGGCCAAGTTTATAACATACAAAGCCCCCAGCAGTAGTTTGTCATGCCACCCTGTGCTGGAGATCACTGACCCAGTGATAAAAGCATGCTGAGTGCCAGTGAGTGACCCAGGGGAAGTGAAACTGGTGGAAAGCAATACTCCCTGTTTCTCCCCAGATGCCTCCTGACAGCTGTTGATGGTAAATCAGTGCTGTGGTTGTGTAAGAGACTCTCTGAAGGGCAGAGCCCAGAGCTGGGCTGGCTTCCCCTCTGCTTTGCAGGGCACAGAGAGGTGCCCGGGGCTCTTCTGGCAGGTGGGGAGGGGAAATGTCTGTTGAGCTTGGAGAAGCAGCAGGCACTGATGTTTCCAGCTTGCAGATCTTGCTTTACATGGGGGGGAAAGTCATCCCAGTGGGGTGGATTCTGGTGGTTTTCCAGCAGAGGTGGTGCCTGAGCCTGGCTGTGAGGTGCTGTTTGTATGTTAAAGCCTCTCAAAATATGGTGTGTGTGCTGAGGGTGGAGGAAGGGAAGGGATCTCTGCCTGCTCAAGAGGTTCTCTGGTGCTTCTGCATTGAGGTTGCTCCCTCTGTGAACTTCAGAAGTTTTCAGCTGACTTTGTTTTTCTAAAAAAATGTGAAGAATTCTCCTGCTAAGCTTTCCCCTTTCCTGTCCATCTGCCCCCCTTCCCTGCAATATCCTCTCCTCTCCCAGGAATGGGGAGGGCTGAGGGTATTCAGAGCAGCTCTGCTCTGTGCCCCAAGCATTCAATGTTCTGCCAGTCACTGATGAGAAACTTGAAGGGGAAGCAGAGGAAGGTGCTGGGAACAGATTGCTTGATTCTCCAACTCCACCTTATTATATGATGCCTCACAGGGGAGGGTAGGAGACATGAATCAAATCCAAGCATAAACCTGTTGTTCTTAGCCAGAAGTAAGTGAAGCACTGTATTTGGAAGCTGAGCAGCTGTCTTCTGTTCTGAATGAGCTGTTCTTTGCTACCAAGTCTCTAAAAGAAGGATCATTAATTAAGCAGAGAACCTGCTTTGATCAGAGGTGCTGAGCTCCCATCCCCACCAAACACCCTCCAGTCATTTCAATGCAGAATAAAACTCTGCACAGAAGGTGTAGCTGCAAGAAATGCTGGTTGAGAGTATGCTGGCCAGGAGCTTGTGTCTGGAGCAAAATGCAAGTGCTCACTGGTGGGACTGTCAGAGTGGGTTAGCAAGAGGCCTGTGCAGTAGCTCTACCTGTGCCAGGATGGCCTGGAGCAGGTGAGAGGCAGCAGGATCTTCCTCCTTCGTGCTTGAGTGGCCCTTCAGGACACAGTCACCCATCTGCTTATTGCTGCATGACAAGTCTCTGGTCAAGGGTGAACTTCCTCCTTGGGAAAACTGCTCACCTGAACAACCCCTGGTTTGTTCTCCCCAGAGCTGTCTTGATAGGACTTGCATCTGCATGAGTGGGCTGTTGTCTTTATGTCCTGCAGAGAGGGCAGAAACTGGCATTTCAGTAGTCCTGCTTGTTTTAGGCTCTTGGGGCTTTGACCCTGATCCAAGTTGAAATTTGCTGCTTGCTGAATACTTTATATTAATTGTGGTCAGGAAACAAGACAGCTAAGTGCTACCTTGCTAGTGAGGGTTGTGTGATACAGCTCCACTGGATGACCTTCACCCAGCAGAGAACTGAGCAGGCTCAGGCTCAGGCTCATCCTTTCCATCTTTAAGTCTGGCTTATCTCTTAGGGAAACATAAAATGCATAGGAGCTGTAGTAAGTGAATCTCTCTTGGCCTGATAAGGGTATTGGGCATTGGTCTGAAAAGTAACACAGCAGCAGCTTCCCTGGATGTGCTGTGAGAAGCTGAGGGCAGAAATCCTGGGGAAAAATGCTGGAGATGCAAGTGGAGCAAGGGATGCCCAGGATGCTTGAGGTTGTGCTCTTGACCTTTGAGCTAAGATTCACATATGTTGCCATTATCTGGAGTCAAGAAGTCCGAGGTGAGGTCACACCTTGGCTGAAGAGATGTTCAGAGCTCTTTGTGGCAGAGAAGGTGGTGAGCACAGTGTGTCCATTGGTGGGCAGCTGCTGGGCTGTGTCTTTGCCTGTGTTGGTGATGCTGGGAGCCATGTGCTGTGTGATCTTAAAGTTTATGTGTAGCTGAGAAATGCTTCTTTCTCTCCCATAATTCATGGGTCACCTGGAGAATGGCATTGCCTTATGGGGCTGTGAACTGTAGCTCCAACAGGAAGGATAAGCAAGATCTCCTGGTTTTCCATCTTCCAGTGAGATTTGTTGCTTTGACCCTCTGCTGGAAATGTGGTAGCAGGGTGCTTCTTTAACTTGTCCCACCCTGTCAGAAGAGACCATCAGGATCCAGAGGAGGCCACAAAGATGATCAGAGGACTAGAGAACCTCCCCTGTGAGGATAGGCTGAAAGAGTTGAGGTTGTTCAGCCTGGAGAAGAGAAGGCTTCAGGGGGGACCTTATAGCTTTTCAGTACCTAAAGGGGGATTACAAGATAGAGGGGGAGAGACTTTTCAGCTGGTCAGGTTGCAACAGGACAAGGGGGAGGGGATATCAGCTGAAGGAGGGAAGATTCAGACTGGAAATTAGAAGCAGGTTCTTTACCCAGAGGGTGATGAGGCACTGGAACAGGTTGCCCAGAGAGGTTGTGTCTGCCTCATCCCTGGCAGTGTTCAAGGCCAGGCTGGATGTGGCCCTGGGCAACCTGGTCTAGTGTGTGGTGTCCCTGCCTGTGGCAAGGGGATTGGAACTAGATGATCTTGAATGTCCCTTCCAATCTGGGCCATTCTGTGATTCTACTCTCCTATGCAGTGCAAGTCCTGGGGCTGCCTTAACTCGGTGCTTTCACTTCAGTGCATTGTAAGGCAGTGAAATGGTTCTCACTGTGGTGTTCAAAACAGCAGTGCTGCCTCCTGAATAGCCATCTAATTAAAGGAAAGCAAAAACTCAAAGGCAAGTCAAGCTTTCTGCAGCTCTTGTTGCATAAGAAAAGCTGTTTTGGTTGACCTAAAAACGAAGACTGAAAAACAGGCTGAAGAGAGATGCTTCCCTCCCAGCTCTGTGGGCAGGCTGCAGCAGTTGCTACTGTTCTTGGAGGGCCATTCATGGGGTGGCAGCTGTGAGTCCCCTTCAAAACAGGCACTCCTTTGAGACTGGCTTCCCTTTGGCTTGATGGCTGGAGGAACCCTGCTGTGGAGACAAATAATTAGAACTAAAAGATGGCAGCTTAATGATTATTAGCTTCTTTCAGACTCAGGCTGTGGGGAAGGCAGGGCTGAGCTCTGGCCAGGGTGCCTCTAGGAGCTGTTGCTGCAGCTCTTCCTCAGAAGATTTACCATGTCCATACACCAGGTTAACTCACAGCCTCTGGGGACCTGCAGGATGCACTCAACTAACAGAGCTGTATTATTGATTTCAGTAATAAACCTTTTTTCAAAGAGGGTGATCCTTAGCAATGGACTGTGACAGTGACAGTTTGGCTGAAGCTCCCTGCCCTCTCCTCCCTACCCCTCCATTCCTAGCTCTCCACTAGAGCTGCTGACTTCTCTCCCCTCCCTTCCCCCAGTTCTTGGATTCTGCCCTATAAATCTGAACTGCTTTAGGTTTTCTTTATAAAATGAGCATGGAAGGATGTGACCTGCACTGTCAGCAAGTGTGCTGCTGACACTAAACTGGGTGGGGTGGCTGGGACACCAGAGCGTTGTGCTGCCATTCAGTGACTTAGACAGGCTGGAGAGTTGGGCAGGGAGACATTGAATGACATTCAACAAGGGCATGGATCAGTATAAGTTGGGGACTGAGCTGTTGGAGAGCAGTGAAGGGGAAAGGGATCTGGGGGTCCTGGTGGATGGAAGGATGACCATGAGCCAGCAGTGTGCTCTTGTGGCCAGGAGGCCAATGGGATTCTGGGGTGGTTTAGAAGGGGTGTGGTTAGTAGGTCAAGAGAGGTTCTTCTCCCCTTTTACTCTATCTTGGTGAGGCCACATCTGGAATATTGTGTCCAGTTCTGGGCCCCTCAGGTGAAGAAGGATAGGGAACTGCTGGAGAGAGTCCAGCACAGAGCCACCAAGATGATGGAGGGGCTGGAACATCTTCCTGATGAGGAAAGGCTGAGGGAGCTGGGTCTCTTGAGCTTGGAGAAGAGAAGGCTAAGGGGTGACCTCATCTATGCTTTTAAATATGTGAAGGGTGTGTGTCAGGAGGATGGGGTCAGGCTCTTCTCAGTGAAGCCCAGTGACAGGATAAGGGGCAATGGCTGTAAGCTGAAGCACAGGAGATCCCATGTGAATATGAGACCAAATGTTTTCCCAGTTGAGGTGCCGGAGCCCTGGCACAGACTGCCCAGAGAGCTTGGGGAGTCTCCTTCTCTGGAGAGAGTCAAACCCTTCTGGATGTGCTTCTGTGTGACCTGGCCTAGGGAATCCTGCTGTGGCAGGGAGTTGGACTAGATGATCTTTCCAGGTCCCTTCCAGCTCCTAATGTTCTGTGTTTCTGAAATAAAGCCTCAAAATGCCTTATTTTGTAAGGCTCCAAGAAAAACTGGCAGCAATGTGATGCTATCCTTTGGGATTTTGTCCTATTGATATTAATCTTTTTGAAGCTGGTATCCATGACTGCCAGTTTCAGAGGTTAACATACTGCATTTCAACTGAGCTGAGAAGTCTTTCTTTTTTTAAGGTTGTGATATGGAAATGTGCAGCAATTAATCATCAGGCACCTGCAGAAATGCCATTCTCAGCAGGCTTGGGCTGTGCTGTGATGGGTGGTGGGATCATCTGGAGAAAGGACTCCAGGTGATGAGTCTGATCCAGTTAGTAGCTTAAGACAAACCCTGCAAGGTCCAAGTAGATGGCAGGTGAGGGAAATCACACAAGGACAGGGTGGTGCAGAGCTTCAGCTCTGCCTGTTGGAAAAGGACCTGGGGTTGCTGGTTGACAGTGGCTGAAGATGAGGCAGCAGTGTGCCAAGAAGGCCAAGAGTGCACTAGTGTGGCAGCAGGACTAGGGCAGGGATTGTCCTCCTGGACTGGGCACTGGGGAGGCCTACTCTCATTTCTGGAAGGAATAAGGTAGCCCATGCTGTTTAAAAGTTGTATTTGCTAAAGGCTTAAAGAAATGTTGAGTCTTGCCAGGTGTCCCTTGCTGATGTGCAGCTCTGGCCAGCACACTGCTCTCTGTTGGCTAGTGCTGGGCTCATGGCTTGGGTGGGTTTGCTGCCCAGCCTTTGATAAGGTGATGTATTAGTACAGGTTAGAGGGCCCTATGCTGAGGACCTTGCTCTGGCTTACTGCTCATTACACACTGGTCCTAAATAAACCCTGGTCTTGGAACTTCCCTTCCCTGGACCAGAGAGCTCAGAGTATTTAGAAGCCAAGAGATGCTCTTTGCCCAGGTTGGGAGTGTAACAGCATGAAGTCAAATCTGCCCTTGAGCAGCCCCTTCTGAATTCTTTACCTAACTGGTTCCTTGCTGGGGAGAAGCTGCAGCTGAAAAACCACCTCTCTGGTGGTCTGTAAACAGAGCAGAGCCTCTGCTTGCTGCAGGTTGCTCTCTCATCCATGCAAGGAGTAAATCAGCCACTGCCACCCTTTGTTTGTGGTATGACTCTTCTGCCTCCCTGCCTTAGCACTGGGCCTTGGGTGACACTAACTGTTGTTTTTGGGTTGATTTCAACAAAGGCTGAATAGCTCAGCTTGTCCCCTGCTGAAGTGACATCTGTGTCCCTGTCCAAGCTGCCTGGTTGCCTTTGGTTTAGGAGGCTGGCATAAGGGCTAGAACTTCCTCCTGCTGCCCAAATGTGAGGGTTTCCAGCAGCATCTCCTGTGCTTTCTTAGTGAGGAGCAGGGAGTGGAGTGCTCTCTGAGCACACACCTCTAGTTCTAGTTGCAGCACCTCTTCACCAAGGCTGCTAGAGAATAAAGAGCTGATAGATGCTTGAAATGAGGTAGAGCTGACACCTGTTGGGCTGGCTGTCTCTCTTGGGAGGGCTCTGAGGCTGTTTGTGGAGCTCAGGCTCCCTCCACACTGATTCACTACTGTTCTTCACAGCATCTCCTGTGATCTGCTCTCCAGGCTTTTTAAAGCACCTTCTAGAAACTTTAAGTGCAGGCACTCACATGTTTGATACTTCCTCCCTATGCTGAAGGGGAAGAGTATTTGTCTCAATGTAGAGACACTCCCTGGATCAAAACTGGATCCTGCAGTCTGAAGCTGACCTCCTCTAATCTTCAACTGGTGCATCTTGGCAGGGATGGGCTCTAAGCCCTGGAACAAAGCTGCCTTTCCAGGGAGTTGTTCTTCCCTGTGCTGGCACACAGCCTGGAGACAGATGATGCTCCTCTTCAGTTATTTTCTTCCTCTTTCTTCTTGGAGCTAGTCTGCTGTGCTGCAAGACACTGACTCAAGTGAACATCAACTTCATGCAAACAGATGAAAGCTATGGTGGGAGCTTTTGGGGCATAAATTAAGTGGGTTCTAGGTGGGACAAGAATTCCTGGGTGTGCAGGCTGAGATGCCCAGGTGTCCTCTCTGCCTTCTTTATGGCCCCAAGAGGCATCTGCATAAGCCAGCCCAGTACCCAAAAGATGAAGTGGCTCCAGACTGGGATTCTTCTGCCCACAGGAAAGAACATGCAGTGTTAGTTTGTCAGCAGTGGCCCTTAGAGGGCACAGCTCCTGCTGATGAAACAACCAGCAAAGGAACACTCTCCACTTGGAAACCACATGGAAAGGGATAGGAGAAGCAGCTTGGATTTAGGAAATCTTGAGGCTGGCTGCCATGATGCCAAGTGTGATTACAACAGCCAGATCACTTTGTGCTGCTTGCCCCTGTCATAGCTCCCTCAATGGTTTGATTGTTGGTTTTGGAGAGTGCTCCCATGGGCTGGACTAGATTTAATCTGTGGTTAAATACTTGGTTCCAAGCCAGGTGAGTGTAAATGTTCCAGGTTCCCTTTGCTGCACACACATGTTGTAGCACAGCAGTGCAGTGTGTTCTAGTTCTAGGGGACAATGTCTTGAGTTTGCAGTTCAGCCTCTCCAAGGCTTTTCCTGGCAGTGAGTTCTGCTCTGCCTGCTGCTTCCTAGGCTGCCTGGAGAGGTGAGCACAGGAGAAACTGCAGTGTTGGCTGGAGCACCCCTTCCTTCTAGGGAAGGGTCCCTGTTTTACAACCAAATGAAGCTTGGTGAAGTTGAAGGGAGATTTTCTTTACACCTCATCCTGGCTTTCTGCTCTCAGCCAAATCAGCAGTGCTGATGGTGACAGTGACTCTGGCAAGAGGAGCCAAGGGCAGAGGGCCAGGAGCTGGCAAAACTGAGCCACCTGCTCTCCTCCCACCTTGTTTGCTCTTGTGAAATAGGTTCTGCTGCTCTGAAGACTCCCACTTGCTACAGAAGTGTCTGAACGTGGCACATAAACCAAATATGCCTGTTGTGTGTGGACATATGTCTGTGCAGTATAGACACCCCCAGCTTATGTGGAGCAGCAGTGGATAAATGATTCAGTTGACCAGCTTAATTTCTTTGTTTTCTTAGAACTTGGCATAATCCTATTTCTCTTCACTTGAAATCCTGCTTACTTTGGGGGAGGGAGCAGCAATACTAGTGTGAAGCTCAATGCCTTTGTTTAGAAATGGAATCCCTCACCTAGAGAAGCTCCTCAGGGTGAGGAGAGCTCTGGGCAGTTTATTGTTGAGCCAGTGATGCTTTAGGAATAGTGTTCACTGGCAGCCCTGTTTCACAACCAATCCTACCTGGAGTGTATCCTGCAGGGGCCTTACAAAGTTGGTTTTTTTTATGAAGAACTTCCTTGAGCTGGATTTAATCTGCTGTCTAGATGCTGTTAAGATGCTGGAGCATGTGTGTCTGAGCCACTTGCTAACTGCACACACAGCAGACAGGCAGAGGAGAGGCTTTGGTGACATTCTCTGTTGTGACCCAGTTGATTTGCATTGACCAAATCCATTGGGATCTGAGCAGTCACCAAGTGGCCTTTCAGCTTGCAAGGAACAGCTTCTGCCCTAGAGACCACAGACATGCCTAAAATGAATATAATTCCTCTCCTTATTCCTATATCCAGCAACTGAATACCAAGAAATCCTGATTTATTAAAATAATTCTCAGTCTCTGACTCCTATAAAGTGACTTAACCCAGCTATAGCTGGGAGAGTTCTTTAAATATTTGCAGTCTGGGCTTGGCATGAGGCAAACTGTTCTTATAATGAAGAATTTAAGAAATGCCCATAACTTCCTATGGGATTTCAGAGGTCAGTTTGGGGCTGTGCAGGAAGCAAAAGGTTAGAAGCTAAGCCAGCAGTTTACAGCAGAGGTGTGGTGGTGATAGTTATTTTCATGTGCATAAGACTCCTTCTTTTGGGGGTTTTTCTGTTTTTGTTTTTTTTTTTCTTCTTTCTTCTGCTCCCTACAGAAGGATTGTCAGGCTGGATCCATGGGCTGAGGCCCAACCTGGCCAAGTGCTGGGTCCTGCAGTTGGGGCATAACAACCCCAGGAGTGCTCCAGGCTTGGGGCAGAGTGGCTGGAAAGCTGCCAGGGGAAAAGGACCTGGGGATGTTGGTCAACAGCAGCTGCAGATGAGGCAGCAGAGTGCCCAGGTGGCCAAGAAGGCCAAGAGCATCCTGGCTTGGATCAGCACTAGTGTGGCAGCAGGGCTAGGGCAGGAATTGTCCTCTTGGTCTGGGCACTGGGGGGGCCACAGCTGGAATCCTGGGGTCAGTTTTGGGCTCCTCACTGCAAGAAGGACATGGAGGTGCTGGAGTGTGTCCAGAGAAGGGCAAGGAAGGTGGGGAAGGGTCTAGAGCAGAAGTGTTGTGAGGAGCAGCTGAGGGAACTGGGGTTGGTTAGTCTGGAGAAGAGGAGGCTCAGGGGAGACCACCTCACTCTCCAACTCTCTGACAGGAGGTTGGAGCCAGGTGGGGGTTGGTCTCTTCTCCCAGGTGACAAGTGACAGAACAAGAGAAAACAGCCTCAAGTTGCACCATGGGAGGTTTAGATTGGATATCAGGAAAAATTTCTTCCCTGAAACCGTAGTTGGGCATTGGCCCAGGCTGCTCAGGGCAGTGGTGGAGTCACCATCCCTGGAAGGGTTTCAAAGCCATGGAGATGTGGTGCTGAGGGCCATGGTTTAGTGGTGACCTGGCAGTGTTAGGTTAAGGGTTGGACTCTCTGATCTTAGAGGTCTTTTCCATCCTTAGTGAGTCTATGATTCTCTTCCTTTGGCCTGGGTTCAAATCCTTTTGCCCCAGAGGAACATTTTCAAGGCACAGACCACGTGCTTGTTGTAATATCTCATTACTCTATTGCTCTTAATTCTCTCCTGTTTCTCTGGGGTCTGAAGAGGGAACAGAGTCCTTCACCCTCGTGCACAGTGCCTATGGCAGCTTGCACTGCTGCTCCCTGTGGCTAAATGCTTCACCTGGGAAATAACAGCTCAGAATCCAGGAGCTGCTGCTCTCTGCACTCAGCTGCTGGCAGATGGGCTTGGGGATCATCTGGTGATCAGAGCACGGTGGATGATGTGCTGTGTGGTGTTAAATCACTGTTTGGAGGCAAAGTTTTCATTGCCCTGGCCTCTTCTCCATGTAATCTGCAATCTGCCATGGGTCAGCCTGTGAGTTTGTTCCCATGAAGCAGTGTGGTTTTATTTGCTCGTTTATCTTAATTGGAAGAAGCTGTTCCCCATGTCTCACATCCAAAAACTGGGGCTTCTTTGCTCAGTGGTTTTCTCTTTTAGGGCCTTTGGAGTGGTGTTTCTCTCTGTTTTCAGCCCATCCCTGGGTGTGGAGCAGCAAAAGCAGCAGTTATTGTGGTGGGTCAGCACTGAACAGCTGAGCCTCTTCACAGCCTGGGCTATTAAAATGTGTTAATTTAATGCCATGGGGAGTGAAGTCAGAGCTTCAGGGCATGTTCCAGGGGAACTGCTCATCTCTGGTGTAGGAGAAGCAACTTAAAGCCTCCAGCTAGTGCTCTTTGAATCAAATGTGCTCATCTGAGTGCAAGGAAACCACCAGGTAGTCCAGGTTTGAGGTGAAAATAACCTCTCTTCCCTCCCGTTAAGGAGCTTTTTGCGAGCGATCTCAACGCCGAGACGGGGAGGGAGCTGCCCCTTTTCTGGGTGTTTTGGCAGAGCTGAGTGTCACAGACATGCAGAGGAGAAAGGCTCTGGGAAGCATGTTAATGTTTCTGGAAAATTTGATTTATTTGGTTCCCATTTAGCAGTAGTGTCCTCAGTGTAGAGTGGTCCTTCGTGGGTGAGCACTAGTGAGGGCAGGATGAAGCCTGTGCATCAGCCCAGGGTATTATCTGCTGGTAAAGAGGTAGGATGGTTGCTCTTAATGCAAGCAGAATAACATGCCTGAGAGCTTAATTCTCTTTGTGAGGCAAAAGGAGAGGCCTCAGTGTCGTGTGTCTGTTGGGGCTGTGTAAATATTTGAGAGGGGTTTGGTCCCCCTGAGCTGGCCAGGCTGGCAGCATCCTTGGAAGTGCTGAGGAGAAGCTGGGGAGCGTTTTGCTCTGGGCTATGTAGCTGGCCAGCTGTGGCTGACAAAAAGAGCTCATTATAATTTGGCTGTAGGTGAGGAGGAGCTGCTTGGTGTGGTTATGTGGATGGTTTCGGTGTGGTGGGCTGGTTGGTCTCCTCTGTGAGGTTGTGCTACAAGTTGAATATGGGTTGACAGTGTGCACTGGCAGCCAAAAGTGCCAAGTGTCCTGGGGAGCATCAGGCACTGTATTGCTGACCGGTGGAGGGAAGGGTTTGTCTTGCTCTGCTCTGTACTGGTGTGGCCTCACCTCAAGTAAAAAGGAATATAAAGCTCCTAGAGAGTGTCCAGAGGAGGCCATGAAGGGGCTGAAAGGTCTAAAAGGGAAGCTGTATGAGGAACAGCTGAAGTCACTTGATTTGTGCAGCCTGGAGAAGGGGAAACCTCATCATGGTCTGCAGCTTCCTCGGGAGGGGAAGCAGAGGAGCAGGAGCTGAGCTCTTCTCTCTGGTAATCAGCAATAGGAGCTGGGGGAATGGCATGAAGCTGTGCCGGGGGAGGGTTAAGCTGGATGTTAGGAAAAGGCTCTTCACCCAGAGGGTGGTGGAGCACTGGAACAGGCTCCCCAGGGAAGTAGTCATGGAATTCTGCCAAGCCTGACAGAGTTCCAGAAGCGTTTGGACAAGGCCCTGCGGCACACGGTGTGATTTTTGGGGTTGTTCTGTGCATAGACTGGAGCTGGACTCGATGATGCATGTGGGTCCTTCCAACACTAGATTCTCTGACTGCATGATTCCTGTTCTTGCACGCTCACCGACGTGGCTGTGGGGGTCTTGTGTTGACTTTCGGCTGTCACATGGACTTAACCAGCACCTCTTCCGTTCCTGATGGCCTGTGGTGTAATAAAATGAAGCAAGCCTCAACCCCCCAACCCCCGGGTCCTCCCTTCGAGCTGGGTCACAACTTTCCCTTGCAGACAGCGAGCTGTGTTTAAAATCTAGGTCACGGAGGGAGGAGAGCGCAGGTCGCTGCCGTTCGCCGCCGCTCGCCGTTANGGTTTTCGCCCCGCCCCCTGCTGTCGACCAATGGGAACTTACTACAGTGTTGTGGGCGGGGGCGGGGCCGGGGGTGCGCGGCGCGCGGGGGGCAGAGCAGCAGCGGCGGCGGGCGGGAGGAGCGGAGCCGTAGGGGATCGCAGCGCAGGGAGGCGGAAGGGAACGGAAGGGAACGGAGCAGAGCGGGTTGGGCTGCGCTAGGCTCGGAGAGGAGCGGCACGACCCCGAGGTGCTGCATCGGAGAGACTCGGCGCGGCCCGGCGTGAGGGAGGAGGGCGCCGGGAGCGGGGGAGGCCGCGCGCGCGCCCTCTTGGCGGGCGGGGAAGTGCGCGCGGGAGCGCTTGTGTGTGCAGCCCGTGTGCGTGTAT
>VWZX01000031.1:237238-321818 GCA_013399015.1 Galbula dea | reverse complement strand
GGCTTAGCGGCGGGGAGGGGAGGCTGCCGGTAATGCTACCCGTTCTGCTCTTCCCACCCCCTCCTTCCTGGGTGTTTTTTTGGCAGCCTGAGGGAGGCGGGACAGAGCCGCTGTCCACCGGGGGCGCCAAGCCCCGGCCCTGAGGGAGGGAAACGGGGCGGCGGCGGTGGTGGTGGTGGTGGTGGTGGTTGGAAGGGGGGGGGAGGTGGAGGCGAGGCGAAGCGAGGGAAGCGCTGANGCGCCGGGAGCTGGGGAGGCCGCGCGCGCGCCCTCTTGGCGGGCGGGTAAGTGCGCGCGGGAGCGCGTGTGTGTGCAGCCCGTGTGCGTGTATATATGTGTATATATATATGTACCTTCTGTATACGTACACTCCGTGTGCGCACTGTGTGTGTGTGTATGTGCTCCCTGTATAATTTTGCATCCTGCGTGTGCACCGTGTGTGTGCGTGTGGCATCCTGTGTGCATACCGTGTGTGAGTGTGTGGGCAACCTGCGTGCATACCGTGTGTGTGTATGTGCCCCCCCCGTGTGCATGTCCATCCTCTGTGTGCCTGTGTACGTGTCAACGCCTGCCCGTGGTCTGTGTGCTGTCTGGTCGTGTACAGATGCCTGTATGTGTACGGGGTCTCTGTATGCTGTGTGTACAACGTGTGTATGCACGGTGTGTCTGCGTTCACATGTGCGTGGTCTCTGTGTGCAGTGTGTCCACACACACGTGTGTTCACATGTACATGTTTTGTGTGTATGCTGTCTGCACGCTTACGCATGTGATCGTGTGTACATGGTCTCTGCAAGGTGTCTCTACATGCCCAGTGAGTGTGTGTGTCTGCACGGTCTGTGTGTACCATGTGTGTAAAGGATGTATATGCGTGGAGTGTGAATGTGCACACACGGTCTGCTTGGGCATTGTCTGTGTATGTGGTGCTCTTGAGGTGCATGATGTGTGTATGTCGTGTTCTTGGGGTGCATGATGTCTGTATGTAGTGTTTCTGGGGTGCACAGTGTGTGTACGTGGTGTTTCTGGGGTGCATGGGGTGTCCCTGCCGTGGTCTCTGCACGTGTGCACAGTGCATGTACAGCCTGTGCAGGGTGTCTCTGTGCACAGGGGCTGTGAGCTCTCTGTGGGGCTCTCGTAGAGAACTGGAAGCTGAAAGGCTGAGGCTTGGTCATAGACAGGTTCTGCAGGAAGCCAAAAATGAGAAGGGGATAGTAGGACAGGGGGACACAACCGAGGAGAGCTGGCACCCAGTGTCCCCTCCTTGGTGGGGCCGTGGGTGTTGGGGGCTGCCGGTAGCTGAGCTGGGGGATCCCAGCTCTGTGTGGAATCCATTGTGCAGGAGGAGGAGGAGGAAGAAGGGGACATGGTGGGGAAGAGTGTTTGGTTCAGCTAACTGGTGGGGTGAAGGTGGGTGCTGTGCTTGGGAACCGGCTGGATGAAGGCTCTTTCCTGGCCGTGCATCTAGCTTCCCTCTGAAATTCCAGCTGGAGAGAACACCAACCCCACTGGGACTCAAAGCTCTTTGGCTAAAGGGATTTTCCACCAAGGCATATTTTTATTTCTTATCTCTAGTGAAGCAATGTTGGCAATGAGAACAGCTTCAAAGGGCCTGGAGTGAATTAAAATCACACCTTGACCCCATCTATGAGTGTCCGTAGGGCTGTTGCTGAAGGGTTTCTTGGGAGAGAGGAGCTTACTCCTGCTTTGTGTGCTGCCTAGGGCCTGGGGGGGGCTGCTGTTGGGCAGGGGGTGGCAGCTCTTCTGGTGTCTAAAGGTTCATTTAAGAATTGCGTGTCCTGCTGCAAAGAGAAAACGTCTTAAGAGGCTGTTGAAATCCTGGAGCAGGTGTTGTGCTGGAAATTACAGTTCAGTTATAATTCAGTTCTCTCTGTTATAAATTAATTAAGACCTGGAGAAGCAAAGCAAAATTCTATTTCTGAGCAACTGCACAAATCGAAATTTTGCTTGACTGTCCTCTTTGTATTTAGGATTTTAAGGCTTTCCAAACATGCTGGGGTTTGTTTGTCTAAGCTGTGGAGGGATGGCTCTTCTGATGAGTTGATTCTAATTTCAAATATGAATGTAACAATAATCCCTGGAGGGTCTTGGGGGGAGGAGGATACAGCCCTGTATGGATGGGGGACTCTGACTTGGCTTCTGTCGCTGTGAGTGCAGTTCCTTTCATGCTTAGCTGATGCTTGTGTTACTGCCCCAAGAGCTGCTCCCTTTGCTTGAGAGGTTGCTTTGTAGAGGTGCAAGAGGGGTTGGGGTTGGTTTGGTCATGACTGGGATGACAAAGCTAATGAAGGGTCTAGAGCACAAGTCTTGTGGGGGGCAGCTGAGGGAACTGGGGTTGTTTAGTCTGGAGGAAAAGGAGGCTCAGGAGAGATCTTCTTACTCTCTGCAACTCCCTGACAGGAGGTTGGAGGGAGGTGGGAGTTGGTCTCTTCTCCCAAGGAAGAAGCGTTAGAACAAGAATGAACAGCCTCAAGTTGCACCAGGGGAGGTTCAGATTAGATATTAAGAAAAACNGTGCGTGTATATATGTGTATATATATATGTACCTTCTGTATACGTACACTCCGTGTGCGCACTGTGTGTGTGTGTATGTGCTCCCTGTATAATTTTGCATCCTGCGTGTGCACCGTGTGTGTGCGTGTGGCATCCTGTGTGCATACCGTGTGTGAGTGTGTGGGCAACCTGCGTGCATACCGTGTGTGTGTATGTGCCCCCCCCGTGTGCATGTCCATCCTCTGTGTGCCTGTGTACGTGTCAACGCCTGCCCGTGGTCTGTGTGCTGTCTGGTCGTGTACAGATGCCTGTATGTGTACGGGGTCTCTGTATGCTGTGTGTACAACGTGTGTATGCACGGTGTGTCTGCGTTCACATGTGCGTGGTCTCTGTGTGCAGTGTGTCCACACACACGTGTGTTCACATGTACATGTTTTGTGTGTATGCTGTCTGCACGCTTACGCATGTGATCGTGTGTACATGGTCTCTGCAAGGTGTCTCTACATGCCCAGTGAGTGTGTGTGTCTGCACGGTCTGTGTGTACCATGTGTGTAAAGGATGTATATGCGTGGAGTGTGAATGTGCACACACGGTCTGCTTGGGCATTGTCTGTGTATGTGGTGCTCTTGAGGTGCATGATGTGTGTATGTCGTGTTCTTGGGGTGCATGATGTCTGTATGTAGTGTTTCTGGGGTGCACAGTGTGTGTACGTGGTGTTTCTGGGGTGCATGGGGTGTCCCTGCCGTGGTCTCTGCACGTGTGCACAGTGCATGTACAGCCTGTGCAGGGTGTCTCTGTGCACAGGGGCTGTGAGCTCTCTGTGGGGCTCTCGTAGAGAACTGGAAGCTGAAAGGCTGAGGCTTGGTCATAGACAGGTTCTGCAGGAAGCCAAAAATGAGAAGGGGATAGTAGGACAGGGGGACACAACCGAGGAGAGCTGGCACCCAGTGTCCCCTCCTTGGTGGGGCCGTGGGTGTTGGGGGCTGCCGGTAGCTGAGCTGGGGGATCCCAGCTCTGTGTGGAATCCATTGTGCAGGAGGAGGAGGAGGAAGAAGGGGACATGGTGGGGAAGAGTGTTTGGTTCAGCTAACTGGTGGGGTGAAGGTGGGTGCTGTGCTTGGGAACCGGCTGGATGAAGGCTCTTTCCTGGCCGTGCATCTAGCTTCCCTCTGAAATTCCAGCTGGAGAGAACACCAACCCCACTGGGACTCAAAGCTCTTTGGCTAAAGGGATTTTCCACCAAGGCATATTTTTATTTCTTATCTCTAGTGAAGCAATGTTGGCAATGAGAACAGCTTCAAAGGGCCTGGAGTGAGTTAAAATCACACCTTGACCCCATCTATGAGTGTCCGTAGGGCTGTTGCTGAAGGGTTTCTTGGGAGAGAGGAGCTTACTCCTGCTTTGTGTGCTGCCTAGGGCCTGGGGGGGGCTGCTGTTGGGCAGGGGGTGGCAGCTCTTCTGGTGTCTAAAGGTTCATTTAAGAATTGCGTGTCCTGCTGCAAAGAGAAAACGTCTTAAGAGGCTGTTGAAATCCTGGAGCAGGTGTTGTGCTGGAAATTACAGTTCAGTTATAATTCAGTTCTCTCTGTTATAAATTAATTAAGACCTGGAGAAGCAAAGCAAAATTCTATTTCTGAGCAACTGCACAAATCGAAATTTTGCTTGACTGTCCTCTTTGTATTTAGGATTTTAAGGCTTTCCAAACATGCTGGGGTTTGTTTGTCTAAGCTGTGGAGGGATGGCTCTTCTGATGAGTTGATTCTAATTTCAAATATGAATGTAACAATAATCCCTGGAGGGTCTTGGGGGGAGGAGGATACAGCCCTGTATGGATGGGGGACTCTGACTTGGCTTCTGTCGCTGTGAGTGCAGTTCCTTTCATGCTTAGCTGATGCTTGTGTTACTGCCCCAAGAGCTGCTCCCTTTGCTTGAGAGGTTGCTTTGTAGAGGTGCAAGAGGGGTTGGGGTTGGTTTGGTCATGACTGGGATGACAAAGCTAATGAAGGGTCTAGAGCACAAGTCTTGTGGGGGGCAGCTGAGGGAACTGGGGTTGTTTAGTCTGGAGGAAAAGGAGGCTCAGGAGAGATCTTCTTACTCTCTGCAACTCCCTGACAGGAGGTTGGAGGGAGGTGGGAGTTGGTCTCTTCTCCCAAGGAAGAAGCGTTAGAACAAGAATGAACAGCCTCAAGTTGCACCAGGGGAGGTTCAGATTAGATATTAAGAAAAACTTCTTCCCCAAGAGCATTATCAGGCATTGGCACAGGCTGCCCAGGGCAGTGGTAGAATCAGCATCCCTGGAAGTGTTAAAAAAATGTGTATACATGCTACTTGGGGACCTAGCTTAGTGGTGACCTGGGAGTGTTAGATTAACAGTTGGACTACGTGATCTCAGAGGTCTTTCCCAACCATAACGATTCTGTGACTCGGTTGTGTTTTAATTCATATTGGGGGAGATGTGGTGCTTGCGGTGCCTGTCGAGTGTCCGTGCTGCTCATGCACTTGCTGGTTGTTTTTTGATGTGGTGGCATTGTCAGTTGTGTGCCTGTGACACTTCTGAGCGTGACTGAGAAGGCAGTGGGGTCCTTAGTGTATCTGCTGCCATGGCCTTAACAAAGAAGGTGAGGATTTTCTGGGATTCCCCTTGACGGACATAATCTGCTGCAGAAGGTAAACATCAGGATAAACATAGTACTCCTTACCTTCAGAACTCAATTACAGCCTTATGAAACAGAGAGAAGGATGATTTCTTTTCCCTCACATAAATACATTAATTATTCCTTGTATCAGATCAGAGGAACAGGAATTACCTGTGTTTGCATCTTGCCTCCCAATAGCAATTTAAACCAAATCCTTACGGGAAGCAAAGGCAGCAGCAGAGTCTTTCTCAGGCTGGTCCAAGGTGAGGAGAGGAAGGACTCTGCTCTGTTCCAACACACCTGAAAAGGTTCCAACACAAGCCTGGAAATAACTTCAGACAAGGAGAGTGCAAAGCTAGAGCTCCTGTCTCCAGTCACACGCTGCCAAGTGCCAGCCTGCTCCGCACGAGCGGCGGCGATGCTTTCACTTGGCAGCCTTTGATTTTTCAGGACGTGGTAAAACAAATCTATTCTGCTGCCCCATTTAGTGCTTGTTGAGCAAATCCTGGGATTGATGGGAGGCAGCCTGCTGGATGTGTTGCTTCTCTAGTAAGCAACCACGTTTGCAAATTCATTCATTAGCGATCAAAGCGTGGCTGTGCTCGGGGTAGCTTGCAGGCTTCCAGCCATGGGATGTTGGGATGCTCTGGGTGCTTTGATGTGTTGTTTATGGGTGGGATGCTGATGTTGGGAATGGCATGGAACATGATGGAATAAAATTGTACCTACAGAAGTGGTGCTGATGGGAGGTTTGTGCAGGGTTTTCGCTGGGAGATATTAAGCATCTCAAAGGAATCTCAGGTTTTAGGAGTCAGTGAGTAAGATTCCAGCCTGTCATCCTCAGGGCAGTTCAGTGGAGATGGTGATTGTGTATGGACAGCTTCTGACCAGGAGTTTCTCATCAAACACCTTCCCTCGATGCATTCTCTAAGGAGAGATGTTTGATGAGAGCCTCTCCATTTGAGTGGGACCTTGACAGCACCTGTTCTGCTGCAGAATGGGTTTTTCTTCAGCCTCTTGCTGCCACATTGCCTGAGAAGCTGGTGCAGCTCAGAGATGCTGTGGATGGGGAGAGCTCCGAGCTTTCTCCAGGTGTCTGGGCTAGGGGATTGCCTGGAATAGAGGAAGCTGTCTGGGATGGGAGGCACTGTGTGGGTCTGCTGATGGGAAGCTCAGGCTGGGCTGTATTTGTGTACTCCACTGGGTTTGTCTGGACTTGCTCTCTTGCTGAAGCTGCTTTTACATTCATGGTAATGAGCTGTGATGAATCAGAGGTGTTGCCTTAATAAGGTGGAGGGGCCTGCAGCAGCCCTATGGATGCAAATCGTTTCCTGTAGTAAACCTTATTTTGTGCTTTTTAACTCCACTGCAGATCCCCTGGCTTCTTCCTAACCACAGTTCTCCCCCATGTAACTTTTCTGGAGCAGATAGTCAGATTGTTAAGGCTTGGAGCTGGGTTTTGCTGCTATCTTCTGTCTCTCTGGGAAAGCTTGACACAAAGCTTTGCATCCCCAGTGGAAATTGCACTCTGGACTTGGTGATCTCTTGCAGTGCTTGTTCTGTTTTCTTGGTGCTTGACTTCTGCTGTAATCTTGAGTAGATTAAGCAGGCAGATAGATGTAAAGATTTCACCATATACTTCTCATCTGCTGTGCTGTTTTGATCAGTACTGTGGTTCTTTTAAGTTGCAGAGAACGGTAGGATGAGGCATAGCAGGGATTTATCTTTGCCTGTCAGATGGATTAGGTTAGAATGTTCATGGCTTGTACTTAATCCAGATTAATATTATTAGTTTCTTTACGTTCAGGCAGTTGTTTACGCTTGTTTTCTATGGGAATTTTTCCTTCTGTAATGCCACTGACATTGTGTATTAAAAGCAAATACATTAAATTTGGCTGCAGAGATGAACTCAATCTCTAGAATTTCTTTTCTTTTTAGTGAAGTAGTTCCACAGAGAGGAGAATTGCTTGGGAGCTTGGGGTGTGTGTTTGAAGCGATTGTACCCTTCCAGGGCATGCCCTTCCAAACCCCCCTGGGTTCCTGGTACAGGCTAAAAATTCCCATGCCAACTTGCTTTAGCTGCTGTGCTCAGAGCAAACATCTCCAGCAGTGGCTCATCATTTATAATTTATTAAGCCACACAGCACTTCAACTCTGGTGCTTTTGGAGGGGACTGAGTATTTTGTATCTCAGAGCCTGGAGAATGTACGAAGAAGAGCAGCTCTGGGGAGTGTGTTTCTGGTGGTGGGAGAGTTCCACGGCTGGCTGGCTGGTTGCTTGGCCATGGCTTTGTTTGTTTCCCTCCCATATGTGTTCTTTGGAGAGCATTCTCTTCTGTCTGCTGGTGAGGGTATCAGCCAGGCTTTTCAGCAGGTTCCCACCATGAAATAATGTCCTGAGGAAACCTGCAGCTCAAATGTGGGCAGGAGCCTTCGCTCTGCCCAAACCAAGGTCCTTCTGACAGCGAGCAAGTTAGCTTGAGTTGTAAGCACAACAAAACACGCTCTGGATACAGCCCTGCTGATGGGGAGCACACTTTGGAAGCAGCAGGAGAAGATTGGGGCTAGTTAGCTGTTTCTATGAAAACCACAATTCCTTTGAACTCGTGGGTCACTGGTTGTAGGCTGATTATTCCCCCCCTTCCCCACCCCTGTAATGCGTGTGTGTGAGAGAGATAATTAAAAGCTTTTAGTTAAATAAATAACTAAGCCGCTCACGCAGCTTTGGAGTACAATTGCCCAGGCAAACACTTGGAGGTAGAAGATGTTTTGTGCTGCTGGTCTCAAAGCATCTCCTCCACCTTCCTCTGCCAGCACAGACCAGTGTGGGCTCAGTGCTCCGTGTGTGATTGCATAGGAGCTTTCCCCCTCCAGGGCTTGTATATCACTAAGTGTAAGAGAAAGCTGCTCGCTAAGTGGGAACAGGCCCATCCCATTGTGTACAGGGCCCCGGGCTGGATTTATTTCCCACTATTCAAACTCCAAAGACAGGCTTGATAATTCCTGCTTGGATTCATCTGCCATGCCTCGTGTGCAAATGCATCAGAAGAACGAGCTGATGTTTGCAGTTGGTTTCTGAGACAGGGCTGGAGGCTTCAGAACAGGTAATGCTATAGAAGCATTAATGGTGGTTTGGTTTTATCCCTTAGACTTGGAGAATGGGGGAACATTGTCTATTCAAGCTCTGGTTTTGTGCCTCTGTGAGCTGCCTGTGGTGCCTCAGGTCAGGCGCTCAGAGAGTGAGGACCATGGTGACCATTCCTGGGGAGTTTTTGGAGTCGTTCCTTATTGGGCAGGGGCTGGTTCACAGAAGAGGAGAAATCTTTCAGGTCCAGCTTCAGCTGCTGTAGCTGTGAAATGTTTCTCCTCTTGCAGCCCTGCCTTCCAAAAGCAAATGATAAGAGAGTCCTACAAGCACATATCCCTGATTTCTCCTCCTAACCTGAGAGCCAGAGGCGAGCAGGATGTCCTAGGGCATTAAAGGAAGATGCAGGTTTTAAGAGATGCAGAGGCAGCTCAGGCTGACACAAAACCCCTCTGGAATCCTCAAACAAAACCTGTTTGTCTTTAAATACTGGACTCTGCATGCAGGTAGTTTTCTATTCCTGCTTGTGTACCCAGTGGTGTCACCTTGATGTGTATGTATATCGGTCCTGAGAGAGACAGGAGCTGGTGGGACCCTGCAGGGATGCAGCTCCTTGAACAGCCAGGGGAGAAGAACAGTGGGGAGCTGTAATCCTCCCCAGTAAGGGAGCAGCCTTCTTGTTCTTCACAGAAACAAGAACACAGCTGCTCTTTTTGTCTTCAAATCCAGCATTAGGCCAAAGTGTTCTGTCCTAGGTGCCTGTTTTACAACTGCCTTGGCAGTGATTGACGTGCAGGGTGGAAATGGTGCATTTAAATTGGGGGGGGGTTGGTGGTGTGAAGTCAAAAGACATGTCACCTAACTGACATCTCCATTTCTCCTGCCTGAGTGCCTGTAAAAAGGCCATCTGTAACATAAACATGTCCTGACACAGGCAGAAGGCAGAGGGTGTGTTCCCAGGCTTCTTGTAGGAGGAAAGGCTCGTGCAAGAAAACAGCACTTTCAGGGTGCAAATATTTAGTATATTTAGTGGCAAATACTGAAATTTGAACAGTGGGAAGCAAGGTGGGGTGAGTACTGGCAGTGCCTCAGCATCCTTCCATCCCTCCTGGGGATGAGCATACACAGGGATGTGCCTCCATCCATTCCTCCTGGGAATACACCCTCCCAAGGATGTCCCTGCATCCATCCCTCCTTCCTGGGGATACACCCTCCCAAGGATGTCCCTCCAGTCCCTCTATCCATCTCTCCTGGGGAGCACTAGCATTCCCTCTGTGTCACTACATCCCTCCTGGAGTTGGTGCCGAGGGCTGATGCTGGTATCACTGCTTTCTTTTCTCCACCTGCCAGCTTGAAAGTGAGTTTGTGTGGTTAGAAGCTGTTGAAAGTCTTGGTCAAGAAGCATATGGGAGAGCAATTCTGTAACATTGGAGTGTGGGCTGTCTGCTCCAGCTGCTGGAAGAACTTCCATCTAGGCACATGTAAGAAATGTTTGGGGAGGAGTCCAGCTGCAGAGAAGATGACTGTTTTCAGCTATATGTTGTCTGTAAGCATTAGTTGAAAGGCTTTGAGGACTTCAATGCTTTCATGGAGAGGGGGAGCAGAAAGGAAGAGAAACAGCTTTGGGAGGGAAAGCCACAGGCTAACTAGATGTGGTTTTTCCCTTGATTCTCCTGTGCAGCCAGGCCTCCTGAGGCATTCAGGCACCATGGGAAGGAGCTCTTGCAGATGCATGGGTTTGCTGAGTTAATTACCCAGATGAGCTGACTGACTTCATTATTCAGGAGCTGCTGGAAAAAAAAAAAAAAGAGAATAAAACCCCCCATATTGTCTAGGCCAGGCCCAGGATGGAGCCTGGAGAAGGAGGTTTATCTCTGCTGAAGGCAGGAGGAGCAGCAAGGGCGATTGCCTCAAGAGGGGAAGGGTGTGCTGCTGATAGCGTGGGGACACGGCCACGTGCTCAGCCCCTCTGACTTCAGCAGCATCTGATACTGGTTCCAGTGGGGTTGGGTAGAGGAAATAGTTTCTGTAGACTTCTCCTTGAGGTTTATTTCGCTGTTGTTGTTGTAACTGCTCCTTCTGTTACTTCCCTCCTGTCTACTAGATGCTGTCTTCAGAAAACACTTCCTGTGTTTATGGGAGGCAGTATCTGGTTTGTTTCCTCCCTCCTGGCTCTGGGCTTCCCTTCCCTTCCCTCCCCCAGGAAATGGTGGAAAAAACCTGGAGTTGGCCCATGAGGTCAGAGCAGTGTTGTGCCCATCCCTGCCCCTCTCTGCAGTGTGGTTTGGATGCTTCAGCCCCTTGTTAGAAAGGTAATGAGAACCCAAGGGACTAGCAGTGCCTGAATGTGTTCATCTCAAGGAATGACCTTTAAAGGGAAAACTTGTTTGGTGTGAGGGTGCAGAGCCCTGGCCCAGGCTGCCCAGAGAGGCTGTAGAGTCTCCTTATGTGGAGAGATTCCACAGGCATCTGGAGATGATCCTGGGCAAGCTGCTGTGGGTGACCCTGCTGGAGCAGGGGGGTTGGGGTGGATGATCCCCACAGGTCCCTTCCCACCTCCACCATGCTTGCATGCTGGAGCAAGGTGGGTTTTTTTTCCCTATTTTGTTTTGCTTCTGAAGTGAGATGCTTTGAGAAGCTGGTGGTTCTCATACCTTCAGTTTTGGGGATGCAGAAGATACTCCTTCTCAGTGGCACTCAGGTTCACTTGATCCCCACCCGCAAATGTTGAACAGCATCTGGGATGCTGCTGAGGAACCCAGCAGTGGCTTGGGCAGTGTTACTGGCTTTATACTTTGCAGCTGCTGCTCTTGGCTTATTTAAAACTGAGGCTTGACTCTCTTGATCTGACCTGATGATGACAAATGACAAGACTTCTTTTGTAAAGGTGTACTTTATTAAAGAAGGACTTCCCACCTCATGATGAATAGAGGAGGAGAGCTCTGGGAAGCTGAATCCATTAGTGTTATGAGCCTGTGTGCCTCCAGAGGCAGGAACAGGGCTAGATAATGAACATGAGAGATGGCTTCAGCAAGGCAAGGAGGTTTGCAATTACAGGGAGATTTGCTGTTCCACTGTGATGCTTTTCTTGCTGCTTGCTTGCTTTCTGGAATGGAACTGGAGGCTCTGTCATGAGGTGTTGCACTGGTGGGGCTGTGCAGACTGGCTGTGATCCGTGTGGTGCTGATTGCAGGAACTGCAGGTGATTTAGGAATGCAAATACAGTGGGCTTGGGGTTAGGTTCATTGTAAACACAGTGCAGGGAGACTGCTGAGCACCCTGTGCCTGGAGATCAGTCACAGATGGGCTCAGTGAGTCTGAAGGTTTGCACAGAGCTCATCAGTGCTGCCTTGACAAGGTGTGAACCTGGCTACAGGCTTAGCTTTGTCTTCTGGGCTGGTGCTGCTGGTGGAAGTGGTTGCACATTAACTATTTCTCATGGCAAACAGTTGTAAATAGCTCACATAGTAGGAATGGATGCAAACAGCTCCCAGCCCTGGTTTTGCTGTGCCCCATAGCACCTCCTGCCTGGGGCTTTTAGGTTGAGAACAGAATTGTAAAAGAAATAAAGAATTGAGCCCTTTTGATGCATTAAGTGTAAAATCAAGTGCAGAACTGTCAGTTGGAAAGAGTTCAACCTTCTGAAACTCCTGACTGGCAAAAAAACAACTAGTGATTAGTTATAGTGAAACTAAAGTTTGAGTAATTGTGACACTTCAGCTCTATCACTAGAAAAACATCTTGGCATAGCTGAGGAACATTTGGTTTAGTCCCAAAAACACCTGTTGTAATAAACTTTATCATAAGCTAGCTGGTGATGGAGAGGACACAGGCTGCAGTTGCAGCTTCTGCAGGACAAGGTTATAGGCAAGTTGTTCCTGTATATACTTCAAGAGTCTGCTTATTTATCCCTGTGCTGAATACCCTGATCTGCTTCAGCAGAAACACTCCCTGAGAAAATATTTTCAGACATCTCTTTAAAACAAAAGCCAAACACCCAAGTGAAGAGCACAGCCCTCTCTGTGTTCCTGCAGCTAGAAAACATCAGCAGAGCTTTGTGAATGGAGCAATTTATG
This sequence comes from Galbula dea, assembly GCA_013399015.1. NCBI lineage: Eukaryota > Metazoa > Chordata > Aves > Piciformes > Galbulidae > Galbula > Galbula dea. The sequence continues at coordinate 309,514 of VWZX01000031.1, read as the reverse complement.
AACACAGTGCAGAAGTGCAGCCAACTGCCCCCCATGAAGTCCAGCATCATCTCAGCAGTCCTCCATAAGCCAAGCCCAGCAGTCACTTGGTTCCTCCTCTCCAGAGGAGACAGCAACCAGAACATGCAGTTTTTGTCTGCTCTTCTGAGTTAATCTCCTGGCATTGTTTTCCCACCCATTGCCTGGGTTTTGCCTAGTCACAGGGTGTTTCATGGGTGCAGCCAGTTCGGGTGCTGCGAGTCAGAGATGTTGGGGGATGAGTCAGTAGAGCTCAGGATGGGGCAGGTTTCTTGGAAACAACCTGAGAGATATCCCCAGGCTTTGCACAAGTTTTGCCTCCAAGACACAGAGAGATCCAGACCTCCTCTTGTTACTGGCAACTCTCAGCTCTTTTAAGGGTGCTTTGGGAAAGAAGGCTTGAAATTTGTTACTCTCTTCTAAAGAGAACTCTGCCTTTGCTGCTCCAAGCAGTGAATTAGAATTGTTTGAAAATGCAAATAGGAGAAAAAAATCAGCTTGGAGCAGTGCAGGTATTTGCTGTTGAAGTTGATAGTTTGTTGTGTAAGGAGCCAGTGTAGTCCCCACTATGGCCCACTGGGGCTTTGTGGGATTGCAGTGGGCATAGATGTGATCCACATCTACTGGAGGACAAATGGATGTGGCACTTGCATTTTAGTAGGTAGTGTCTTTTTGGTTGAATCCCCTTCAGTGGGGCTTTGTGTGTTTGATGTGAGATCAGAGATGCAGCTATCTCATTTATTAAACAAGAGTGTTTGGTTTATGCCACCTGCAGGGAAAGCCTAGGCAGCCATTGCCTAACTCCTCACAGCACAAGCATGGTTGTGTTTGTGTAGCATCTTCCTGTTTGAAACCATGCTGGAAGTTGTCTTTGCTGCTAAAATGAAGTCCTTTTGTCAACTAGCAGCTCTCTGGGTGACCACTAATTGATTTAATTGCTGCTTGTAATAGTCAATACCTTGTGGATTAGAAAGGCACATTCAGCTAACACCTCTCTGGGCAACCTGGGACAGGCTCTCACCACCCTCAGTGGGAAAATTTTCTTCCTTCTCTCTAGTCTAAATCTCCTCTTTTAGTTTCAAGCCATCAGCCCTTGGCCTGTCCCAACAGCTCCTGCTAAAAAGTCTGTCTCCATCTTTTTTTGGAGGCCCTTGAAGTCCTGCAAAGCTGTAGTAAGGTCTCCCTGGAGCCTTCTCCTCTCCAGGCTGAACAACCCCAACTCTCAGCCTGGCCTCACAGCAGAGAGGTTTCAGCCCTCAGATCGTTGTTGTGGCGTCCTCTGGCTCTACTCCACCAGGTCCATGTCTGTGCTGAGACCTGGGCACTGAGGCTCTGCTGATCTGCTGCTGCTCTGCTGTTTCACCAAACCTGCTCTTCTTGCTCAGTGCAGTTAATCCCCCACCAAAACTGGGAATCTGTGTTTCTTTTCCCAGAGGAGAGGCTGGTCCTGGCTGCTAGGGGGGGGTTTGAAGCAGTGTTTCCAGCTCCATGCAGCACAGCCAGCAGCAACCTCACACGCAGGGAACTCTGTAATTAAAGTCAGCTCTTGAGTGCTGAGTAATTGGGAGCAGTAATTGGATGGTAGCTTAAGAGCAGCAGCATGGTTAAATAAAACAAACAGGCTTGCAGTTGGATCTCCAGCAGGTAAAATGCCTGGGAAGGGGCAAATCCCTATGGCAATGATGTGTGTCCTGAGCAAGGTGGATGCTGAAGGCAAATGTGCCTCAGAGCAAACCTAGTGAAACCCAAAGGTGCAGAGCAGGGGCAGGTCCTCTCCTCTCCTCCTTCCCTGGCTGCAAAGAGGGGACACCACCCAGTAAAATAGGTTGGTTTTTTTTTTAAGCATCTCCCTTGCTTAGAAATAAGGTAATGGAAAGTTCTTGATGTGGAGTTGTAGTTCACTTCTTGAGAGCTTCTGTAGCTTGTTTGGTTTGAGGAGCAGCAGCGAGCTCAGGCTGCTGGGTGTGCATTCCCCTCCTAAAGGGGAGACCAGCTCCTTGTGGCTGGTTCTTTTCATTCTTAAATCACACTTCTTGTCACTTCAAACCCCACCCTGCTTTCTGGGGCTGGTGTGGATCTACTCTGTGTCCAAAGGAGGGCAAGGAATGTGGGGAAGGGTCTAGAGCACAAGGGTTGTGAGGAGCAGCTGAGGGAACTGGGCTTGGTTAGCCTGGAGAAAATGAGGCTCAGGGGAGACCTTCTCACTCTCTGGAGCTTCCTGTCAGGAGGTTGGAGCCAGGTGGAGGTTGGTCTCTTCTCCCAAGGAACAAGTGATAGGACAAGAGGAAACAGCCTCAAGTTGTGCTAGGGGAGGTTTAGGTTGGACATGAGGAAAAGAGTTTTCATGGAAAGGGTTGTGAAGGCCTGGCCCAGGCTACCCAGGGCAGTGGTGGAGTCACCATCCCTGGAGGGGTTCAAATATCTGTGTAGACATGGCATTTCCTGACATTATTTAGTGACATGATGGTGCTGGTTTGACAGCTGGACTTTGATGATCCTAGAGGTCTTTCCCAGCCTAAATGACTCTATGATTCTACTCTCCTTCTCTGCAGTGCCCTGCTAACAGCTTCCACCAGTGAGAAAGTGTCTGGGAGGGAGCTGAACCCCACTCAGACCTCATTTGTGTGTTGATGGTTTTCATTTACAGAGGAACAGGCAAACTTCTACCTTCAGTTTGTGTCTAGGTAAAGAGAACCTGAAGGAATTGCAGAGGAGATGCTTAGAGAATATATTTATTGGAGGAGTAAAGAGCTGCTTTGGCATGAACCTCCTGGCCAGGGAGCCTGGGTGAGCTCACCAGTGCTTTTTGCTCTCTCCACTCTTTCAGCCTGGCCTCATTTGAAGGGTCTTCTCATGGCAGTTTTAGCCTGAACAATGATATTGATAGAGCTTGCAGAAAAGAGGATTTGTGTGGCATTTTATTCCCTTGTGCTGCATCAATGTGGATTTCAGCAATATTGTTGTATGGCTCCTGCTGTCAGCAGCCCAGTGAAAAGAGGAGCTCACTTGTCTGGGCTTGTGGCTCTGGGACTCACAGCCCTTTTGCAGCATCATTTGAGCTGGGGCTCTTCATTCAGTCTTGGGTACTGGGTGCTGGACAGGACCAGTAGCTTTTGAGTCCAAAATACTGAGGATAATAAGGTTTATATTATAATTTCTGGGTGGTTTTGGTGCTCTGTTGAGGCTCACTGACTCTGTGGAGCTTTCAGCTGGATGAGGCTTCAGCTGTGCATGAGGCAATAGCACAAGTGGGATTTAAATAGAAAAGAAAGGGAAAAATAAGCAAAGCTTCTCCAAAAAAACATGCAGTTACTCAGACTGCCTGTGTGTTGCTTGGGGGTGTAAAGATTATTCTGAGACCTGACTTGTAAAATAAGTATCAGTGGGGTGTGGAATTGTGTACACAAGGCCAGCAGCTTGCCCAGAAAGCAGCACTAGCCTTGGCTACAGTAAATTTTAACAGGGAGCCCTTAAACCAGCTGCTTGCTCTTCCCTGCATGAGTTTTATGCAGGGAAATATTTATGGTAATACTTTTTTTTGCAGGGCTCTTCATTTCTTTTATAACATTGCAGTGTTTAAAAAGTGGTGAGGTGTTTGCTGTTGTCTTCTCAGCTGTGGGGTGGCTGGCAGTGTAGTGGCTGTGCCCTGGTGGTGGCTGTTGGCACTAGTGATGGGCATTGGCACCAGTGGGGGCTTTCAGTACTGGTGGTGGGTGTTGGTATCATCACTGGTGGTGGGTGTCAGCACTGATGGGACTGGAGAAAGTTGTTTTGCAAGGTCAAATTGATGCTCTGGTTTCCCTTAGTTCTCCCTGCCTGTCTTTATGCTCAGGCTCTAGTTAATGCCTTCAGGGATGTTAAGCTTCTCCTGGTGCAGCCTTTAATGGCAGCTGAAAGGGAGAAGGTTGAAAGGTCTATGGGGAGAAGTTGTGAGCAGGTTGGGAAGGGGGGACCTGGGTACTCCTGGGAGTGGGGAGAAGATAGGAGGGGATCACTGGGGTAGGGAGGGGAGAGCAGGTCTTGTGCAGCTGGATAGAAGGGTGGGAGAGATCCTTGCAGTGCATCTTGTTCATGGAGCAGCACACAGAATGGACTGAGTGGTGTTTGGATCAGCAGGGTTAAGGGTGGCTGCAGAGGAAGGTCCTGCCCTGTGTTGTTCAGAAACACAGGAGCCATCCAGGAACACCTGTATGAGACTCAGCACTAATGTTGTCCTCTCCTAGGGTGCTGGATGGCAAAGGTGAAAGTTGAAGAAATGAAAAATACCTCTTGAGAACTGCTCACAGTGTTAGTGTTTGATCAGTGACGTCCAAACCTACAAACCCCTTCCCATCCTAGCCCCTGAGGGCAGAGAGGAAGGCAGCAACCAAAACTAGAAGCAAACAGCCTCTGTAATGTGGGTGCAAAGCATGTTTCTGACCCCCTCCCTGAAACACAGCTTCCTTTCCTTTCTGTAGTTTGAAGAAGGCACCATTTGGACACATTTCCTCCATGCAGATGATTGCAGTGACTGTGAGCAGGGGGATTGGGGCAAGAGCTGAGCAGAGAGGATCAGTGAGGATGCTCACTTGGGTCTTCAGCAGTGAAGAGAACCCCTCACAATGCCATGTTATCTTCCTTCTTTAAACCAATGCTCTCCCTTCCTCCCAAGATGATATTTAATACCCTGCTTACTCTTTCCTATCATGATAGGATGGGCTGCAGGCTGGAGCTCAGCTGCTGCATCCTGGTGAGCTATTAGTGCCTTAGGATGGAGTCCGGGGTGGTGATTCAAAGGCAGAGCAAACACAAACACCCCCTGGGAGAACACTAATGGCTCTGTGGGCAGGCAGAAGGTGTCAGTGTCATTATTTGGGTTTGGCAGCAGAAGTGGTGGTAATAAAGTGCTCACTGGGTGTTTGCTCTCCCAGTGGATCAAAGGGATTTCTCACAGCTGAGCAGCTACAATGAAGCAGGCTGTTGGGTGCCTTTAAGTGAGCTACCCAAAGGAAAGGGACCAAAATCTCTGGGTGATCATCTCAGTTTAGTGGACAGCAATAGGACCAGGGGAAGGGGATGAAGTTGAGTCAGGGGAGGTTCAGGTTAGAGATTGGGAAGAGGTTTTTCACCCAGAGGGTGGTTGGGGTCTGGAACAGCCTTCCCAGGGAAGTAGTCTCAGCACCAAGCTTGACAGAGCTCAAGAAGCATTTGGACAAAGCTCTCAGGCACGTGGTGTGATTCTTGGGATGTCTTGTGCAGGGCCAGGAGCTGGGCTTGATGATCCTAGTGTGTCTGGGTCCCTTCCAGCTCAGTAGATACTGTGAAAAGAACCAGGTTAGGCATGGAGGCATCATCCCTCCAGCCATGAGGCAGTTTGGAGAGGATCCCCTGAAATGGTAACTTTTTAGCTGCCAACTTTTGCTAACTGCACTCCCACTGCAGCTCCATGCAGACACCAGGGGTTTCTCAGCACTGTCATCACCTCGTGCTTCAGTCCTGCCAGAGGAACAGGTGATGAGTTAATGGAAGGCACATTTCTGAGCTGTGCAGGAGTTCCAGCACCCAGAGAGGCAGGTTGCAGGAGTTAAAGCACCCAGAGAGGCTGGCTGGGTCTTCTCCTTGTCAGAGGCACAGCACAGGCAGTGTGGGAGAGATGCCAATTTTGATTCAAAGCCATCTCCAGTGAAAATGGTTGTTTGTAAATGTGTTGCATCAGATGTGTCAATGGATGTAATTAAGGAATGAAGGCTGCTGCACACCCCTAATTAAAGGAATTAAAAACTAAAGCTGCCTGATTTCACTGCTGGGTGGAAAAAACAAACAGGCAGACTGGTGGAAATGGCTGAGAGGCCAAGTCTTGGGTCCGGTGGTTCTGCTGCAGCCCCACCAGGTACCGACAGGAGCAGCTCTGGGGAGGTGGTGACAGCACTAAACTGCTCTAATTTGTGCCTAATTAACTGCTGAGCTCCCAGGATCATATTGAATAGCTGCTTTGCATTCCCTCCTGCTTGGTTTCTGTTCCTGGAGGGGATGGATCCCCTGCCAGCCGTGCTAGGATGCAGCCTCAGGGAGGTCATAGTCCTGTCACCCCATGGTGGGTTGATGTCCTGGTGTCTCCCCACCATCTCCATGTACATTTAGTTGTTTGAGACAGTGAGGTGGGATCTTGTTGGATAGAAGCAGAAGCAAGCTGGGTGTCTGAGGTGTTGGATACAGGGCAGGACCTTGAGGTGCTTTTGCATGCAGAAAAAGGGCAGTGTTGTTTCCCATCTGGGATAGTGGACGTTGTGTACTGGAAATGTTAGGAAGCTGTGCTCAGTGTGGGCTTGTCCTTTCCCTTGGTGAGAGGAGAGCTGCTTTGTCATGGGATGGGGACTGCTGCTGAGGATGTGTCACTGGTCCTGGCACAATGATCTGCCATTGCCTGTTTGACTGCAGGCAGGTGTTGGTGCTGTGTGGGTGCAGGGTCCCTGAAGTGCTGCCAGAGCTGCACCCTCTGCATGGGTTTTCCAGGAACCTTCTTCTCCTCTGATCTCCAGCTTGTGAAGCCACCCTAGGGGGGAGGATGACTTTGGGGTCACTGAGCATCATGTACAGGAAAGGTGGGAGGAAAGCATCCCTGGGAAGGTGGTGTTAAGTGTCCAGGTGTGTGACTGGGACATGCAGTGTTCTGTAATACCTCATGTAGCACTCATTGGGACAGTGTCCTTCTGGGGGCCTCGTGGCACTTGAGTTTGTCCCCAAGCAAACTGAGTCAACCCCTGGAGGCTTTACAAACAGCATCTGTCTCCTGGGTGTGAGTGTTTGGCAAAACATCTGAACGATTGCTTTGCAGCCCTGCCTGCTGATGTCCTGGGGACCAGGTCTGGTTGAGAATGTGCTTGTACCTAGGCTTTAAATGCTGCTGAGTGTTTGCCTGTTGTCCTTGGGCCCAGGCAGGAGCCCAGAGTTGTGCAGTGGGATTGTCCCCATGGGATGCTTTTCTGGGAATGGTGCAGAGTTTGAATTATTTAAAGAACAACAATAAAAAAAAGGCAGGGAAAAAAAAAAAGAGAGAGAGAGGAGCTTTCTGGAGCAGGTGTCTCCCTGCTCCCTGCCTCCCTTCTGTGCACAGTGCCAGCAGAAGATGCTTTGCTGTTCCTGGTCTTCAGGCAAGGTCAGCAGCTGGCTGGGGTCTGCATCCCACTTTGCATTCCCCTTTGCTGTGTGCCTTGGGGACCTGCAGCCAGCTTGAAGAGGGCTTGTGGGAGTTGTGCTTCTGCAGGCTCTTCTGCTTTTGTTGGGGGACTTTAATTAGCTTGGTGGTTTCTAGAGCTAAGCTGTGTGGTCGAGTTTCAAATGGCTGAAGGTTGGATTCTTTCTCTGATACTGGGACTATACAGCTCAAGGTTTATGGTGGAAACAGATTCCTCCTCCTTCCCTGTTCTGGAGTTGCTGAGTGTGATGCTGAGCCCTGAAAGGAGGAGGCTTTAGAAAAGGGAGACTGCTGAAGGGTGGCAGCTTCCTGAAACAAAGCCTTCCTCTTGCTTGGGTGTATGATACTTGTGGTGGTATGTACCCACCCAGTGAAACTCAGCTTTGCAAACCTCCCTGCCAGCTGACTCACTCACCCTGGGCTTGTTCTAGCTTTTGCAGTTGTGCAGCTGTGTCTCTAGAGTCGGTGGCCATGGCCATGGTGGGGCTGGATTGGGTTGTTCCAGGGTGGTGGATACTTAAGGCCTAGCCTGAGGATGCTTTCAGGTAGACTTTACCTGGGCTTGGTGGTGGGCAAGCCCAGCATGACTCAGGCCATGCCAGCCCTGCTTGGACAGTTTCACTGTTGTGCACTTTTTGTGCTGCTAACAACATAGAAACAGCTGTATGCTGGCTTGGTTTGAATGAACTGGGGGTGTGGTGCCAGGGGGTGTGGTGCTGGGGGGTGGCAGATGTACTGGAGGCACTTGGATGGATGCACATGGCATGCAGCCAGGTAAGCACCAGTCAAGGGGTTCAGTCTGATGTCCTCAGCATGCAGCAGAAGAGCAGCACATGTCCCCAGTGTGGTGTCCCTAGCACACAGCTGAAGAACAGCCCATATCCCTTGTGTGGTGTCCCCAGTGTGATGTCCCCAGCATGCAGCAGAGGAACAGCCTGTGTCCCTAGTGTGATGTCCCCAGCAGCCAGAGGAACAGCCCATATCCCTAGTGTGATGTCCCCAGCAGCCAGCAGAGGACCAGCCCACGCAGAGCAGCAGCAGGCAGTGGATCCTGTTAGGAAGTTTCAGCATCAGACATCCTCCTGGCTCTTGGTGCTGCAGCAGTAGGTCCTTGGCAGGTGCCTCAGTGTGTGTGTGCAGGGCTGGTATTTATCTAGCAGGCAGCTCTTTTATCAAAGGAGCATGCAGGTCCCTCTTGGGTTCTAATTATAGCTTTGGTTTGGAAACAGCCAAAGGGAAAATGACAAAAGCAGAAAGCACTTTACCCCTGTGCTTGAAAAACTGCAAGGAAGGAAAATGAGCCCTGTTATGTTAAACCTTGAGTGTAAATGAAGCACAGTGTGAGTAAACACATCTGTGTTCAGGCAGGGAAAAAAAACCAAACCCAAACCCTTATGAATAATGCATGGAGAAAAATCCTCCTGTTCAAGTTGACTGAGATCTCTTGCTTACTTCTGTTGAACTGTTGCTTGCTGCTGGAGGAAGGAGGCTCCTGTCACATGGCAGCATCTCTTGTTTTGCTGTCATCACCACCCTTGGTATTCCTTCAGAGCAAAGCCAGAAGTGTCATGATGGAGTCACCTGCTGGCAGGAAGCCTGTGAAGATCTTTGGCTGTGCTTCCTGGTGCCCAGTGGAGCTGTTCTGTTCCTGCTGCCTCTCTTTGCAGAGATTTTTGGTGCCTGCCTTGTTCTGTGCATGCTGGGCTCCCCTTGCTCCCTGCCTCTGCAGCCCCAAGGGATGCTTTCTGCCAAACACAGGTGCCAGAGCTGTCTGGGGGTGGGGTGGCTGCCAGGGATCCCTCCCTCCCTCGGTGTGGTTGGGCAGGTACCAGCTCCTTCTGCAAGGGAGGGTTTTGGGGTGAGTGCTGCCTGTGAGACTGAGCTCACCATCACAGACTTATGGAATTGCTATGCTTGGGAAAGACCTCTGAGATCATGGAGTCCAACTGTTACTCTAACACTACCAGGCCACCACTAAACCATGTCCCCAAGTACAACATCCAGCTGTTTTTGAACCCCTCCAGGGATGGTGACTCCAGCACTGCCCTGGGCAGCCTGGGCCAATGCCTGATAATGCTCTTGGGGAAGAAATTTTTCTTAATGCCTAATCTGAACCTCCCCTGGTGCATGAGAGTTTGCTGTGCTCAGGTGCTTTGGAGCCTTGTTTCTGGGGAGGGAAAGCTTCAGCAGGCACTGGGCACTCAAGCAAAGTGGTGTTGGTTCTGCTCTGGCTGTTGAAGGGAGCCCCAAGGGCTGTTTCTGCTGCATGCTACAGGAGAGGAAGCAACACTTGTATTAAACTGATGATTTTTCTTAGTGCTTTTAGCAAACTACTGATGTGCAGGAGAAGGGATCTTCTCTGAGCAGCTTTGTTTTGCTGGCAGCCTGGTTGTGTGCCTTCCCCATGGCTCTGTTCCAGGTCCAACTGCTCCCAGTTCAAGTGAGTTTTCCTAGCAGCTCCCACATGGACAACTTTTCCAGACCCATTGCTGTAGACAAGACTCTAGTGACAAGTACATGTTCTCATTCAAATTTCAGTGCTTTACTGATGAGCAAAAACTCCCTAATTCCTGCATGAGGAATTGTGTAGCATCCAGGAGGATTTCTGAGGATAGAGGGGAGGAGCTCCCAGCTGCCTTTGCTTGTAATGCACTTACTGCTCTATTTAGTTAGGTCATTTTATAAGCCCAGTCCTCATTTTGACATAAATGATTTGCTTTCAGCAGATGGTGAGCTACTATTTTTTGCCCTCATTTAAATAGGAAAGCTGTGGGATAGCAGGAGGTGAACGAGGGGCAGGGTGCTGCCTGTGTACAGTAGATTACCAGGGCTGCTCCAGTGAGAATTAAATCTGAGTGGTTGTAGTGTGCCATCTGTGTTGTGTTGGGTGGTTTCTTTTCCCTCTGGTTGATGAAGTCTCCTGTTACCCTCTGGGTAAAGCAGAGTTGTCAGCTGAGCAGCAGCAGCCCTTTTGTTCCTGACCCAAAAGTACCAGCACAAAAAGCTGATCTGTGTTAATCCTAACAGGGTTATAAAGTGGCAGTGCTAATTATTCCTCTAAGATAATATATATATGAAATCAATGCCAAAAGGTTCTGCTGCCTTCCAGGATTTTCAAGTTTCTTCTGGAGAAATTGAGTGCATCTGAATTTCTGCTGCTGTTGAAAATCTCCCAAAGCAGCAGCTCCCTGCTGGGGTGTTTTTAGCTGTAGTAGAGATCACGTGCAGGGTACGTGACTGGAACCCACGCGTGGGGCCAGTCCTGCTCCTGCTCTGTTGCAGTTTCCTCCTCTCCCACCCACAGACAGAGGTTTGTTGCACAAAAAAACCCCCTTGAATTCTCAGCTTGTGCTGCCTCTTTCTGTGGAGTTTCCCTGGTGGATTGTGTGCTCCTCACACACACAGAAATGGGAGGCAGGCAGTTCAAAACCCACGCTGGTGCTGAAGCTGTTGGATTTTTTTGCCTATTTTGAGCAGAAATTCCTCTCTTATCCTTGGCTCCAGCTCTGACTGTAGCAGTAGTGTCTGGTGAGGCCACAGAGTGGGAAGGTCAAGACAGTTTGTTCCAGCAGCATCACCACCCTTACCTGGTGTTGGGCATCGCTGTGTACATGGTTTCTTTCCCAGAAGGGAACCTTCCCTCTGTCAGTCCTTTTTCTTCTCTCTCTCAAACACTAAACCACTGACAATTCAGTCAGTTATGCCACAGCCATAATTTGTTTCTCCAGGCTTGCAAGCAAGGAGTAAGTTAGATTTTACTCTTCCTACAAGATCTGAAGCATCCAGAGCAGGGCTCTGAAGGTGGTGAAGGGCCTGGAGGGGAAGCCTTATGAGGACTGGCTGAGGTCTCTTGCTCTGTTCAGCCTGGAGAAGAGGAGACTGAGAAGAGACCTCATTGCTGTCATCAACATCCTCCTGAGGGGTTGCAGAGGGGCAGGGACTGATCTCTTCACTCCTGTGGATAGTGACAGGACTAGAGGAAAGGAGATGAAGTTGGGTCAGGGGAGGTTCAGGTTAGAGATCAGAAAAAGGTCTTTTACCCAAAGAGTGGTTGGGGTCTGGAACAACCTCCCCAGGGAAGTGGTCACAGCATCAAGCCTGACAGAGTTCAAGCAGCACTTGGATAATGCTCTCAGGCACATGGGGTGATTTTTGTGGTGTCCTGTGCAGGACCAGGAGCTGGGCTTGATGATCCTTGGGGGTTCCTTCCAGCTCAGAATGCTCTGTGATTCTGTGATACACTTATTTGTGTGCATAAATAAGAGAGGCTGGAGCATGGTGACAGGCAGGAGACAGTGATAGCATATACAAATATTAGTGTTTCTTTGAGCCTCTCTAACAACCTAAATGAGCAGCTTTGGTGTTCCCAGGGAGCTAACACACCATCACTTCATCACAGCCTTCTGGGAATTCAGCATCCTCCAGGCTGGAAGTCTTGGCAGAGAGCTGTTGGGATCTGTTGAGCTGCTCTGAAACCTGCATCTTGGAGAAGTCATTGTGCATGTGTGCAGGCTGGAGAAGGGGAATAGCTTGGCTTGGGGGATGGTTCTCTTTTGATGTCTGCAAGAAGTTCAGCAAGGGCAAGTGCAGGGTCCTACATCTAGGGAGGAATAACTGATGGACCAGGAGAGGTTAGGGGTTGGAAAGCAGCTGTGAGGAGAAGGACCTGGGAGTGCTGGTGGATAGCAATCTGCACGTGTGGCCAAGAAGTCAAATGGTCTTGTGAGCTGTATTAAGAAGAGTGTGGCCAGCAGGCCAAAGGATGTGCCCAGAGAAGGGCAAGGAAGGTGATAAAGGGTCTAGAGCACAAGTGTTGTGAGGAGCAGCTGAGGGAACTGGGGTTGGTTAGCCTGGAGAAGAGGAGGCTGAGGGGAGACCTTCTCACTCTCCAACTCTCTGACAGGAGGTTGGAGCTAGGTGGGGGTTGGTCTCTTCTCCTAAGGAACAAACTATAATCCAAGAGGAAATGGCCCTAGTTGCCCCAGGGGAGGTTTAGGTTGGACACTGGGAACAATTCCTTCACTAGAAGAGTGGTTAGGCTTTAGCTCAGGCTGCCCAGGGCAGTGGTGGAGTCACCATCCCTGCAGAGGTTTCAAAGCTGTGGAGATGTGGTGCTGAGGGCCATGGTTTGGTGGTGACCTGGAGGTGCTGCTTAATGGTTGGACTTGCTGATCTCAGAGGTGTCTCCCAACCAAAGGACTTCTCTGATTGTGTGATGTTTGGTGTTCAGAGATGCTGTTAGCTTTTAAGAAGAGATGTGTGAGGCTCTCCCTTCATCACTGAAGCACTGACATCCCCAGTGGTGCTGTGGGGACACTAGGAGGTTCAGCTTCTCTTCTGGGGCCTGATCTGGTGCTGGTGAAGGGGTGTGCTGTTGGTGAGGAGGTCAGCTTGTGATGTGGATCTCCTCGAGGAGAAGCAGCCTATCTGCCTTCTCCCCACAGGCTGCTCTGGGTGTGCTCAATGACCTTTTCTGCAGGTTGCTTCATGTTGGTAGAGTCTTGTCTGGAATAGGATGTTCTTAAACTTCAGTCTGAAATCTAAACACATACTTGAACTGTGTTCTGTTGAGATTTACTCTGAAATCTGTGTGAGATCATATCTAACTTTTGCTGCCACTTACTTATTCCTCAGCATTAAATGCTTTCTCTACACTAGACTTGTGAGGGTTCTGCCCTTTGCAGGCTTCCTGGCATCAAACCCTCATCCTCTTCCCCTGAAAAAACACCCAAATCCAGCATTTAGAAGCATGGCAGCTTAGAGCAGAATGCTCCTACAAGAGCAGAGCATCCTCCTCCAGTGCCCAGGGAGCTCCTGAGGCACCTGCAGATTGTGGAGAGTTGTCTTGTGGGGTTTGGCTGAGGGCACTGATTTCTCCAGGCTGAAGAGCAGCAGAGCAGGAGCCTCCCTCTTTGTGTCAGAAACAAACCAGCACTTAGCAAACATCTCTGTGCAGCAGAGGTGCTTTGGAGACAATGATACAGCCTCTTGGTTATGTTGCTCACTCCCAGATCACTTTGTTGTTGGTTGAGAGCTTAGGAAGCCATTTCTGAACATCAAACATCAAAGGGAGGGAACCAGCCCTGAGCCCACACAGCACAGAACACGCTTGGGTCTTGTGGCAGGGTGCTTGCCTGCACCCAGTGAGTTACTGGTGCTGTCTGCTGCTAGGAAATGATTACTGGGAAGGGCTCAGATGTGTCCATCTCTACATCCCCAGCCATGCTGAGGACATCTGGCCAAGCTGTGAGGTGGTTCCCAGGGAATGGAGGAAAGATGTGGAGACATCTGCTCGTTGCCACCGAGAGCCACCTTCCCCTGGTGGGAGAGGTTCCTGGCTGTGCCTTTGAAATCCAAACAAGTAAACATTTCTTGTTGCAGAATTATTGGTGTTTAGAGAGAAAACTACCTCCAGAGGAAGTGTGTGTTTGTGAACTGTTCCTCCTGTTTACCACCACTGATAAGAGCTGGTGCCCTCCCTGCAGTCATCATCTCGAGAGCCTTGATTCTGCTGTTTTCTTTCTAAGAGCAAAGAGCTGCTGTGTTCTTGTTGTGTCTTGATAAGGATTCCTACAAATGTATTTATTCAAAACAAGCACAGTGGGAAGCAACTGCAAAGCAAGCTGCTCTGGCAGCTGGTGTGAAAGGGAGCTCCCTGTTGTCCTGTCTTCATGGTGGGATGGGTTTGCAGTGCATTCATCCTGCTCTGTCTGTGCTGATCATCAACTGCCCTGGCAGTTGGCCACAGTGAGTCTGTCCTGCAGCATGGGCTTGGGGTGATGTGTGTTTGGTTGAGTATAGGGCATGGCCCCCTGCACAGCCTTCTGCATCTCTAGAGGGTTCATGGAATGCTGTGGGTGGAAAGGGACTTTTACCTTTCCAGGTCATCTAGTCCAACCCTCCTGCAGTCACCAGGGACATCTTCAATTAGATCAGGTTGCTCAGAGCTCCAAACAACCTGACCTGGAATGGTTCCCTCCCTGCCCTGCTGGCCACGCTGCTGGGGATGCAGCCCAGGACAGGGTTGGCTCCTGGGCTGGGAGCACACATTGGCAGCTCCTGGCCAGCTTTTCCCCCACCAGTACCCCCAAGTCCTCTGCAGGTCTGCTCTCCATCCCTTCATCCCCAGCCTGGATTGATACAGGGGTTACATCAATCTGTGCGCAGGACCTTGCACTTGTCCTTGTTGCACCTCCTGAGGTTCCCACTGGCCACTTCTCAAGCTTTTGGGCTTTTTGGAGAGCTGTTGAGAGCATGAATTGGCTGCATGGTGACTGCTGGCAGAGCCATGTGTGGCTAACTGGACCAGCAGCATCCCTGGAGAGGGAACATGTTGCTCATCTGATCTTTCTAGTTAACAACAACGATCTGTGGATCCTTAGACATGAACATGTCTAGTCCAAGAGAAGATCAACAGTGTCCAAGAAATCTTCTTTCTTTGGCCATGAGGGAAGCTTAGACTGGTAAGATCAGGTGGTCTGACTTCTGGTGCAGATTTGGGTGAAATAGTGTGTTGGGTGAAGGGTTGGACTTGATGATCTTAGAGGCCTCTTCCAACCTTAATCATGCTGCGATTCTGCAGGAAGGCTTTTCTCTCTCCAGCACTCCTTATGGGCAAGCAGAAGTTCAGCTGAAGTTGTTGAGTGCAGGTGTCTGGGGAAGGGTTGACATCTGGAAACATTTCTTTGTTTCAAGTAGGTGTTTGGAGGAAACCTTGGTCCTGGGAGGCTGGGGCTGGGGATTGAGAAGCATATTGGATTATATGCTATTTGCTCTGTGTAAGCACTGGCAATTTATTGCTGCAGATGCATGTGATGCAACGTGCAAAGATTAGTTCTATCCTCTCTAAAGCATGATTATTTTGGGTCCTCTTTAGGCCTTAAATAGATATTCTTCTCATGTGATTTCCAGCTTTTTTTGTGTGTGTGTCAACAAGCCAGGCTAAAGTTGAAATAAACATTGCATCAGCTTAGTGGCACAGGCTGGAGAGATCTGCTCTCTCACGTGGAGGTTGTTGGGAAGCTTCTTTTGGTTTACATTTTTCCAGGGTGCAGTGCAAAGATCTCATGAACTCTGAAGCCTGCTCAGCCCCTGTCTTCTGCAGATCAGTGTGTTTGATAAGTCCCATCCTGAGCAGAGCATCAGTGTGGTTCATCATATTTTGATATCTCTGCTTTTAGTTCCTGGTGAGGATCTGTGGCCTCTTTCAGAGACATTTTGTTAAAATGTGTGGTGGACATGCAAGTTTTGACTGTCAGAAGATTTCTTGTGCCAGCTGCAATGGTGGTGGAGGATGCTGTAATGCCAGAAGCCATTGCAGGTCGTCTGGGCTTTTGGGGTGGTGTGGTAGGAGGAAGGTTGCCTGGTCATGTGTGCAGCAGGTTCACTGTGAGCCACCAATGTGCTCTTGTAGCCAAGAAGGCCAATGGTCTCCTGGGGTGTATTAAGAAGAGTGTGACCAGAAGGTCGAGGGAGGTTCTCCTCCCTCTCTGCTCTGCCCTGGTGAGGTCACATCTGGAATGTTGGGTCCAGTTCTGGGATCCCCACTTCAAGAGAGACAAGGAACTGTTGGAGAGAGTCCAGCAGAGCCCAGGAAGATGCTGAGGGTACTGCAGCATCTCTGGCAGGAGGAAAGGCTGAGAGCCCTGGGGCTGCTTAGCCTGGACAAGAGCAGCCCCACAGGGGAGCTGATCAATGCTGAGCAACAGCTGAAGGCTGGGGCCAGACTCTGCTGAGTGGTGCCCAGGGCCAGGCCAAAGGGCACTGGGCACAAACTGAAACCCAGAAGGTTCCAGCTGAGCAGGAGGAGAACCTTGTTTGGTGTGAGGGTGCAGAGCCCTGGCCCAGGCTGCCCAGAGAGGTTGTGGAGTCTCCTTGTGTGGAGAGATTCCCAAGGCAGCTGGAGGTGACTCTGGGCAAGCTGCTGTGGGTGACCCTGCTTTAGCTGGCAGGACAGGGTGTGACTGGTGACTGTGGTGTGTCTGTGCTCCTGGCTTGGCTTGAGTAGCTTACTGCAGGCTTGAACATTTGGAGGCTCTTGGCTGAGCCTTTCTGCCCTCTCTTACAGCATCATGACAACAGAGAAGAGTCCAGCGGCAGACGCCGAGAACTCGGAGCAGCAGCAAGGCAAGGAGGAGGAAGGAGCTGCTGAAACACAAAAGCAAGAGGCTTCCCTAGAGGAAGGAGCTCAGCAGGCCTCAGAGGGGCAGCCTGCAGCAGGGCAGAAGCAGAAGGCCTCCAACGGCGAGACGCCGACACGTGAGGAGCAGAGCAAGAAGGAGCGACGCACTTCGGAGGGCAGGGGCCTCTCCCGCCTCTTCTCGTCCTTCCTCAGGAGGCCCAAGTCTCAGGTGTCTGAAGAGGACAAAGACACTGATGCCCCTAAAGAGGCTGGAGGTGACCAGAAAGAGCCAGGATTAGGAGCCAGCCCTGATGAAGACATCCTGGTGAAAGCCCCAATTGCAGCTCCTGAGCCTGAGCTCAAGACCGATCCGTCACTAGATCTCCATTCCTTGAGCAGTGCAGAAACACAGGTAAAGCTCCCTGCTCCCTGTGGCAGGCTCCCTTTGCTCTTCAAAATGCATCTTTTAGCTCAAACTATAAAACCTCCCTGTCCTACAGTGGTAAACTTGATCAGAAAAACTCCTGAGTTGCTAAAGAGGCTCTGGGCAGTTCCCTGTGTTGCCTCAGGTGCTTCCCATATCAAACTTCTCCTGAAATTGTGCTCACACTTCCCAGCACAGCTGAAAATGCCCCATCCTGACTCTGCTGAGGCAAGGAGGGTTTGAATCCATGTTTCACAACAGAGCAGTTGCTTGTCAGGATGTCCTTGGTGCGTGCAGAATGAAGGCAGGTCAAGGCTGAGGTGGAGATTACAAGAGGACGTGGGTTTGGGAAAGGCTTTCTTCAAGGAGTGCAGACATGGCATTTCAGGACTTGTCATCTGCTCAGTCTGGGCTGGTGCTGAGCCTGCCAGCTACAAATATTTTCTGCTTATGCATCATGTAGGTAGAGATTTCTGGCCAGCACAAGGGCTGAGCCCAGCTCCTAGAAGCTGTCTGATGTCTGCTTTTAACAGCAAGGGTCAGGTTTTATGCAACACTTACCATTTTTAAAGCATGGGAGAAATTGAGGCAGAGATACCCAGTGGGAGACATTCCCAGAGCTGCAGCTGGGTATTGCTTTAGGAGTATTGGATCTCTTACTCCTTGGGTAGTTGCAGCTCTGCTATTGCTAGTGCTGCTGGCCTGAAGGTGCAGGAAGATGGGTGACCCTTCCCTGAGATGGGGAGTTCTTACAGGCCAAGTAGCCTGTGTGTGTTGGGCACAAACTAGGGCACAAAGTTCCACCTAAACATGAGGAAAAAACTTCTTTGGTGTGAGGGTGCAGAGCCCTGGCCCAGGCTGCCCAGAGAGGTTGTGGAGTCTCCTCGTGTGGAGAGATTGCCAAGGCAGCTGGAGGTGACCCTGGGCAAGCTGCTGTGGGTGACCCTGCTGGAGCAGGGGTCTGGGCTGGATGATCCCCAGAGGTCCCTTCCAACCCCAGCATGCTGGGATTCTGGGATTCTGTGTTGCTGGAGCCAGAGCACATTGTGGTGAGATCTGGATGACTTATCCTACTGCCATAGATTTTGACTGGGCTCCAGAGAGGTGTCAGCCATCTGCAGGCTCTCCCTTCTGGAGCAATCCTTGACAAGTTTGAGCCTTGCCAACTGTAGGCAGCAATTGTAAATCCACCTCCTGAAAATGACAGAGGTGTACAGACAGTAGTAAGTGAGATCTTTATCTTTCTTTCTCCCCAATTTCAGAGCCTGTGTAAACTATGGAATCATCTCTGCTCCTGTTTTGTACCTCTGAGGGTTTGGATCAGCACAGGGGGAAGGAGCTGGACATTTTCCTGCCATTTCCATGCAGAGATTCTGTCTCAAAGAGGAAATCTTTGTTTCCTTCCTCTCTTTAACTCTGATTTACTGCCTCTGAGCACCAGTGGCTGTGCACCCACAGCCTTCCTTCACCATGGGCTGTTCACTTGGGCTTTTTCTCTTTTTGAAGTTCTTATTTTAGATCATCTCAGTGGCTTTTTGAACTGTGACACTCTGCAGATATTTCTGCTGTGAAAGCACTGGCGAGGTGCTGCCTGTGTGAGAAATGCTGACCGACAGGCATTAGGAGCTTTGCCTGAGTCCCTGCTCCTGATTGTCCCAGCCCTGCTGGAACAGAAGTCAGCAGCTTGTGAACATGATGGAGTTTTTAAATACCTCCCTGGCTCTGATTTCATGAGATGTGATGGGCTGAAAAGACAAGGGTTTGCTCTTCTTCCCCTGCCAGGCTGCGTGCTCCTGCTGCATCCAGCCACTTCCAGCACTTGTCAGAGCCTGCAGTGGACTCGTTTAACCTGCTCAAATGGCAATGGGAGAAAAAAACCCAAACCAAAACCCAACTTCCTTCCTTCTCCTGTCCCCAAATTGCATCTCTTTCTGCTGTTCTAATGAATTAAACTGCCTTGCAAAGTGCTTCAGTAGGCAAAGGGAGGGCAAGGGGGAGGCTGCTTTCCCTTTCTGGTGGCAGAGAGCTGCTCGGTCAGCTCAGGTGATTGTGAAATCTCAGCCAACTTCTAATGCCACTGCTGCTGCACTGGGGCAAAGCCTATCCCCCTGGGTGGCACTGGGAGCATGGGGTGTGCTGGGTGTCTGGCCTTGGAGGGCAAAAACCTCTTAGTCCAAAAGGTGCTGTCATTAAGACCATGAAGATTTGCATGATGTAATCTGCCCTCATTTCTTTAATCAACTCTTTTTCCTTTTTTATTACATCCTTTATTAAGGGACAATGACTTGAAAGGCTTTAAAAATTAATATGGAGCCTTAGAATCACAGAATGGTTTGGGTTAGGAGGGACCTTTCAAGGTCATCTAGTCCAAGCCCCTTGCAGACACCAGGGACACCTTTCACTACAGCAGGTTGCTCACAGCCCCAGACAACCTGACCTGGAATGGTCCCAGGGATGGGACATCTCCCACCTCTCTGGGCAACCTGGACCAGACTGTCACCACCCTCATCATAAAACATTTCCTTTTCTCTAGTCTAAATCTCCTCTCTTGGTTCCAAACCATCAGCCCTTGGCCTGTCCCAACAGCTCCTGCTAAAAAAGTCTCTCCCCATCTTTCTTGGAGGCCCCTGAAGCACTGCAAAGCTGCAGTAAGGTCTCCCTGGAGCCTTCTATTCTCCAGGCTGAACAACCCCAACTGTCTCAGCCTGGCCTCATATACTTATAGAATCATAAAATCATGGAAAGGTTTGAGTTGGAAGGGACCTTTAAATGCCATCTAGTCCAACCCTGGTTTAGTACTGCAAGGCTGGAGTGAGGTCTCCCTGGAGCCTTCTCTTCTCCAGGCTGAATATCATGACCTTACTTATCCAAGCTGCTGCTCTAGGTCCCAGGTTACCCATTTCAGTCAGATAACTCATTCTGGGGGGAGTTGCCAGCCCTGCAGTGCACCTCTGTCATGCCTGTTTCATGTGGTGTTTTGATGTCTCACCTTGAGTGATGTTGGTTTCAGCCTGCACAGGAGGAGAGGAGAGAGGAGCAGGAGCCAGAGAGCAGAGACCTCGGGGTCAAGGAAGGAGAGGAAGTGAAGGAAGAGTGTGCCAAGCCAGAGCCAAAAGCAGAGACTCCAGAGGCCAAAGCAGAGAAGGATTTGAAAGCTGCCCAGAAGGCAGTAAAAAGACACAAAAACATGTACTGCAAAGTTGTCTTGCTGGATGACTCCATTTTTGAGTGTGCTGTGGATGTAAGTACTTTTGGGGTTTGCTTCTGCTTCGCCACCTTTCCCTCTCCCTTCTCCTCCCCTTGAAAAATCACCACCACCAGCATCTCCTAGGAGCCTAATTTGCTGCCAGTGAATTCCAGGAGAGGTTTTACTGCAACCCACTCTTGCTGTGAGCTGTAACAACTTTAGTGTGTTGTAAAAGTCTCTGGGTGCCTAGGAATCATGGTTTGTTTTATTGTTCTACAATTTCCAGAGTGCCTTTGTTTTCTAGAGGTGGGGGAAGGTTAAACAAACACAGTTCTCTTGCTTGCTGTTCATCTTCTCTCTCATTTGTATCCCAGGCTAGAGTTTGGGATTGTCTAAGTATCTTTTACTCCTTTCCTTTGAAGAACAATGGGTTGTCAGATTGATTTGTGCTTTTCTGTTCACCCAAGATACCTTTGCTGGCTAACAGAACTCCTGGGGCTTGGAGAGAAAGCAAAACCATGTTGTGTTTAGCCTGCAGTTGAATATATTTGCAGTAAACAATTTAAAATGACTACATTGACTTAGAACCCTGCAAACCCCTTCAGCTGAGAGCTTTTCTTCTCTGCATTCTCTCCCAGGGCTCTCTTGCTGGCAGGGCAATAGGAAAAGCAGAAATCCCCATTTCAGTATTGAAGTACTTGTCCAGAATATTAATCATCTGGTGCTTAACCATTCCAGCTTGTTTGTCCCCAGCCCTGCTGGCTAAATGGGCCAGGAGAAGGGTCTGTGGGCACAGGGCTTCCTCTGAAAGCAGTTACCTTGGGTGATCCTGGGCAAGTAGGTCAGCTCTGGCTGTTTGTGTAATGCTGGTATTGCCTGGGATCAGCTCCCAGCACTGCTGCCTTCCCCTTCCCCAGGGATTGTCTCTGCACCCTCCCAGAGGGAATTGTTTCCTGGAGGCCTGGGGGCAGCATTTCACCCTCCACCTCCTGCTGGTGTTCATGGACTTGGCTCTGGTGATGCCTTCAGATCCTGCAGGGATGCTGGGGGTGGTGGGGTTGGTTCTGGCTGGAGTAAGAAGTCTGGAGGGTTGTGGTGGGCATTGTCAGGAGGATTAGGAGAGGCTGTTGTGTTGGTGAGAGCCTCTTGACTTGACAGAAACCCTTGGCTTTAATGCCAGTATGAGCCTCCTCTCGTGATTAAGACTGAAGTGGGAAGGAGTTCCAAAGGTCTAGGCAGAGACCAGCACAAATGCCTCTATCCAAGCAGTGCTTCCAGGCATCCTTTCTGACTGACAGCCTTTAAAGGGCCTGTCCCACCCAGTTTTCTTCCAGTGGGTCTTCAAGTGCCAGTGCCTTGAGAAACACCCAGGCTGACACATGCACTGTTACCTCTGGAGTCATAGAACCACAGAATGGGTTGGGTGGGAAAGGACCTTTCAAGGTCATCAAATCCAACCCCCCTGCAGTCAGCAGGGACATCTGCAACTAGAGCAGGTTGCTCACAGCCCCAAACAACCTGAGCTGGAATGGTTCCTGGGATGGGACATCTCCCACCTCTCTGGGCAACCTGGGACAGGCTCTCACCACCCTCAGTGGAAACATTTCCTCCTTCTATCCAGTCTAAATCTCCTCTGTTAGTTTCAAACCCTCAACCCTTGTCCTGTCCCAACAGCTCCTGCTCAGAAGTCTCTCCCCAGCTTTCTTCTAGGCCCCATGAAGTCCTGGAAGGCTGCACAAAGGTCTCCCCAAGGACTCACAACCTTTTCACTAAGGACCTTAGAGCTGAAGGCCAGCAGTAAAGCAGGGCTGTGGCCTTGGCTCAGTTGCCATGCAGATGTGGCTGGAGGAGCCATGCAAGCACCAGTGATGCATTAGTAAAGCTGCTTTGGCATCACTGGAGCTGCATTTCCTTTTAGCAAAGCCTCCAACACAATTAGCTGCTTTTGGTTACCAGAGCTCTGGGCCTCAGGGGTGTTTGCCTTCATGCTTTTGGACTAAAAGGCTCTCTGCTCCCAGGGCCAGTTCACTTCTGCAGGATTTGGGGGAAAAAATAAAGAGATAAGGATGCTCAGAGTGTGTTTCTTGAGGGAAGGAGTTTTGTGCTAAGAAGCTTTTAGTGCAAAAGGCACAACTGGGGAGGCTGGGTTTCAGCAGCTGATGGGGTTGATGAAAAGCCCATGGAAATGATGCTCTTGGGCTCTGAGCTCCTGTTTCTTTGTGACCCTCCCAAAAAGGAGGGCTGTGGCAGTGGGTTGTAGCAGCAGATTCACACCCCACACTGACCACCTTCTGGTCAGCCTCTGATTGCCTGACAGCCTGGAGTTGGGAGCCCCTGGTGCAGCAGATGTGCTTTGGGAGGGAGAACCCATACAGATGCTCAGTGCTCATGGAGCTGTGTTGAGCTTCAGCCACGGGGCTGGGGGTGGCAGAGACTCAGCTGCAGCTCCCATTGCCTCTCTGCTTTGAATGTCTGTGCCTGATGCTCTCTCCTGGGAGATGCTTGCTCAGACATAGCCAGGAGAGCTGAGTTTGGGCCCCTCTGGACTTTGTCCCTTCTTGGTGGTTTGATGATGTTCCCTCTCTCCCCTCTCCCATGAACAAGGGCAGGCAACAACCAACCTAATCCTACAGGATTCCTTTTGTCTTGTTTGCAGAAACATGCCAAGGGGCAGGATCTGCTTAAGAAAGTCTGTGACCACCTCAATCTCCTGGAAGAAGACTACTTTGGTTTGGCCATATGGGACACCCCAACCTCCAGGGTAAGCAGCTGCAGTTGCCTGTGTTCTGCACCCAGAGGGGTTCAGCTCTGTGGAAGGATCCTCTACCCTGGGGGAGGAGGTGGTGCATAAACTCTTGCTGAATCTCCTTTTGGTGTCCTCCCAAACAAAAGGACTGAGAGGATCATGACAGAGGCAGAAATTGTGAATAAACACCATTTTTGGGGTGGTTTTTTTCCTGGAATCTTTCTGGTTATGTTTCACTGAACTTGTGAGTCTGAATCTGCATCTCCCTCTTGCTGAAACTCCCAAGCAAGACCTGGCACTGAGTTACTGATTCACTGCTTCCTAACCAGCAGAGGAGCTCTGCAGGGCAGGCAGAGTGCCAGTGTGTGTGTCCCTGGGCAGAGCTGGGGCCTGGGGGGGGGGGGGGGGGGTGGCCCCGGGGGGGGGGGGGGGGGGGGGGGGGGGGGGGGGATTCTCCTTGCTGGTGAGGGAGTAAACCTCTGGGGATGAGTTCTTCCCTGCAGGGGATGGGGACAGTGGGCACAGGGATGATGGCAGTGGGAGCAGGGTTGGGGACAGTGGGAGCAGGGATGGGGACAGTGGGAACAGGGGATGGTGGCAGTGGGCACAAGGGATGATGACAGTGGGAACAGGGGGTGGTGGTAGTGGGATCAGGGATGGTGACAGTGGGCACAGGGCAGTGGGCACAGGGATGGGGACAGTGGGAGCAGGGATGGGGACAGTGGGCACAGGGATGGTGGCAGTGGGCACAAGGGATGATGACAGTGGGAACAGGGGGTGGTGGTAGTGGGATCAGGGATGGTGACAGTGGGCACAGGGCAGTGGGCACAGGGATGGGGACAGTGGGAGCAGGGATGGGGACAGTGGGCACAGGGATGGTGGCAGTGGGCACAAGGGATGATGACAGTGGGAACAGGGTAGTGGGCACAGGGATGGTGGCAGTGGGAGCAGGGATGGGGACAGTGGAAACAGGGGTGGTGGCAGTGGGCACAAGGGATGGTGACAGTGGGAACAGGGTAGTGGGCACAGGGATGGTGGACAGTGGGCACAGGGATGGTGGCAGTGGGATCAGGGGATGGTGGCAGTGGGAACAGTGGATGGGGACAGTGGGAACAGGGGATGGTGGCAGCAGCTAGAGCATCTGGTCAGCACTGAGGGAGGTTGATGCTCATGCTGCTGTGAAAGGGAGGATTGTTTCCCACTGGTTGATGACACAGTGGGGATAAAAGTGCTGTTAATTGCTGTCCCCTCAGTGTTTGCTGGATCAGGCAGGCTGAGTGCTGAGGATGCATGACTGCATCCCAAACCCATCTGTTAGCACTGCACCAGTGTGGACCTAGAGGGATGCTCTGCTTAAAACAGTGGCCCTAAAAAGGCAGCAGGTGGCATGGCCACCTTCAGCTGGGGTTTGTGTCCCCAGTTTTGTGGGGTAAAGGGGCAAGCATAGCCAAAAAGTCAGATTGATTTGAAGTATCACTGTCTCCCTGCCATGGAGTTACATGTCCTTCTGGTCAAGGCAGATTAGCTTGGGGGATTCAAGGAGTTAATTCCTTCACCTCAGGAGACCTGGAGGTTCAAATCCTGCTGAAGGCTTGTGAAAAGGAAGGAGGTGGTTTGGTGTAACCTCTCCCAAGAAGGCTGTTAGCATTGTGCTGTCCTCTTCAGCAGGGCAGATCCAGACCTCAGGCTGTGCTGGCCAAAGCAGTTGTTTTTTGAGGCTTGTGTTGCACCCTCATCCCCCCAGATGACAGGGGGAGGGGAAACAAAGGATAGATTGCTAAATTGGTAGCTGGGATAATGACTAGAAACTTGAGTCACCCATGAAACAGATGAAGTTTATGTCCTGCTGCTAGGAAAGGTTGCAGCCTTCTCACCAAGGGGAGGTGTTCACTTGTGTTCCAGTGATTCTGGCTTCTGGGGGGAGTGTGGAGACAGCCCTAAATGAGTGCCAGCATCCCATTTGCCTGGCTTCAAAGGTTCTGCAGGAGAAACAACTGTTGCAAAGTGCCTTTTGGAGCTGGATCTGACTGCTTCCAGCCCTAACAGGCTGCTTTTTTTGCTTCCTCCTGTCCCTTGTGCCTCCCCCATGGGAGGAGCCCCCATGGCTGGTAGATGAAGGGTTGGAAATATCAGGCTGGAGCACAAGGAGTGAAAAATGCCCTGGTTCTGCTCTTGCTGTCAACTCTTGGCTTTTTTAGGGGGTTGTTTTTGCTGTATTTTTAGCTGCTTGCAGTTTTCTGTGGTGGCTCTGGAATGTCTGTTAAACTGTGAATGTTTTGATCCTCTTTCAGACATGGCTGGATCCTGCCAAAGAAATCAAAAAGCAGGTTCATGGTAAGTAGAGTTTATCATGGGTGTGTGGGGGTTTGTCCTCTCTTCCCTAACTGAGGGTGGCTTTAGTGGGTAATCTGGGGGTCCAAGGATGAGTGATGACTCCAGGGAAGGTGTCTGGCAGGGATCAGCACAAGTTCAAGCAGTCACATCCTTTCTCATCTTCTTAAGTACTTAGTGATGCTCTAGATTTAGGGAGAAAATGTCATTTCCTTGGGCAAACATAGCTGGGTTTGCCCTGTGCAGACCCACACAGGGCACTGCCATGGGTGATCTGCTCCTTCTTGGATGCTGGGAAAATAGGTGTCAGTGGGAACCCTTTCAACCTCAGAGCTTGGGATTGAGTTTGGGAGAGCCCCCAGGCAAAGGTTTTATCAACTCAGAGGCTGGTTTGGGGTCCAAACAGGGATACTGGGATGATAAAAGGCTGGGGTGGCATCAGGGCAAATACCAGCTGCTCTCTGAAGTTGTCTTTTCAGGTCTGCTAGCACTGAATTAGTTCAAGATGAGGGCAGTGTCAAGGTTAAACCAATTGTAGAGGCTTTTGTTTTCTCTCAGGGCCAAGCCTGGCTTCTTTGAAAGCCCAGTGTTCCTGTTGGTGGGGAGAGCAGAGCAAAGTCTGTCACTCAGTACAGGCTAGGGGGCAAGTGCCACAGGGCTGGGGAGGAGGAAGAGCTCCAGCTTTTTGACTCCACAGCAGGATGTGTGTGAAGGGCATGAGCTGCTCCAGCCAGAAAACTCAGCTTGTGAGTGTAAGGAGCAAGCTGCTGGGGGTCAGATCCCCTGAGCTGGGTCCAGTGGCAAAGTGTTGGAGTTTACTTGAATCTGTGTTGAGTGTGCATGTGAGGAAGTGTGTACCCCAATGTGTGGTGGGGTAGGGAACCTCTGCTCCCCAAAATGTTTGCCTGGAGGGGCTTGCTTTGAGCTGTGGGTAATGAAAACAACATGCCTGGTGTTTAATCCCAGTGATGGTGTTGCATAAGATGTAAATCCATGAGTGCTGCAGCCCCTCTCTTCCCTGCTTGAGATTGGGATAAATCTCTGAGAGAGTTAAGCACAGGAGTGGCTTCTCTTGCTGAAATAAATACTGCTTTGAACCAGTGCTAAAGGGCACAGCAGGGGGAGAGGGGGACTTGTAGCTGGGGAGATTAGGGTGAGTGCTTAACAGGCCTGCTTTCTGGGGGGGAATGTGATTATAGTGGGGAAGAAGAGAGGGTGACCCCTCCAGCTGTGTCACCTAGACAGTCCAGAGCCCAGATAATCCCAGAATCCCAGCATGCTGGGGGTAGGAAAGGACCTCTAGGGATCATCCATCCCAAACCCCTGCTCCAGCAGGGTCACCCACAGCAGCTTGCCCAGGGTCACCTCCAGCTGCCTTGGCAATCTCTCCACACAAGGAGACTCCACAGCCTCTCTGCAAAGCCTGGGCCAGGGCTCTGGCACCCTCACACCAAACAAATTTCTCCTCCTGCTCAGCTGGAACCTCCTGGCTTCCAGTTTGTGCCCAGTGCCCCTTGGCCTGTCCCTGGGCACCACTGAGCAGAGTCTGGCCCCAGCCTCTTGCCTCCCTTGAGCCTTCAGCTCTTGCTGAGCATTGATCAGCTCCCCTGTGGGGCTGCTCTTGTCCAGGCTAATCAGCCCCAGGGCTCTCAGCCTTTCCTCCTGCCAGAGCTGCTCCAGTGCCCTCAGCATCTTCCTGGGCTCTGTAGTTCCTTGTCTCTCTTGAAGTGGGGATCCCAGAACTGGAGCCAGGACTTGAGATGTGACCTCACCAGGGCACAGTAGAGAGGGAGGAAGAACCTCCCTCAACCTGCTGGTTACCCTCTTCTGAATGCACCTGAGGAGACCACTGGCCTTGGTAACAGGAACACGTAGCTGGCTCATGGGCAGGCTGCCCAGCAGCATTCCTAGCCCCTGTTAGTGGCAGTTCTAGGTGTGACTCTGTGGCTTCTCTCCCAGTTAATGCCTGTATGAATTGCTGGATGAATGTGCAACCAGCTATGTTAAAGCATTTAGGTCTGGACTTGGAAAGCTCTTCCTGCCTTGGCACTTGCTGCTTTCATCTAGAGATTGATGGCTGTGTTGTGCTGAGTTGAAGCTGTGGTCTGACCACCCAACCACAGTGCATGAGCTCCTGAGAGAATTAGCACATCTGCTCCTCAGCAGAAAGCTGAAAATGGGGTGGAGTGATGAAACAATTCCAATTCATTACCTCAGAGCAGGTGCCTGGCCTCTCCTCATCAATCCTTTTTTGCAATCAGTGAGGAAATAGGGCAGTAGTTTAGCCTCTTAGCAATGAATTTTAACTTCTTCCCCAGGGTGTGGTTTATTTGTGTGCATTTGCCTCCCCTGCTTGGGATTCTCCTTCTCAATGTGTCTTCTAGCCTCTGCTCAGCAGCAGCTCACTGCCTGGGTGAGCAATGGCACAGCCACTGTTGGCATCTGCTTGCCTGTGCTTTGGAGATCCCACTGGATATTCCTGCCCATCACAAAGCTCTTCTGGTGTCTTTGGTTTCCTCAACCTCTTTCTTGTCATTGCAGGAGGTCCCTGGGATTTCACCTTCAATGTCAAGTTCTACCCTCCAGACCCTGCCCAGCTGACTGAGGATATCACCAGGTGAGGGACCTGGAATCCTGCTGCCAGCCAGCAGAGCAGGGAATAGTGAATCAAAAATATTAATGGTCTGGGTGGTTTTCCATCTTTCAGCAAGAAAATCAGATGTCTTCATGGTTTGGAAGGGTTTGGTTTGTTTGTTTTTAGTGGGTGTGTGGGATGCTGTCATTATCTGCTGAGAGGACAAGAGGAAATGGCCTCATGTTGCACCAGGGGAGGTTTAGGTTGGATAGCAGGGAAAATTTCTTCCCAGAAAGAGTTGTCAGGCACTGGCCCAGGCTGCCCAGGGCAGTGGTGGAGTTACCATCCCTGGAGGGCTTCAGAAGCCATCTAGCTGTGGTGCTTAGGGCCATGGTTTGGTGGCATGGGGGTGATAGGTTGGTGGTTGGACTTGATGATCTTAGAGATCTCTTCCAGCCTTCATGATTCTGTTATTTATAACTCTGGCATGCATGTGTTTGTGTAGAAAAGTACATTTTAGTTTAAAAGCAAGGTTTTCTGATCACAAATGTCCTCTACTGCCTTTGCAGAGTGGAGAGGACCTAAACTCCTCCTGCTCCCCACACCGTTTACTGTGGCAGTATCACCCCACAAGTAAAAACACAGGCAGAAATGAGAGACAAGCATCCTCCTGCATTCAGCAGTGGCATCAAAACAGAGATTCTGTTTCATCCTGAAGTTTCTTAAGGTTCTGTATTCTCTATAAACAGTATTTTGCTTCCTCCCTCCCCATCTCCCTAGGTATTACTTGTGTCTTCAGCTCAGACAAGACATCCTCACAGGGAGGCTGCCCTGTTCCTTTGCCACTCTGGCTCTGCTGGGCTCATATACAGTCCAGTCTGAGTTGGGAGACTATGATCCTGACCTGCACAGCCCAGATTACATCACTGAATTCAAACTGGCCCCAAACCAGACAAAAGAGCTGGAGGAGAAGGTGGTGGAGCTTCATAAAACATACAGGTAAGGTGTGGTGGCTGGAGGACTTGTTTGTGCACAGCAGCTTGAAATCATGGCAATAAAGAGGTTTCCTGGTGCTTTCCCCACCTCTGTGGTGTGCTGCTGGGTTCCTGCTGCACCAATTCCTTTATGTTGGCAACAGAAGCTTAGCAGGAAGGTGTGAGCTGCTGAGAACATCAGCTGCTTGAACCACATCTGATACTCTAGAAGCTGGAATTCTCTTCTGCCTGAAGAAGAAACTGTGTTTAGAGAGCAGAGTGTTGTCTTGTTCATGAACAGGTGTTCATCTTCCCCAGCACAGCCATGCAAGGGGTTTGGTTTCAGCTGAGAGTACAAAGTTTGCCAGTTTTAACCTTGTCTGGGTTGTTTCTTCCTCACCCACCTCCATTTGCTTTGGGATTTATCTGGCTGGAGCAGATCTCCTCCCTTTGTGTGTAGCCTACAGCATGTTTGGGATGCTTTTGCTGCCCCATTTAATGAGTAACACTTTCTCATGTGGAATAATTCCAAGGAAGGCAGGAGGTCCAAGCCTGCAGTTAGGCCACTGTGGCCCTTACCTGGGCAGATGTGTCTTGTTCAGGTAGGCCTGAAGTCTCCCTGGTAGCAGATGAAAGGGTGACAGCAACCAAACCTCTTCTTCATCCTATTTTGAGCTTCTTTTCATAGTTGCTCTCCAGCACTTGGATTGCAGAAGCTGTGTGGAGCTGAGGGAGCTGGCCTGGAGAGCAGCCAGCCAGCAGCTTCTGCACCCTTCCAGAGATAACCTGTGGGGTTTTTTTATCACTGGGTGATACCAAGGCTTTCAAGCAGCAGCCCCTTGCCCTGTGAAGAGCTGCTAGCTGATGTGCTGCTAAGGAGAAGAGAGCAAAGAGGAGACCTTCTCGAAGGCAGCCTGGAGCTAATAACCTGAGTGGAGCAGGGGAGGGTGGAGTGTGCCCCTGGCTGTGACCAGAGCTACAATTAACACCTCCCTCAAGCCTGCAAATCAATATTTTAAATT
Organism: Galbula dea; assembly: GCA_013399015.1. Classification (NCBI taxonomy): domain Eukaryota; kingdom Metazoa; phylum Chordata; class Aves; order Piciformes; family Galbulidae; genus Galbula; species Galbula dea. The sequence continues at coordinate 279,942 of VWZX01000031.1, read as the reverse complement.
GATTCCCTTCCATTTGCTCTGAGAGGAGAGGAAATGAGAGGAGAATAAGTACTGGGCCGTTGACAAGCTTGGTGACTCGAAGTCAAAGGCCTTTAGCTGTGCTCCAAGTGGCAGATCAGGGTGCTGAATTATTCATGGCTTCATTAGAAGGATACTTCAAGGTGTAGGATGCAGTTAGATTTAATCTGCTGGTGCCTGCAGGAGGAAGCAGTATGGACCTGTTTCATTTCTGGTCCCTGTTCTGTGACCCGTTAGCTGTCAGTGGGTTTTCAGTGGCAGAACTCTGCTGAACCATGCTCCTGCTCCTGCTGCTGGATTTGCAGAGCACAAGGCATGTGTCAGAGATGGCAACTGCTCCTGGAGCCGTCCTGGAGGACTCATTCTCCTTACAGTTGTCTTTGTCTGCCCTCTCCCCTGCCACTAAACCCTCTATTTCCATGGCACACAAGATGTATGTGAGCACTGGGTAAGGAAGACATCAAAGCAGGGATCAAAATGAAGTGTGTCCAGCTGAATAGTCTCCCAGCAGAGCTGTTAGATGTTCCTCCTCCACCAGGAGCTTATTAACAAGGGCACTTCAATACCGAGGATAATGGCCTCCATTAGCAGGAGGTTTCTGTTAAGCAAAGTTGTGCTCTCTTGCCCCTCCTGCAGACAGGGACCCATCTGTTCCCAGAAAACATTCATCTCCTTCAGCTGCTCTGTCCCAGTAGGAATCACAGTGCTGAGTGCTCTCAGCTGGGGCTGGAGAACAATAGCTGGGGTTGGGGAGGGGGATTTTGAAGGCAGGGGGTTTGGAAGGACAGTACCTGTCAGCCTCTGCCTTTGGCTGATTGGTCTTCCTTCCAGTGAGTCAGGTGTGGGACCCTGTACCACACTTCTTTGTTGGGTAACTCACAGCTCCACAGGAAAAAGGTGCAGCTGGGTTAGGTCTCAGAGCACTAGTGTGTGGATTCAGAGCAGCTGAATGATTCTTCACCTGCCACAGATCTGTCTTGAAAGCAAAAGAAAATCTCATGAGTGAATGGTTTGGTGAAGTCTGCTCTGTCCTCTCCTAACAGCCCCAGTTAGGGGAATACCAAACCCTTGCCCTCTTTCCCCAGATCCATGACTCCAGCCCAGGCAGACCTGGAATTCCTTGAGAATGCCAAAAAGCTGTCGATGTATGGAGTCGACCTTCACCACGCCAAGGTGAGCATCAGCATCTGTGCACCTGCTGTGGCTGTTGGAATTGGATGATCCTCCCCTGGCAGGAGCAAGTGTACCTGTTTCAGGAGGCTCCTTTAAGAAGGTGTAGGAAGTCTGGAAACACAGACACAGGAGAAAAATGCCTCAGGCACTGTTGCAGGGCTTGTAGGGGAAGTGATTCTTCCCCAGTGTTACTGATGCTACTGATGGAGACAGCTCCTCGTTTCTGAGGAACTTAAGGCTCTGACCTTGTAAGGTGAGCCACACGGCTCAGGGAGATGCAGGACAGGCTCTAAAGCAGCTCTTGGAGCTAACAGCCTTGCAGGAGAGATCAGCAGAAGGGTGGAGGCTGGGAGAGGAAACGTGAAGGTAAAGCAGTGCTGACCCTGGTGGTGCAGGGAGCTGGAGGCTGAGCTCTGGCTTGTGGGGAGATGAATTTGGGAGGAGATCAAAGGGGTTATTTGGAGGACAGACATTGACCTGCAACTTGTAACTGACTGCTTAAATCCTGATCTGCTTTGCCAGGACTTGGAAGGAGTGGATATCACTCTGGGAGTCTGCTCCAGTGGCCTTCTTGTTTACAAAGACAAGCTGAGGATCAACCGCTTCCCCTGGCCCAAGGTCCTCAAGATCTCCTACAAGCGCAGCAGCTTCTTCATCAAGATTCGCCCAGGGGAGGCATGTTCTGACTTCCTTCTGCTTGTGTCTTCTCTAATGGCCTTCTGGTTAGCCCCAAAGGGTGTCTGCTTCCCTAAAACCGAGTGCTGGGAGGGAGCAAGCCTTGCTCTGAATGGTTGGGTTTTACATCGGGGTAGAGCTCGCTGACCTTGGGAGGCTGTAGAGCAGAGGGGGACAGTTGAAAGAAGGTGTCATCCAGCACCACCTCCTGGCACTGCCTGGTATTCCCAGCATCCAGAGGAGACTGGTGGGAAGTTCACAGTTGAAACTGGGAGAGGACTACCTCTTTGGAAAAGAGGCAGGACAAAGGCTCTTTGTCCCACTTCAAAGATAAAACAAAATGACAATATGGAGACACACTTCTCCCTGAGAGTGCAGCAGGCAGGGAGAGGCTGCCCTGATGCTGCCTTTCAGGAATGGGGAGATCCCTGGAGCAGCCTGGTTGCTGGAAACACTGTGGGAAGAGAGGCTACAATAGGGCTCTGCCTCTTTCCATCTCTTCTGTCTCCTTCTGCTTCAACTGCCATGAAGCCAGCCTTGCAGGGAGGTCAGTTTTCAACTCCCATCCCATAGCTGGGCAGCATGACACAGGGGTAAATGAGGCTGAATGGCTGCAAAACCCAGGGCATGCTCCTCTGCAAATCCCAGTGCATCCCAAGAGATGCCCAGGCTTGTAGCCAAGCCCTGTCTTTCCTCAAACCCTAGCTCCTCCTGCACATCATGGAGTGAGTTCAGCTGCTCTTGGGTTAGACCAGCAGTTTCTGCCACAGCAGAACAGGTCAATGAGCTGAAGACTGGACTCCTGCCACATTTATTTCTTGTAATTCCTAAACAATTTCTATTTTCCACAGCAAGAACAGTATGAAAGTACAATTGGCTTCAAGCTCCCAAGTTACAGGGCAGCAAAGAAGCTGTGGAAAGTGTGTGTGGAACATCACACCTTCTTCAGGTGAGTTCTCTCAGTGGTATCTTCACCTTGAGTCACTAGTGCTGCAGATTAGCTGCTGACAGGGAGCACTCCTTCAGTGTTCCTCTGGGTTCCACAGAAATGGGAGTGAAATGGTTGCAGGGACATTGTTTATGTTGCAGTAGATGTCTAGGCAGCTTCTGATTCATAAGGCACCATAAGGCAGAGGTCTGCCAGCTTGTGAGGGTGTGGGGCTATGTTAGTGTGTGTGTTCTGTTAAGTGTAAGCAAGGCACTTCATAGAATCAGAGAATGGTTTGGCTTGGAAGGGACCTTAAACATCATGTAGCTCCAACCCCCCTGCCATGGGCAGGGATGTCACACACTAGACCAGGTTGCCCAGGGCCTTTCCAGGCTGGCCTAGAAAACTGCAAGGGATGAAACATCCACAACTTCTCTGGGCAGCCTGTTCCAGTGCCTCACCACGCTCTGAGGAAAGAATTTCTTCCTAACATCTAATCTAAATCCCCCCTCTTCCACTTTAAAGCCATCACCCCTTGTCCTCTCACTAGCAGCCAGTGCAAATCTCTCTCCCTCTTTTCATGAACTCCCTTTAACTATTGAAGGTCACAGTGAGGTCTCCCCAGATTTGTATTCGCTTCCTTAATGCATATGTTAATCTCTCTTTACCTGCCCCTTCCTGGAGCTGGAGCTGTGCTATTCAACTCCTGTCTGTGCTTTTCAGGCTGACTTCCACCGAGGCCATCCCAAAGAGCAGGTTCCTGGGGCTGGGCTCCAAGTTCCGCTACAGCGGCAGGACGCAGGCGCAGACGAGGCAGGCGAGCGCCCTGATCGACAGACCTGCTCCCCACTTCGAGCGCACAGCCAGCAAGAGAGCCTCCAGGAGCCTGGATGGAGGTGAGTGCCTCCTGCCTCTTCCCTCCCTCTGCCTAGCTGCAGGAGCGCTCTGAAATGTTCCTTAGATCATAGAGCCATAGAGTTGTCAGAGTTGGAAGGGACCTTAAAGATCATCTAGGTCCAACCCCCCTGCCTGGCAGGGACACCTCCCACTAGATCAGGTTACCCACAGGCCCATCCAGCCTGGCCTTAAAAGCTTCCAGGGATGGAGCTTCCACAGCCTCTCTGGGCAACCTGTTACCACCTCAATTCCCTGCATTAAAACAAAAGAAACAAGCATAACTTCTCACTTTAATACAAGAGCTGGCTATCAGATGCAAACAGAATAGTGGCAGTAGTAAGAAGGGACTGACAGAGAGGATGTGGGTGGGTGCTGAAGGCTTGTGGCAAAGTTCTGGTGGTAAAGATGTTTCCTTGTTCAGTCTCAATGTGTTTTCCTTTTACCAAATCAGGAGTTGAGCTATTCTAGGATTTGTTTTGTTTAGTCTAGCTTCTTTAATTACATAGTTTGTTTTCCTTGAGGGGGAGATATTTTGCAACAACTGTTTCAAACTTTTCCAGCATCTGTTAAAGTGATGCTGATCACAAGAAAGACATGGACCTGGTGGAGCAGGGCCAGAGGAGTCCACAGTAATCTGAGGGCTGGAAGCTCTCTGCTGTGAGGACAGGCTGAGAGAGTTGGGGTTGTTCAGCCTGGAAAAGAGAAGGCTCCAGGGAGACCTTAAGTACTTCAAAGGCCTATAAGAAAGTTGGGGAGAGACTTTTTATCAGGAGCTGTTGGGACAGGCCAAAGGGTGAGGGTTTGAAACTAAAAGAGGAGATTTATACTGGATAGAAGGAAGAAATGTTTCCACTGAGGGTGGTGAGAGCCTGTCCCATGTTGTCCAGAGAGGTGGGAGATGTCCCATCCCTGGAACCATTCCAGGTCAGGTTGTTTGGGGCTGTGAGCAACCTGTTGTAGTGGAAGGTGTCCCTGGTGACTGCAGGGAAGTTGGACTAGATGACCTTTCAAGGTCCCTTGCCACCCAAACCATTCCATGATTCTATGATGCTAATGTTGAAGTTTGTGGCATTATCAATCGGGTCTGCTCAGCCCTGGCAGTTTCAAAAGAGCCAGAGAGCAGTGGGCTAGAGGAGATGAGACATGGAAGGGGGAATACCCAGGTTTGCTCCCATTGATCTGGGTCATGGAATGCTTTGGAAATTAGGATCCAGGCAAAGGTGAGCATCCAGGGACACCTGATGAAGCAGGAGCAGCATTGCTTTGAGCCCTGATGTCATGCTGCAAGCTGGAAAGGGTCAGGGCTGTCCCAGCACCCCATGGCCAGCAACAGCCAGGCTGCCCTTGCTCCTGGCTAGCTCTACAGGTCTCAGCAACACCCCAAGCCTGAGCTTCATACCTCAAGGCTGGGAGGGAAAGAGCTGCTTGGTTTGAGCTCCAAAGCAAAATGCCTGCTTGCATGCAGTCCAGATGTGTGATGCTACCCAGGCATGATGCATGCAGGCGAGGGGGCCAGCATCCTCGGTGGCCCCTTGGCCATGTCCTGTAGACCATTATGACCTCAGGTGTGAAGAGAAATCCCTGCTGCAATCCTGCAATCCAAATGTCAGAGCTTGGAAAAGAGCAGCCTGTGAATGTAATGCTTCTGCCCCTGTTGAAGTCTGCAGCCTCTCTCCCCTTGCCCCTGGGCAGTTGTTAACCTGTGCCCCATTTCTTCAGCGAAACGTGCGACCCAAAAAGTTGAGTTCAGAGCCATAGAGGAAGAGAAGCAGGAGGAGGTGGTGGTGGTTGAGGTTCCTGAACCAAAACCCACGGATCAGATCCGAGAGAAGCCAGGTATAGCTGTGGTGGTGGTGGTGGTGGCTACAACTCTCTGCAGTGCTTTTCCTATCCTTCACGTTCTTGTTCCTGACAGTTTCCAGTTTCACCATATCTGGTGGCTTTTCTGGTTTGGGTTCTTTGCAAGAAGAGTTGTTACAGGCAGAGGACAGACAGTCCAGCAGAGCTGGGCTCCAGGAGACTCCCTCAACTTCAGCCTTGCACCTCCTTAAGGCTGTGATTCCTGCAGGGGGGTGAGGAAAGAATAGGATGTGCTGGCACCTGGGAACTGTCTCCTTATTAAATTTGGGTGGTTTTGTGAGTGTGAAATAGAAGACTTGAAAGTTGGATCTCAAAACTTCATGTAAAGCTGCTGAACTTCTTCATCCCAAGACCTGCTGGCCATTTTTTAAGCCTGTTTTGATTTTTTTTGGGGGGGTATTTCTCAGTAGCACCCATTTTGCTCCATGGAGCTTCTGTTTCTCTTGAGATAGGTGCTGTTGATAAGGGCATTAGTTGTTATTGCTGTTTCAGAGGTGTGCAGGTACAACACCACCTTTGAATGCTACCAAGCTTATCACAGCAGCAAGGTTGTCAAATATTTGCAGTCTTCATCACTTCAGCAGCACATGCCTGTGGTGCATCAGGGCTGGAGATAATTCAGATGCAAATCCATCATGTACTGCTCCACTTCCCTCCTTCACCCTGAACTTCTTACAGCATCTTTGTCATTCCTGCCTCTCTCCTGTGACACCTAGACCAAGCTCTCAGGAAGCAGTGTGGCAAACTCTCCTCCCCATAGGCTTGCCTTGGCTTCTCCCTAGTCAGGGATAGTGCTGTAAGAACAGGAGGTGGAGGATTTAAGACACAGGAGTCAAGGACTGTGCATCCTTAATTTTCAGAGTTGAAGCTGATCACACAAGTACATTTTGTTAAAGCTGCTGGATTGTAGAGAGGTTTTTCTCTAGAGGAGCCTGGCTGTGTTTTCCCTGGGTTTTCCCAAGCAGCACTTGGCAGGCAGAGCTCCTCCCAGTGCCACCCTGGGAGCCGTTCGTGTGTCCCCACGGAGCCCTGCCTGGGCAAGAAGCCTGCAAAGCTTATTTTTGGGTTTGTTTTTTTCCCCCCTCTCATCCAACACACTTCACCACACAACTGAGTGATGGAAAAATGACTCTGGAGCTGCCTGGTCTGAAAACCTCCTCTCTGCTCTCAGCTGCTGCCTCAGAGGGCTCTCCTCTCTCTCTGTCCTCTGCTGCGGTGAGCATCGCGTGTCCCTGCGGTTCTCCAGCCGCTCTCTTAACGCCTGCAAACCTCTTTCTAGCCAAACACACTCTTGAAACTTTTGACATGAAACCCATTGCAGAGGAGGAAGAGGAGGAGAAGGTAGAGGTGGTTAAGGTTCCTGTGGCCAAACCAAAGCTCCCGGAGCCGTGGCCGACACGGGCAGGTACGGCTGCAGCGGGGGTTTGCCATCGGTGCGGCTCCCGTGGCCACCCGTGCTGTCACCTCCTGGCTTGCAGTGATGCAGTGCTGCAGGACAGAGGTGGCATCGTTTGCAGTGATGTTCATTGCCATTAAAATCCCCTCCCAGCTTTGCAAAGGTGCTGTAACCCGCTGCTTTATCCAGCTGTGCTGCTGGCTGAGACAAGAAGGTGCCGTGCCGGGGCTTTGCTGTGTGTGCCTGGGTGTGAAGTGAGTGTGCAGTGGCCTCTGAATGCTTCTCTGTCCCTGTCCCTTCTTGTGAGGTTCATTCCCTTGAGCTGCAGGAACGTGAGGTGCCTGGAAATGAGGTTGTGTACTGCAGGACTGCTGGAAGGTCACCTACACTCAGCTGGTTTTTCCTTTCTTTCTTTCTTTCATTGTTGGGTTTTAGCAGAGATCCACCCTCATCAGAGTTAAAAGCAGAGCTGGGTAGTCATTGCAGGGAGAGAGGAGATTGAAGCTGTGGAGGGAAGCAAGTGGGAACTTCACCTAAGACTCCAGGATATTATTCCATGGGATGGGCTGTGCCTGACCTGAGCACATCCAGGGTCTCCTGTGGCAGCTGCCCAATCTTCTCCTTCCCCCCCTGAACTTTTTGCTCCTCTTGACACTTCTGTTCCCAGTAGGGGCCATTTTCTTGGCCAGGGTGGTGATGATTGGTATTTTATAGCTCACATTTTGGGGCATTGCTTATTACTGTGTTTAAATCATCATGTGTCAAGGTAGCCCAAGGTAGTAAGTCAATAAGATAGAACTAAAAGAACAGTTCTGGGCAGCACAGAACTCATTGCTGAATATCAGAGGACAAACTTGGGATCTGATGTTAATTTTCCTGCATGTCTCGATGCTCTGAAGTTCTGTGAGAGAAGCAGGAGTCCCTAAAGAGGTGGTCCTGTGGATTTACAGTGTTTCCTCTGCTGCTTCATCTTCAAGGTGGCATTTTAACACCTGCATAACTTTTTTAGCCAAACGTGCTCTTGGCAAAGTTGAGATAAGTCCAATTGAAGAAGAGGAGGAAGAAAAAGTGGTGATGAGAGAACTAGAGCTGGTCCCAAAGGAGTCAGGTACCACCATGATGGCTTTGCACACCCAACATTCTCCTGATCCCTGATGTCCCTGCCATCTCACTGTCCCTCTTACAACCTCCCCACGGCTCTCACCGCTTCCACGCCATAGATACACCAGGACATGGCACTGGTTGCCCTTCCAAAAGGATCCCACAGTGGCTGGCTCACAGAAATCAACTGCCCTGCCAAAGATGAGGGCAGACAACAGAGGTGGCACTGGTGGTTTAGGGGCTTAGTGGGGTTTTTCAGCAAGATGTGGTAGCCAGGAGTTTGCCTTAAAAGTGTAAATTCAGCCTCTGAAAACTCAGGTTCTTTTCTGCCTCTCCACCTGGTAGGGGTTTGACCACATGGATGCTTTATTCTGTGCACAGATGAGATGCAGTTAACTTGCCAATGAAGCAGGAAGTCTTACTAAGGAGTTACTTAAATGATACTTTCTTTTTTAACACCAGATTTCCTGGTGGATTGCTGAGCTGGCTGGACACTAGTAACCTAGTGTTGGCCAGGGTAGGTTACCCAGTGTGACTTTTGCTGCATCAGCTGTGACTTTAGGAATATGAGACCATCTCAAAGGCATTGTTTCAGATGACTAGATGCATTTTTTAGTGGAACAGCCATTAAACCAGCATCAGGAGAGCAAAAATAGCTTATTGCCTCTTTGGGTAGGCACAGTGAATTAATTGAGGCTTGCTTTGCCACCCAGTGTTGGCTTGAGTATTTTGCAGGTGTTTAGGCTTTCCAGGGGTCAGGAACTCTCTGGGAAACCAGAAATTGAAGGAAGGAGTAGGCAGTTGATTTTATGTGTACCTAGAGCTTGTGTTTTGGACTGTCAGCCTCTGGAGAGATGATTTTTTGGCAGCATGCTCTTCATTTCTGCACTGTCACTGACCTGGAGATGCCTTGGGCTGCAGCAGGACATAACCATCCCAGACTTGCAGCCCCAGCCTGCTTTGAAACCCACCTGGAAGTTGCTGTGAAGCTTTAGTCTTGAATTGCTGATAAGACTGGGGAGATGAGGGAAAGCCTGTGTTGCCCTTCTGGAATACAGCTGTTTCTGGCTGAGGAGATGCCAGTGAGTCAAGAAGTCACCAGAGCTCGAAGTGCTTCTATTTTAGTGGTTGCACTGGAATGGACTTTGGTGTCAGTTGTGTGTGAAGGACCCAGAAATGGATAGCACAGTCTCAAAAATAGATTTGCCTTTCTGGTGTGGCTTCTCTGCAGAGTGCAAGCTTGCTTTTTGTAAACCATCTGGTGTGAGGTTTTGGTTTGTTATTTTCTTTAAACCATAAGGAAAATAATCTCAGCTTTCCTCTACTAAATGCCCAAACTGCTTTGCTCAACATCTTGATTTCTTTTCCCTTTTCAACTCTTCCTCCTCCCTTTCTTTTTCAATGACAGCACTGTGGTTTGGAAAGTCTTTGCCTAGTGCTTTGGAAACGTTGCCTGCTCTGAACCTTGTCCCTGCCTGTCTCTCCCCCATCCTCAGCAGTGGCTGTGATAACTCCTGAGAGGAGTCCCAGGCCCACCTCTGCCCCAGCTCAGAGCCACGCTGCAGAACCTCTCCCAGCTAAGCCTGACCTGAAGGATGTGGCTGCTGCCTCCAAAGTAGAAAAGGAAACAGCAAAACCTGATGTGAGACGTGAAGAAACCCAAGCAGAGAGAGCCAAGGCAGAGCCAGCTGATGCATCAAAGGTATGTCAGAGCAGAGGCTCTCTGGAAGAGGCTGTGCTAGTGCTGAGTGGGAGCAGCAGCTCTAGAAGCTGTCCTGGAGCAGCAGCTCTCTGCACCATCCCCTTCCTGGCAGCCAGAGGTTTGTTCCTCATCCAAGCATCCGGTGGGAGGGAGGTTTGGGGATCTACAGCCAAGGGAAACCCCAACCCTGACTCTCTGGGTGTAGGGAAGGAGGAGGTCCAGGGCAGCTGAGTTTTGATGGTTGCAGTCAAACTGAATGCAGCTTGCTGATCTGGCATTAAAGAAGCTGGCAAGACTTGCACACGAGTTCATGGTGCTTACATTTAGGGCTCCCCCACCCCTGGGCTGTCTCTGCTGGTTCCTGGTACAACTGCAGGAGCAGTTCCCAGTGAGAGGGGTGATAGGGATCAGCTCCCCAGCTCCACAACTGAATGCCAATGCTTCTGACATTGATGGGTTTCCTGGGCAGAGCTGGGCAGACCTTCCTGCAAAATTCAATTAGAACTTCAGTTGTGAATGGCCCTCTTGAGACCTTGAGGGGTTTATTGTCTAAATGAGATCATTTAAAACATTATGTGATCTTCCTACAAATGTCTGAGACCTCTGCTGGGCTTTGAGTTATGTGCATGCTTCTCAGAAGCCCAGATAATGTTCAGACTGATTGTTCATATTGCAGTGTCCTTAATACTTTGCAAATCTCACTGGATTCCAGTGCCACAGCAGAGCTGTCCCCACCTTCAGATACAGTTTTCACATTATGGCCAGTGTTTTGCTGTTCTCAGCAATCCTCAGCCACACTTTGGCTGTGCCATACCACACAGTGGGTCTTGTGTGACATACAGCAGGGGAGATCACTCCAGGGGAGATGGAAGTGAAGAAAGGACAGTTGCTTCCACATACTGAGTGGTCTGTGTGACCAGTTACTAACTGAAAGTGCTGAAGGGATCCTCAGTTCCTGGAGTGCTGTTCCTGGAGTGCTGCTTCCCTTCCCCACTGTTAAACTGAGAGCCAGTAAATCTTACTCATCCCATCTCACTTACTACAGGTTTTTTTAACCTAAATTCTTAAACACTGGGGGTTTTTTTTCTTCTTTAACTGTAGGTGTGGGAGGATTTGAATGTGCCAAATTTACCCTGTGTCTCAAAAGTAGCTGCATCCCTTCCTTTAACACCCACAAGGCTTTTGCCTTTGGAGTACTTGGCAATCCTAAAAATCCCATAGAGATACTTCCCTTATCTTGGCTCTCTACTTGTCAAGAACTCAAGTTGTGATGTCAGGCTTGATTTTGGAGCTAGGTTCCCTTCTCCCTGAGCCTGTGAACATCATCATACCTGTGCATAACAAATGGTTTTCTGTTTTTAAGAAGGTCTGTGTTAATTTGAGCATGTTGCTTGGGGGAAGGCTTTCCCTGGGAGATCCAGCTGCAAATGAGATCTGGAAACACTGCCTGGCAAAGCTAACACGAGCAGGAAGCCTGTCTTCAGCAGCACTGGGTTCAAACACAACTAATTCTGAAGCTGAAGGAATTATTGTGGATGTGCTGTTGCCTAACCACGTGTCCAAGAGCTGTGGTGCCATTAACTCCTTGCCCCACAACTGCATGTTGGTTTCTTTTTTCCCCTGCATGTTCACCCAGCACTTCAAAACCAACTTGCTGCAGCTGTGGTTGGAAACTAAATGGTCTCTTGAAACACCTCTACTAACAAGAAATGTTTTTACCAATTTATTTCTTAAATGTAGGTGAGGAAAGCCCACATTGAGGTCACAGTTCCCACCACCTATGGTGCCCAGCCCCAGGTTTGTGCTCATCATTCAGTTAGGTTGCTCACAGTTTTGCTTTTGCTTTTTAACCCTTGAGGTTCAAATGAACCAACAACTCTTTTGTTGTTTGTTTGTTTGTTTTTTTTATCACTGCCCAACAGCAGCAGCCTGCAGAGAAAGAGGAAGAGCTGATAAGAATGAGGAAGGTTAGCCACTTTACACTTTCACCAGCCAACTTTGCCATGTCACTCATGCATCTGTAACCAGTTTAAAAAGACAGTGCTCCAGCTTCTTCTTCTTGGGGTTCTGGTGGATTTGGGGGCTTTTGGAATCACCTATTTGATGATTCTATGAGCAGCTGAACAGCTTTTTGTCCCATAGTCAGTCTGGCTGCTAAAATTGTGCATAGCTAGAAAACCAGTTGCATTCATTTCTGAACTTGATCTTCTCCTCACCCAACTGAATCAGAAACCAAAGCAAGCCTAAAGAGTGTGCACTGCAGGAAATGCAGGGGAAAACCCCAAACTTAATGCTTTTTTTGTTGATTGGGTAATAGAAGAGGATGAGAAAGGTGATTGGGACATAGCTCCTGTGCACCTAGAGACTGTGGAAAGGTTCCAGCAGGCAGCACAGCCTCATCCCTGGGCTGGGCACAATCATGCCCTCAGGAGGATGAGGTTGTGACCTCCACAGAAAGAGGTAACCTGAGCCATGCAAACGAAGGCAAAAGCCAACGAGCCCCTGGGAGCTGTCTCTTTAAAGGACTCATTGCATCTCCCCATGCTCCATCAGCCCCTCCCCACACCCCCCATTTGCTGGTGGTGGCCCCAGGAGGGTTCCCTCCCCTCTTTGATTTGCCGACCTCTGGACCCCACCCAGAACAACCTTTTAATTTTTTGTGCTTTTCTTTTTTTTTTTTTGTTGTGTTTTGTTTCCCCCTTTTCTTTCATTTTCACAGAAGAGATCAAAGAGGCTAGATGGTGAAAACATTTATATCAGGCATAGCAATTTAATGTTGGAGGTTTGTATGAACTTGGTGCTTCCTTCAGTTGCCTTTGCCTAGACCTTCTGCATCTGCACTCGACTTCTTCTTCCTCCTCTGCCACTGCCTCTGCTTTATTTTGCATGCTCTTGCATGAGAAGCTTTTCTCTTTTGGTTTGACATATGCTTTTGCATGCTGGCAGTAAACATGATGGTGTGCAGGCATTCTTCCTTCTACCTCTTCTGACTTTCATTCTCTCATCCTTACCCAAAATATATGATTGGCAGAGCTGTGTGCTCGGCTCTGCTCTTGGACCTGCTGGCAGTAGCATGACTCACAGAACCACAGAGTCCTTCAGGGTGGAGAAGAGCTTTAAGATCACTGAATCTAGCTGCTGAACCATGGAGGGAGGGGGGATCATTTACAGGGCTTCCTATGACAATGCAAAATTCAGCTGAGGCTGTTCCCCCATGGTGCTCAGGCTATCAGTGTCCTGGTCACTGCAGACAGGACCTGGCTGCAGCCTTGCAGTGATGCTCACAGCATCCTGATCCTTCTCCCAGCACCTTGAACCCTCCTCTGGACTCCATCCTCCACCAGCACCAGGTCCCCTTGGAGCTGGCCCAGGGGCTTGATGCTGGTGGCTGAGAAACCATGTCATCCCTCCAGATGCAGCCATTCCCTGCAGCTGTAGGAGCCTTTCCCACTTGTTTTCACCTAAGCCAGGTCTCAGAGCAGACCATGCCAATCATATATTTTATTGTTTGAAGACACTGTGTTATGGAAGATGTTGTGTGGCTTCTGATACTCTGTGTTACGTGTTTCTCCTCCAAATTGCAGCACCAGCAGCTGGTAGGGTTTCCCTGTTGGTATCTCTTGCAAGTGAACTGTACTAACTGCCTTCTCCTAATCTCAGTTTTCAAAGTTTTGCAGCTTTTGGGTTTCTTTTTAAATACTTATTTATTTCTTGGGGGGGAACTGCTCCAACTTCAGCTTTTGGCCACGAGCAAAGGCTCTGCAGCACCACAGGCAGGGTTCAGCCATCACTGGAGAGCTGTGAAGACTGTTCCATGTTTCTTTCTTCTGCCCAGCTCAGACAGCTCCATCTCCCCAGCCCTGAGCTGAGCCTTTTCATTGCTCCTCATCCCCTCTTTCCTGGTAGTGTAATACTTAGCTCTGGCCTCCAGCCCCTTCCCTCCCCACTGCCCTTCCCACTGGTTCTGTTGCAGGTTGCTGCAGCCCTCCCCTAGGACAGGGCTGACCCCAGCAGCTCCCTCCCTTTATCCCTGTGGTTTGTTGTTTTATTTTTTCACCCCTGCACTTGGCAGATCAGATGTTTTTCCAGCAGCCCTCATGCTCCTGAAGCTGCCACTTGATTTCCTTGAGGCCATTGAACTCTCCTTGCTCGAGAACCTGCGCTCCCTGCTCTAACCCAAGGGGCAAAAGAGGAGGAGGGAAGGTGCTAAGACTTAGCAAGCTTCTTCCCTGAGATGCTTCCCAGGCCTGGTGTGGCTCCACAGAACTTCTCATGGCTTTTGCTTCTCTGCAAACCCTCCCAGGACCAGCTCTTGCACAGTGGTGGATAGCCAAGGTGGCCTTTCTCTCTTCTCTAAGCCAGGAGCAGCTGTAGGGCTCCTGGACCTGGGCAGGGCTTTACCCTGGAGTTCTCAGCAGACTTTTGTCTTTCTGCTTTTTTTTCCCCCCTAAGCAGGCACTTGCCTTATGCTTTCATCCAGGACAGATGCCAAAACTGATCTTTTCCTCCCTAGTACTGTGCCAAAACCAGCAAATGTCATTAGTAAGGCATTTGGGGTGATGTGTCCTGGGGAAGCTTGCAGGGATGCAGATATTTGGGGAGGACTTTCCTTTAGGGATGCCTTTGCTTCCCCAGCTCCTAAAACTGATGGGCTGAGTAACAACTAAAAGCACCAAGGTAATGACATTTCCCAGTGATGCTTCTACTGACCTTCATTTCCCCCTTTCTAACAGTGGGTGAGGCTTGCTGCTTTTTGGCACTGTCCAGAAAAGCTCTTGTGTGGCTTATGCCTGTTTTAATGCCAAAGCTTTGTTTTCAACCAACTCCAGTTTGCTTGCAAGGAAAAGCTATTTTGAAAGAAGTAGAAGAGAGCTGACTTGCTTTGAAGTCCTTTCTGCTGTAAACTGGCATCACAGAGTAGAGCTCTTGGCTTTTTCCAGATGGAGCAGTTTAGCAGTTTATTGATCCAGTGTAAAGTCAATTCTCAGTTTGATTTTTAAGGGACTGCCACCTCATCTTCATTCCAGAAGTGTAAAACCTCCTGTGGTAGCTCCTGGAGGAATGAGTGGGGGAAGGGGACAGGTAGTGGGGATATGCTGGGAGCAAAGAGAATTCCTGGTGGGTGACAGAGAAATAGGTATGGGGAGGATAAATCAAACTGGGAACACAGTTTTGTAAGCAGTATTTGCATTTATAGCTGTGGTTGCTTAGGCTAGCAGAGGGAAAAGAAAACAGAGCCAGCCAATGGAAATTCAGTAACCCACCACAGGCTTGCAACTGAAACCACCCTGTATGGGGAAAACCATGGGGTTAGACCTCAGCTGGCATCTGGTTTGGTGCAGCTTGAGCTGAACCAGGGGCACATTCCACTCCTGGAGGAGCTCCAGCTCCGTGCCCATTGCATTTTACCCCAGTGGATCCCAGAGGAGAGAGGATGCTCCTTTTGTGACTCCCAGAGGAGAGAGGATGCCCCCTTTGTGAATCCCAGAGGAGACAGGATGCTCCCTGTGTGTGTTTGCAGTGTGAGCTCAGTGGATGGAGGGCAGCAGAGGCAGCAGCAGCTCTGCTGAGCGCAGCTTTGCTATGTGGCGGCCGAGGCGCTGGCAGGCCTCACCTCCTTGCCCCTCCATTCATCCTCTCCTTTTGCTGCCAGGATCTAGACAAGACTCAAGAAGAGATAAAGAAGCATCATGCCAACATCAGTGAGCTGAAGAAGAACTTCATGGAGTCAGTGCCAGAGCCTCGGCCGAGTGAATGGGACAAGCGCTTGTCCACTCACTCTCCCTTCCGAACCCTCAACGTCAACGGGCAGATTCCCATGGGAGCAGATGGGGTGAGTACCTCGGGGCCACGGGCTGGGAGTGCATGGCATCCTTCCAGGGGGCAGCTTGGCAAGCCAGGATCCAGCCTAGTTCTTCCTTCTCTTGAGTTTTAGTAGTTAAGGTGTTCTAGTGGCCTCGGAGAGAGTGGATGCTGTAGGCAGAGTGTCGTAAAAATGGGACTTTTCTTGGTAGGAAAGGATGTAGGAATTCTTCCTCTGCTTCTGATGTCACTTCTCTCAGTGTTGCTGTCATCCCTGGTGCTAGACTTTATTTCACGTGGCTGGTTTGGGATTTGGCTTATTCCTGGTGCCAGAGAATGCATCTCCCCAAATGTGGGGGGGGAAAAACCAACCAACCCACCCAAAACCCAAACACCTAAGTTAAAGGAATTATTCCTTCAGAGATAACATAGCAGATAACCTGGTGGAGAAGCACTAGAATGGTGTCACTTTCCAAAAGTCACTTTATTCTCCAGTTAATCCAGTTTGTCATTGGGCTTAGTCTTGCATTAGGATCTGCAGGTGCTGATCTGCCCTGGAGGCTTCAGGAAGACTCCTCAGGTGGCTCCAGCAGGGCTGGTCATACGTGCTGGGATGTGCCACCTTACAGGAGCAGTGCCTGTAGGGTGGTGCCTGCATACATTCACTCTTTCTCTGCTCATTTCCTTAAAAAAGGTAATTTTTCAAAGAAACCAAGTTGGTGAGCAGAGTTCTCTCTGCCAACTGGTTTCTTCTTGGCTAACAGACAGCTTCTCTGTGCAGCATTGGTGTTACCTAGCTCAGATTTGAAGCTTGTGGCTAAAACCATCCCTAGAGCCCATGGTCATTAGTCTCTTAAACAATAAAGGTGATTTTTTCATTGCAACTGAAGAATTGCATCCTGGCAGCAGTTGTAGAGTGTCTCCTGGTTTAAGCTTCCCACAGTGGTGCTGATAAGCTGATGTTCCACCTTCAGAGCATTGCAGGGGAGATGCTTCTGAAACAGAAATAACCCTGCAGTGGAGGGGGGGGCTCTCAGAACAGGGACACAGGGTTCTAGCAGCCAGGTTCACTTCCAGGTTCCTCAAAGTTTGGAGAAAAGCCATGATCATGATAGGGTTTGTTTTTATCCCTGTTAGAAAAACAAAACCCCCAAAATGATCACATGAGGAGTGATCAATGAACCCAGGCAGTGTTCAAGGCCAGGCTGGACATGGCTTTGAGCAACCTGGTCTAGTGGTAGGGGTCCCTGCCCATGGCAGGGGGGGTTGGAACTAGCTCATCTTTAAGGTCCCTTCCAACCCAAACTCTTCTGTGGTTCTGTGATCCTTGGAATGATGCTGTTTAAGACACGGGTGGGATTTCCTTTTTGCTCCTTGAGTCCCAGTGTAAATTCTGCAGGAGTTTGGGCAGCAGAGTGATGCAGAGCTCTGGCCCCAGTGCCCTGGGACTCATGGGTGTGTGGGTGGGATAGAGAAGGGGCTCTCAAGCTCCACAGCTGCAGTTCAAGGATGATATTCTTAGTTCTTATGAAGAATTCCATGCATGGTGACCTCATTGGGAGGTCTTGGGGGGCTGCTGTTCACCATTACTGGATGCTTTCCCCATCTAAGGCTGCAGTGGTCCACAGCAATGCAAGGGTTGGTGTCAGCCCTGGATTTGCACCTCTGGAAGTTGCCTCTTCATCTGATCCTCTCTGAAGTGGGCTTGCTCTGAGGGGGAGGTGGACACATTCTGCTGTCAACTTCCAGAAATGCATCTTCAGCAGGCACCTGCTGGGGAGGGTGTTTTCCTGCAGCTGCCCATGCTGACAGCTGGTAATCCCATGCCTCCCCTTGGTGGTGGCACCTGCACCCTGCTGGGGTGGCCAGAGGCTGTTCTGCTGTTTCTCTGCTGTGTGTTTGATTGCCAGACAACTGAACCTTAACACGCTTTGTGTGTCCAGGTCAAGAAAGTCACTCTCCTATCTTCTGAGAGACAGGTTGGTGGGCTTGAGGTAAAGCTGCTGTTCTGATCCCTGCTTCTGAACCAGACTTTAGCTATTGCAATGGCACCAAGCAAAAACTCAGCAGCAGCTGCTGGAGAGCATCTTTTTCTTTTGGCTACATGAAGTAGTTTCATAACTCACACCAAGAGGACTTCCTTGCACTGCTGCAGCTTTTGCAGCTTTCAAGTTTGCTTACTTTGGTGCATGGCTGGTTGGAAAAAGCTGCATGAAAGTTGAATAACCTTGTATTCAGCCAGAAAAGCAATGATGAAACTTTAACTGTACCCTGTTCTTTTTATGTTGTCTTTTCTTTCTGTTCTTCTTTTTCTTTTGTTTGTTTGTTTCTTTTAATGATCATTTTCTACTTTCATTTGCTCCCCAGTCTCCCAGCTACTTCCTCCCCAGTACTCATCACTTGGGGGTGTGCAAAGAGCCTGTCCCAAAGTACCGCCCGGATCAGAGGAGACTGGCTCAGCTCAGAGAGCTCAGAGCCAAGTTCTTCCTTTCCTAGGTGCCCTGGGCTTTGAGCAGGTCACAGGCAAACTAAAAGGATGGAGAGTTCCTCAAAGATTCCCACAATCTTTTCTTGCTGCAGCAGAAGTGCTAGAGCCCTTGCATGCTCCTGTCTTGATGGGTTCCTCGTTTGGTTTGTCGGATTCCTTAGGCTCCAGAAAGAGAAGTGCTGAGATGCAGAGCAACAGGGGAGGAGTTTGCAGTGCAAGTCCCACTGCCATCCTGCCCAGGCCATGCTTGGGCTTTGGAAGAGCCACAATTTTCCAAACAATTGAGATTTTGATACTGTTGTCAGAACTCTGAAGAAGCATTTTGTATTTGCCCTGCAGCCTGGATGTTCAAACCTGTTGAACAAGCCTGGCTTTTTAAGGCCACTGTAGAACAGGAGCTGTCAGAGACCACGTTTTTCTACTCCCCCCTTTCTATTTCTAATGACTCCAACTTTGGTCTCAACCATTCCAATTCCAAAGCACTTCAGCAGGTTCTGAGCAGACACTTTTCTGGGAGAGCAGTGACAAAACACATGTGATCCTGACCCAGAGGATCTTTGAGCTCTGCAGAGAGGACTAGACTGTAGGGCTGAAGCCACCAGTGACTCTGCTCTCCAGGGCAGCTCACTTCCACGTTGGGAGCAAGCCTGCCCTCACACTTTGCACACCTCCAAGTCTCACTTTGGGCACTTTTCCATCTGCCATTTTTGTTCATCTCTCTCTGTCTTTCTTGATCTTCTACCACGAAAGCAGACACAGGAACGTCCTCTGTTAGTACAGGATGAAGAGACACTAAAAAAGCAGGAGATACCTTCTGAGCCAGCCTTTCCCCTGCAAGCAAGTGAAGAAACTCTTCCCAAGGTTTCTATTGCAATTCCTGAAGAGCAGAAATCACTCCAAAAGTGTCAGCTGTCCTCTAGCATTTTTCCTTCTCCACGTATTCCCTTTATGATGTCCTTTCTCCTGGTGGTAGCACTGACTGTTTGGTGGCTGCTCTTTCTCTGAGTGGCAACAGGGTCCTGTTGAAACCTCAAGACCAAAGCTCCTGAATTTCTTGGCCATAGCCTCTGCTGCATCCTCCTTGTGCTGGGCTCTGCTCTCTGTAGTTCGTCGTCCCGGGGAGGGACACCCTGGGACTGTCCTCTTACCTTGCTCTGTGTCCTCCTGGAGCTGGGAGCCAGGACCTGGCAGGAGTGGTCATGGATTGCCAGCTCCATGCTTGAAGTTTCCTTAGCCTGCAAAAGCCAATCCTCTGAGCCATGCTCCTGGTTGCTGTAAGAGGGCAGATGGGGAGTGGAAAGAGGGGGGGAGGAGATGTTTGCTTCTTCAGCCCCTGTAGATGCCACCTAGGAGTGGCTGAAGACTTGCTTTGATGCTTGGTGGTTACATGGGAGGTGTTGGGAAGCTGAAGAACATTTGATACTCATCCAAAATGGGCTTTTCAGCAGCCTGCTGAACCCAATCCATAACCACTCCTTTTCTAGGAAGCCAAGGTTGGCATTGCAGTACCTGTGGATTATCAATGCTGCTGTGAGCTTTAACCTAGAGACAGGAACAGGCAACTTCTCATTGTCCTGGGGGTGGGAAGCAGAGCATCCCAGCTTCCCTCTCACACCCCTGTCCTCATCTCCAAAGAGATGGAGGTTGGTTGTGTTGTAGGAGAAAACCTATTGCAAGGAACTGTTTCTTGTCAACAGCTAAATCCTTTTGCTGCCTCTGGTGGTCTGGGTGCACTGCAGATGTGTTTCATTGGATTTGTGTTGAACTAACTTGGTGCATGTTTGCTTAGGTCACAGGAATGGAGTAACCTGCTCTTAGGTATGTCTCCTCTTAGCATGTTGACTTTCCCACATCAGGACACACTCTGAATGTTAAAGCCATCAATTGTTTTGACTTCTCTAACCAAACCCTTGCATGCTCCTTGTTGTTTATTGCCTACAATGTAAATGTCTGGATGATGCTCATGTGTATCCACCTTAACCTGCCTGAGCTGGGGAAGGCTCCTGGAGGAGTTGCCCAGCTGAGCTGAGCAGAGCTGGGTTGCAGCTGGAGGGAGGATGGGACTTTGTGGCTAAGGGGTTTCTTTTCTGTACATAGTGATTCTGGGACTGAGCTGAGCCAACTGCTTCTCCTTTCAGTGGTAATCTGCTTTCTGTTGCTTTCCTGGAGGATTGCTGTAGACACAATTACTCCTGAGAACAGGCACCAGTGCCACTGGTGTGGGCAGCTGCTCCAGCAGCACAGATGAGAAAGGAGAAGGCATTTCATACAGGGACTAAAACATGTGAATATCTATAAATAGCTGTAATTATCACCCTCTCTAGATCTGTATCTGTGTGAACAGTGTTAGTTAGGAAGCTAGCAGATAAGCTTGCAGGAAAAAGGCAACTATGGCATGTGCTGTCTGGTCTGAAGGACTGTGGAGTGTCCCAGACTACTTGAGCTGCTCTTGCTCTCAGTGTACAGGTTGAGGTTCTCCAGATGCTGTCTCACAGTTAGGTTGCTAGTGAAACCCTTCCCTTCCTCTTGATCTTGCAGGAATCTTTCTGATTCCTCTTGTAACTTGCTCCAATTAGGTCACCAGTTTGTGCCTTTAGGACTTTGTTTTGTGAGGATGCTGATTTTTCATTGGAAAGTGTTCTTCCCTTTTTAACACACTGCCTTCAGAACACAGTCTTCCTCTTTCAGTGGCTGGAAGTGTGGAAGTCACTGGGTGGTTGTGCAGACATCCCCTGGGGTGAAGGAGAGCTGCTGAGACCTTCTTGCAGCCTTCCAGTACTTCAAGGGCCTGTGAAAACGATGGGGACAGACTTTTAGCAGGAGCTGTTGGGACAGGCCAAGGGCTGATGGCTTGAAACTAGAAGAGAGAGATTTAGATGAGGTGTAAGGGAGAAATGTTTCCCACTGAGGGTGGGTGAGAGCCTGACCCAGGCTGCCCAGAGAGGTGGGAGATGTCCCATCCCTGGAACCATCCCAGCTCAGGTTGTCTGGGGCTCTGAGCAACCTGCTCCAGTTGCAGATGTCCCTGCAGAGGACAGAGGGGTTGGACTAGATGACCCTGAAAGGTCCCTTCCCACCCAAACCATTTGATGATTCTGTCTCCAGAAGGTGGGGGGCCCTGGAGAGGAGAGGAAGCATACTGAGGTATCAGATGCTGTGCAGAAGGTGCAGGATGGAAGAAGACCAAGGGGATGCTTCTGGCTGGGGTTCCCTGCCTGAATCCCATTCCTCAAGTTGGGGGCAGGAATGATGAAACCCAGGGACCCTGTGTTCTCCCCAGCCTGGTGTAGAGAGGGAGAGGACAGGACTTGTTCAGGTCTCTCTCTGTCCATTCTGTCTGTGTTTCCTGGAGAAGAGCAGCTTGAACAGACCCCTGCTTCCTTTCCAGAGCCATTGCTGCAGTGAGCTGCTGTGTGCTGCTGTGGGCACTGCTGGGGTTGCCATGTGCCAGCTTTGAACCCATGACAAGGACTTGGAAGCCATAGCAGTGGCTTTTGCAAAGCCATGGTTCCTGTAGCTCTCTCTACCATTTCCAAAGGACCTAAAGTCTACAGATCTTTGCCCAGAGCAGGGTTGGAATGTAGTGCTCAGGGTGTCTTAGCCCAGTGTGATGAGATGCACTCTGTTAGACACTGAGCTCAGCTCTTGAACTGCTCCAGATGATCTCTCTCCTGCTCTTTCTGGTTTCAGCTTGAGATCAAGCTGGTTACCATCAGCAAAAATCCTTGGCCACTTTACATTCTGAGAATGCTCAGGAAACATTTTTGGGATTTCTATAACAGTTACCACTGCAGAATATAAAGAAGCTGAACAAAGCCTTTCTGTTTCTCTGCCAGCTCTCTCTGCTCACCCAGTGGATGTGCTCTCTCCTGACAGAGGAAGCCCAGAGCTTATCAGGGACAGATCCTTCATTCCTTCAACACCACAGGGGTGTCCCCACTGTGCTCCAGCCCCTTTGCTCCTCTGCTCTTTTTCCCCCTGTTTGCTTGTAAGGTTAAAGGAGTTTCAGATGTTCCCTGTGGCAATCCCCAGCTGAGGTCTTGTTCCTGCACCTCACATCTGCCCTTCCTGCCTGTTCCAGATCTCACACACCTCGGTGCTGTGCTGCCTGATTCCTGGCCTCACCCTTGTCCCTTGGTAGCCATGCAGGATTTGGGGCTGGAGGAAGGGATTTGGGGATGTCTGTTGTCATACCTATGCCCAGGGATTGCTGATTCACTCTGGCTCCAGCTAAGGGCAGACATCTCAGGGTTGCCATAAAGGAACCACCCTGTGGACTTGGCTCCCTTTCTTCCTCAGGAACAAACCTGCTGCAGAGCACTGGCAGCTCCCCAGTTACCTGCCCCAACAAAGGCTGGGGATGGGATTCTAGTTGGCTGTGGCCAGTGCAGTGCCAGTCTGGGAGTGATGGAGAGCAGGATTATCCAAAGGGAAGCTGGAAAGGGCTGCAGCACATAACCTCATCCAGGGTGACATGAGGAATCCTCACTTTTCAGTGTGACCTGCTGCAGCCAAAGACACTTTGGAGACTCTGGCAGACCAAGGCCATAGCTGTCACAAGACTGCTGGCAGTTCTGGTGTTAATTGGACTTTCCCAGAGTTTTGTGGTGTGGCCTCTCAGCTGCAGTGAGGCTTTGTGGTGCTCAGGGGTGGGATCTAGTTAGAGGTTCTTGAGGCTTCAGCATTTTCTATCACAAGGCTGGTGGTTGGCCTTGTGCTTTCTGAATCTCCTTTCCCTTTCTGAGCCCTCTTCCCCTGGTGCCATCTCTTCTGAAGAGCAGATAAAACACAGGATGGTTTCTGGGGCTTTCATGGTGTTTTGAAGCAGCAAGTAGCACTTTGAAGGCAGAGCTGCTAGCATGGCACTGAGATCCAGCTCTGAGGCTGTGTTAGGTGCTGGGCTCTGTGTGTGATCATCATCAGTGATAGCTGAGGTGTGCACTGCTGTAAAACATCATCTCCTCTTCCCTTTGCCATTGGTGAAAGGCAACAGGTCAACTGTTGGCCTCTCCTGCTTTGCTCTGGGGGTCAGTGAAGATGAAGCCAGGGCAGGTGAGGGTATGGAGTTAAACTAAGACCAAGTCTCCTCCCTGGCAGTTTGTGCAGTAACTAGTGATGACCTTCAAAAGCAGATACTTAGTTTTCATCTCCTGTCCTGCTAGAATGAAGAGAAGTGAATTTCCTCAGTGTGGCACCAGAGGAGCAGCTGGTGTTTGCAGGGCTGAGGTTGTGTTGATACCCCAGGGCTCCTGAGGAAGGCTGTAGGCAAAGTGTCTTCACATAAAGGCCAGGAACTTGGCACCCTGAGAATGACTCCACAGGCTTCTTGGGTTTTCTTTTCTCCTGGTGATGAGCTGATGGGACCTGTTCTGGTTTAAGCAACTGAGGGAGGATGCTTGCAGGAAAAGTGACCCACAGAGGGGTTATGGATTCATGGAGGAACTTTTTGGTCTGCAGTTAGCAGTGGGTGAGACTGGAGAGCCTAGCAGTGGTGGCTTCTCTGGTGTGTCCCTGCTTGCATCTCTAGGGAAGGAGTAGCCTTGGCTTGTGCCACTTGGGGATCTTCTAGCAGTGCTTCCACAGTTGTGTTGGATCAGTTTGTGGGGACTAAAAACACTTTCTTTTTTTACCTAAGATGCTCTCTTTTGGAACACTTTTTTTGCTTTTGTATTTCTTCCTCAGATTTTTCTGTGTAAATATGTACATTTATCATTAATAAATGTGAATTGCAAATCAGATTCTTCTTTCCACTGCTTATTAACAACAAAAGCTGTCTTGTCACCTGTGTTGGCTTCCTCAGACTAACCCTCAGTGTTGCCTCCTTGAAGCAGGAGCCAGCAGACTCCAGGTTATCACTTTGCTGTGTCTGGGTTTCATGCTGTGGGCACAGAGGTCATGCAAGGCTGTGGCTGTAAGCAAAGCTCACTCTCAAACTGGCCAAAAGAATTCAATTGAGGATTAAATCCAGCTGGGGGTAAAAAGAAAACAAAGTCTTTGTTGGCAGAGGGAGGTCTGAAAGGTTCAGCCCTTTGCCAGATGGAACACTGGCACCTTCAGCCCTTTGCCAAGGGCTCAGTGGAACACTGACACCTTCTCCCTCTTTGCTTCTGGGAGTGAGTGGTAGGAAGAGCAGGTTGGAGGTCCTGTGCAGTGCAGTTGTGAGAGCCTCTGCCCTGCATGTTGTGTTAGTCTGAGGGCAAAAATGCTCCTTTGTGTTTGTGTAAGGGAAGAAACCCTGTCCCTCATGAACCATCATGTCCCTGTGTGCTCATTCAGTGCAAGCTGCTGGTTGGGTTTTAGGTGGTGGAAGCTGCCTGAGGTTGTGGCTAGAGGCTGTATCAAGAAGCAGTCTTAATTTTGAACTCCCAGCTTTTCTTCTGGGGGGTTATTTACTGTTTGGCTCATTCTGTGCAGTCATGAGCAATCACAGGAGAGCAAATCTGGCTGGGATGGAGCAGCATGAGGCTTGTGCTGCTGCTTTCCTGGAGGAGCCCAGCACCAGAGCAGAGCTCTTGACTTCATGTATGAAATGAAGCAGGTGAAATGCAGCAGCACAAAAGTGATGTCAGTTCTAAACCCTGCTGGTGTCTCCATTCTTCTCACCTGCTGCTCCTACCCTAAACCAGAGGCAGCATTTGCAGTGTCACCAGCTGCAGCTTTTTGTCTGCAGAGGGAATTTGGAGTAAGAAGCTGCTCATCCAGGGGTATCTGACCCACAGAAGGGATGGGAAGGGGATTGGGGTGGGTGGGGAGAGGAATCCTATTGCTCAGCAACCTTATTGTGATAACTTGAGTATTGATCTTGAGATGGTTTCATGTTGCCAAGGGGTTGATGGCAGTGGCTGCTGTGTATCCTGTAATATCCTGGGACCTCATTCACAGCAGCAAGTCCATTTTTATCTGCTGTATATTTTCTAGCCTTCCTCTGAATTTTGGTCAGACTCTTTTATCCTCCTGTTGCCTAAGCATAGTCAGGATGGGTGTGAGCAGATCAAAAACCCATCCTAGACTGCAGATGTGTAGCTCCTGGCCATCCTTTTCCAATGGTGATGTTGAACAGCTTCTAAACTGTGTCCCTTCTGTCTTTAAGGCCAAGCAGTTCCATAAGGCCTGGCAGGTATTGTCAAATCAGGAGCTCTTCTCTTCTGCTTGCTAATGCATTTGACCCCAGGGCTCTGGCAGCAGTGAGCTTGAGCAGCACTTGGGCTGGGAGCTCTGGCTGGTGAGTGTGGGGCACTACAAAGCACCAGCAGCTGCTTCTGTCCCTGTAGGCAGTCACAGCAAGCCTGTGAGCTTCTCTGGATACTTCTTTGGGGATAACCTAATAACAGGCACCAGAGGCAATGGCTGCAGTGCCACAGTGAGCACCAGAGGGACTGGGAAGTGCTCTGTGCCTGGAAGTGGTGGCACTTCATGTTGGAGGGAGTCAGTGTGCACTGGTGTGACAGGGGTTTGTTATTTTTGATCAAGTATTTGTGATAAGTGGCAGGTTGATGTTGTTTTAGCACTCCTAAAGTTTCCTGTGTGGCAAGAGCTTAGTTTGGGCTGAGGGGGATGGAATATCTTAGGGGATTTCTGCAGCCCATGGGCTGCTAGCACGGGGCAGCTGGGTCACACCTAGAGATCCTCACCCAAAATCCTGTCTTCTTGAAAAAATCCAGAAAGCAAATGTTCTACAGAGCCACATTTGAAGAGAAAAGAAATCCTTGTGGTTGCTGGCATCAGCCATGCCATTAAGCCTGTTATTAATTTATCCCCTGTCACTTCCCACACTGTCCTGCTGCAGCTCTGCCCTCAGGATCTGCCCCCAGTGGGTGCACAAAGATTGGCATTCCCAGGCTCATGATCTAGTTGCTTTCATGGCTGGTTTTCAGTGTGTTTCCTCCAGGACACTGCATCCTGTCCTGGCTTTTCTTTAGGCTGCCTCTGGCTTTGTCAGTCCTCTGCTTTCTGCTCAGTGGAGGTGTCTCTGCTTTGGGTTTGTGTCTCTGCTTTGGGTTTGTGTCTCTGCTTTGGCTTTATCTCCCAGCCCAGCTTTGGAGGAGAACCTGAAACTCCCTAGCCCTAAGCCCTAAAACTAGGAATGCTTCTACGTTTGTGAATTAAAGTAAATCTTGATAAGATCAGAGTCTGTAACAGATGTTCCAATTCCTAGAGGGGTTTTGTTGGTCTTAATGAAAGGATGATCTTGGCTAGCCTGTGTGCAAGGGGCCTTTAAACAGAGGGACAGACAGAGTTGGACTTGAAAAGGTGTAAATCCATCATTTTATATAGACACAAATACCTTTCAATGAGTCTGGATTGTTACTGGTAGACTAGGAAAGCAAAGCCAAGTGCTTCTACCGGGTTGATCTTATCAGGGTTTCCTCCTCCCTGGATGGTTGCATGTTCATTGCCACTCTTGGCTCTGCAGGTATCAGTGTGTGTGTACACCGTGGGCTTTCTTGGGCCTTTTCCTTTCCTTCATGCTTTTACCATCTAAGATCCTTCCAAAATGATTTTGTTCTGTGCTCAGAAGGGAGCTGGGAGGTTGGTTTTCACTGCATACCAGTGTTTGTCTCTTCAGTAGATCTGTGGTCGTGTTCCTGCTTTAATCTGCTTTGGTTTTTGCTGGAGGTTCTGTTCTTCCTCTTGGTCCAGTCATGCCCCAGCTGATGTTGAAGGAAACCTTGCTCCTAAGGCATTTTCCATTCCATGTGTGGCATCCTCTGGAGATCCCATGATCAATTTGCAAGGGTTAGCATATAGAATTAAGGAGAGATCAGTATATTGGCAGTTATCAGTGCAGGTTTGAAAGGAAGATGAAGACATGGCCATGAATGCTGATAACCTCTACTCCTCTTCTGGTCTGTGGAACACTGCAGTGTTGTGCCTTGTGTTAAGCAAAGTGAGGCTGGTGAGAGCCTGGCCCAGGCTGCCCATAGAGGTGGGAGATGTCCCATCCCTGGAACCATCCCAGCTCAGGTTGTCTGGGGCTGTGAGCAACCTGCTCTAGTTGCAGATGTCCCTGGTGAGTGCAGGAGGTTTGGACTAGATGCCCTGGAATGGTCCCTTCCCACCCAAACCATTTGATGACTCTGTGATGCTCAATGCCAATTATGTTACACCTCAGCAGGTTTGGCTGCTGCAAAGGTTTCTGATGCCAGCTGCTTTTGGGATAAAGTGTGCTACAAACCTTGCAGCAGTCCTGGTGGCCACATGCAGCTTGTTGAGGAAGAACCTGAAGCACACCCTGGGTGGTGATGGGCTCAGCACACAGCAGTGTCAATCCTTTCCAGCCTAAGGCCACATTTCTTTGTTGGTCACTAGTTTTGTGCTAGGTTAATTGAACTGGTTTGTCTCCAAGAAGTGGTAGAGGTTCTTTCAGATGACCAAGTTGCTTCCCCAATCCTAGAGCCTCTCAGTCATTGAAGCAGTTGATTTCAACACTAACTTGTAGATAGTCCCACAGGAGTTTTACCAGTGATCCTGGAGGCTGCAGCAGCCCAGGAGGTGCTTGGAGGGATGAGGAAAAGAGAAAGGCTCAGGCTCTGTGGATTACCCTGCACAGGGATTCTGGGCTTATTCTCTTCACCTCCATGTGCAAATTCAAACACAGCATGAAATATTTTGAGGAGTTGAGAGCAGAACTGGGGTTTGGTTTTGCTGCAGCCAGGGAGTTTTGTGGCACATGCGGAGTTCGGATGTGCACAAGTCCCCACTTGTGACACTCAGATCACTTCTGTTTCCAAACTGGGCACAAAGTGTTGAGTGGTTGCTCTTCCTGATGGTGCAGAGAGTTGTTCTGAGGTGAATTCCTTAAGCCTTGGCAGAGTGGATTATGAATGCACCAGGAAGTCAACACAGCAGATCCATCACGGAACACGAAGGCTTCCCTGTGTCCAGACCCAGCTCTGTTGCATGTGTTACTGGAGTTGTGATGTATTATACAAGCCTAATGTTTTGCCTTTATGCTCCATGACCTCCTGTTCTCCCTAACACTCTCTCTCTTTTTCTCTCTCTTTTGGCCTTTTTTGTGTATTCATTTCTTTTTAGAAACTGAGTGGCTATCTCTCCAGAGAGGATGTGGCTGCAGTGCCAGAGCGGAGCAGTGTTATCGCTGCCTTTGCGTGGGAGGGCTCAAAGCACTCGGTAGCTTGTAGTGACACCCTCGTGCCACCTGCCTCAGAGCCTTCTCCCAGCCATCACTTTGGTGCTTCCTCCCTAAGCAGCGAGGAGGAGCAGGAGGAGGAGGAGGAGGCAGCTCCAGCTCCCAGCCTCCCCGCGAGCGAGGAGGACCTGAGCTGCGGAAAGGGGCTTTGTGCAGATGCGGAGAAGGACTCGGAGCTCTCCGAGCCAGAGCCTCCTGCCAGCCCTGCCTCACCTCCCCAGCAGCCCTGGGGAGCAGAGGAGGAGGAGGTGGCAGAGGATGGTGAAGACAGATTGGCCTTTAGAAAGCTAACTGGCGAGTGTCACGACTCGGAGGTTAATAGCAGGCTGCCGGCACTCATTCGCTGCTTCCAGGTAGTGAGCTCTGCTCCTCACACCCCCGGTGAGCTTGGGAGTGGGAACCCAAACACTGCAGCAAGCAGATGCCACAGACCTGAGAGGAGTTTGGTTTGGCTTGGCTTGGCCTCTGCCTGGAGCTCCCTAGCTGGTTCCTCTCCCGCAGTCAGTGCACACAAGCCCCTCACAATTTCTCTTCGCCTTCAATACGGTGGCCACAGCACGATGCCCTTTGCCTTGAGCAAAGCATCCTGCTGCATCCCCCAAAAGGGAAATATTTGGGCTCCAAAGACATGTACTTTGAGTTCCTTAAGGTTTTTGCTCTCTCCTGCTGTGCTGGGTGGAGGCTGAGCCCTAGCACAGCAAAGCAAATTGGAAGCACTGTCAAAATGTGCTTTTACGTGGTTGAACGTGGGCTCCGATGTCCCCTCTCTGCTCCCCACCATGGGAGGTGTTTGTGCCTGCTTCAGTGTTGATGCTAATTGCTGATGGTTCAAAGAGGTGCCCATGTCACCTGCTAACAATCACAGTGGCATCTGCCAGGTTTGGGGATGGTGAGCAGGAGTGGAGGCCTCTGGGAGAGCACTGTGGGTCTGAACTAACTGTATTCTTCTGGATGATTATCAGGTGGTGGAACAGCTGCTTTCTCTTCCTCCTCCTTTCTCTTTGGAGATCTCATGTTTCTGTTCTGTCTGACATTGATTTAATAAAAGTCACAGAGCCAGGATGAGGAGTCTTACTGCTAAAGTGTTTCATTTGCAGTCAGGAGAAGGCTCCCCAAAGTCTTTATCTGCCCAGGGTTTGCCTCAGTCTTGACATGGTCATCAGTAGATGAAGGTCATCTTTCCCTGGTAGCTAGCCAGCAGCTTCTAGTCATTAGCAAGTTCCTAATCAGTGGAGACAGTTTCTGTGTGGTATTGTGACACACTGCTTATAAACCCTTCCTGCCTTCCTTTGGGCTGAGCCAAGGACATGGTGGTGGGGAAGATCTGGAGGATTTTTGTCTCTCTGCCACCCTCCCCCTGATTTCTGCTCTCTGAGCAGCGTCCCTCCCAGAGGCTTCAAAAGCCAAGATTCCCAGGCTGCCCTCAGTCCCCAGAGTGCTTTTATCAGATCAGTGTCAGAACTCTTGCCAGGGCAGGGGGCAGGGGTGTGGAAATGCTCACTGGGTCTTTACAGAGGTGTTTTTCACCCTGTCCCATAGCCACCTCTAGTGAAGACCCAGACTGTCACCATCTCGGACGTCTCCAGCGCCGCCAAGAGTGAAATCCCCACCAAAGAGGTCCCCATCGTGCACACAGAGACCAAGACCATCACCTATGAAGCTGCCCAGGTAAGGTGTGTTCTGACTCATTCTCCAGGGGCATCACTAAACTCAAGTAAGCATTTTGTTCCCCAAATCCTCCAAATGAGACAGGAACACCCGAGCATCTGAGTGGCAGCCCAGAAGTTTCCCAGTGTTAGGAATTATCTTCGAGGTCTCTTCCAACCTTCCTGATTCTGGGATTGTATTTCCAGGTGCATCTGCTGGTTTTAGAGGAGCAGTGCTTTTACTATTCCTATTTTTCAAGTGTGCAAACTGAATTTGTCTTCAGCCACTGGTGGCTTTGGGATGTGCATTGGACAGTACAGAGTGAACCTGAGTTGGCCAGGAGCTGCCTTGTTTTCCTTTCCCTGCCTCTCCTTGCTGCTCATGCCCCAGAACTTGGTTTAGAAATGATTCTGAAAATGTTTGTGAAGTGTCCTTCAGGTTTCAACCTTGCCACAGGTGTTGAAAACCAAAGATCTTGTATACAGTGCACCCAGGGGGAGTACCTGATGAATAGCAGAATGATCCCAGCATAATTAATTGCTGAGGTTAAAGGGAATCCTCAATCTAAAATAGGCTTTATTTATCTATTGAGAATTTGGAGCCTTTGCTACCTTTGGGTTTGTCATAGCAGTGGTGGTTAGAAGCAGCCCATGCTTTGCTCTTGGACTGCAGTGAGTAGGATGTGGGTTGAGGTGTGGGTATCCCATAGACCACACTTGGATCATTTGGGGTTCCCAGGGAATTCCATGGCTGCTCAGCAGGAGTGGGGAGAGAGGTTCAGAGCTGCCTGCACCAGGCCCTGGAGAGCATCAGCCAGTTCCTCAGCCAGTGAGGAGATGAATGGAGCAGTTCTGCTCCTGCTACTGCTGTTACCATTTTAAACTGGGGAATGGGAAGTGTGTCTCCAGGGCTGGGAGAAGTCACTCTGCCTGCAGCAGCTTGTGACAGCCCATCAGATTGCTCCCAGTCTGTGGCAAATGCTCCCACCTTGTGGTAAACCCAGAGATCATCCCAGTGCTGTGCTGGAGCTGCTGCCCAGCGTTCCCTAGTGCTGCTCCCCGAGGGAGACAGGGAGGAGAGGGCAAGGATCACCTCCTGTAGGGGTTTGGACACACCTGGAAAGGTCAAGACATTCAGGATGGGAACAGAGTTACCCAGCTCTAAAGGAAGTTGTTCCTAGTTCAGCAAGTAGCTGGGCTTTGCTTCTGCAGTTTAAAGCAAGAGATGTGAAAGGTGTTGTCAGTGGGGAGGAAGGGTAGGAAACACCTGAATGAGACTGTGCTCTCCAGTGTTGTGATGCTGGGCTGCAGAGACCCACTGGGGAGTTGGAAGGGACCTCTGGAGATCATCCAGTCCAACCTCCATGGCAGAGCAGGGGCACCTAGAGCAGGTGGCACAGGTTGGTGTCCAGGTGGGTTTGGAATCTCTCCACAGAGGGAGACTTCCCCAACTCTCTGGGCAGCCTGGGCCAGGGCTCTACCACCCTTAAAGTAAAGAAGTTCCTCCTTGTCCACAATGGGGAGGAGTTTCTGTGCTTGGGTTGCATCCTGCTCTGTTGATGTGGAGAGCCTGTCCCTGTCCACCCTGTCCACAGACTGACAGCCTGTTCTTCTGTCCCCCAGACAGATGGTGGCAATGGAGATTTAGACCCTGGCATCCTGCTGACTGCTCAGACCATCACTTCAGAAACCACCAGCAGCACCACCACCACCCAGATCACAAAGGTAACAGCACAGGAACATGACCAACCACCACAAGAGACTGAGAGAGAGACAGAGAGATGGGCAGAGCTGAGTAATAGAAAACAAGGCTTAAACCCCAGCTCTTGGAGAAAAAAATGTGATTAACACCTGAAACAAAGCACAAGGTTCCCAGGTTTGCCTGTGTTGAGTTCAGACTCTGGATGCTGCATTTATTGCAGTGCAGTCTGTGGACACAGGCTCTGACTGTGCTGTGGGACAAGAGGAAGGAGCTGCACTGGGAGGCAAAGCTCTTTGCTGGCTCAGGTAGGAGAACATGACTCTCTGACAGGTTTTCCTTAGAGCAGCAGCAGCTTCCCCTGTGGTTCTGGTGCTGTGAGGTGACAGCAGTGTTTGCAAAGGCTATTTTTGGATGCCATCTTTAGACAGGCAGCCCCAGGGCACTCCAGTTCTCTCTCTTTTTTTGGCTTCTAGACTAACAGGAGTTTTTGTCTGTTGCCCTAGACTGTGAAAGGTGGCATTTCAGAGACACGGATTGAGAAGAGGATTGTCATCACAGGAGATGCAGATGTAGACCATGACCAGGTAGGAGCTTGCATGTGGTCCACAGGAGCTGCTCAGAGCTCCCACAAACTAGCCAGGCTGCTTTAGCAAAGACAACTGCCACCAGAGAACAAGCCAGGGAAATCTGACTGCATAGAAAGCAAACCTGAAAACTGATTTCAAGAATCAATTCCTCTTGGACAGTCCACAGCAAAGCTCAAACCTGCTCTGAAACTGCTGTTGGCAGCAAAGGTTTGATTCCAGAATTGTTTTAGGCCAAAAAAAAAGAATCCCCTAAAATGTGACACACAAGTTTTCCTTCAGATCTGGATGATCTGTATTAATGTTGTCATAGTTGGAAGTGCTGCTGCTGCTGTAGAGTGGCAGAAGTCATTTCAGTGCACTCAGCACTTGCATCAAATCTCCTGGGCTTTGAATGAAACCTTTCTGATGAGTCAGCTTCATCATCAGCCTCATCACCCCTGGCCTGTGCTGGCAGTGATGGCTTTGGCATCAGACAATTGTACTCTGCATTTCAGTTCAGTTGCAAGTGTCCTGGGGCTGGAGAATATTCATGTGACAAGAAGTGGTTTCTGAACTCCAACAGAAGGTGTCTGCAGTGTGCTCAGCCCACAGGAAACAGGGGCAGCTTCATTGCTGTCATCCCTCATGGGGCACTGGAGAGCTCTGGTGTCTTAGAATCACAGACTAGCCAGAGTTGGAAGGGAGCCATTAGGATCATCTAGTCCAACTCCTGTTGAGACACAGGACAACTCCACAGTCACACCATGTGCTTAAGTGCCTTGTCCAAATGCTGCTTAAATTCCATGAGAGTAGGGGCCATGACAGCCCCTCTGGGGGAGCCTGTTCCAATGCTCCACCACCCTCTGGGTAGAGGAGCTCTTCCTAACATCCAACCTGAATTTCCCCTGGCACAGCTTCATGCTGGGTCCTGTCACCAGCCACCAGAGAGAAGAGGTCAGCACCCACCCCTCCCTCCCTGGTGAGGAAGTTATAAACAGCTATGAGGTCTCCCCTCAGCCTCCTCTTCTCCAGGCTGAACAGACCAAGTGCTTTCAGCCTTTCCACAGAAGACTTCCCCTCCATTCCCTTCACCATCCTTGTGGCCTCCTTTGGACACTCTCCAACAACCTCATGTCCTTCTTGTGCTCTGGTGCCCAGAACAGCACACAGCACTGCAGGGGAGGCCACACCAGAGCTGAGAAAAGTGGGACCAGCACCTCCCTGGATCTGCTAGCAATGGAGTGCTTGATGCACCCCAGGATCCTATTGCCCCTCATAGCTGCCAGTGCCCACTGCTGGCTCAGGTTCAACCTATCATCTACCAGAGAAGCAGCTTTTCCTCTCAGAAACAACCTCACCCCATCAGAAGTCACCACAATGGGCAGCTGAGGTGGATTCCCTGGGTTCTTTTCTCTCTGCCTGTGGTCTCTGAGGTGGTTGTGGTCTCCTGCAGGTCCTGGCACAGGCAATCAAGGCAGCAAAGGAGCAGCACCCGGACATGGCAGTGACCAAGGTGGTTGTGCACCAGGAGACCGAGATCGCCGAGGAGTAGCGAGGCTGTGAGTAGGGACATGCTCTGCTGCTGCTTTCCTCCATCCCTCTGGCAGCAAGGTTTGGCTGCAGATGGTCAAAGTTGAAGTGAAATTGTTGCTGTTAGCTGGTGAGTGCCTCTCAGGCTGTTCCTGTGCTGGATCTAAGGTGGATGAAGCAGTCACAGAAATGAGCCCGGAACCAGGAGCTCCATGGCTCCTGTGCTGAGGCTGTTTTGCCTTTGCTGCACCCACTGCACACTGAGCTATCAGCCCCTGGCACTCTCAGTGCCTGGTGACCCCTGAGCTGGACCCCAAGTTCTTGCTGTGCTTGGCAAGGTCCCTGCTCTGCAGTCTTGATGCAAGAGAAGAAGAGCAAGAGCTGCTGGAGGAATCCAAGAGCTCCCTGCCTGTGTGGCAGTGCTGCAAAGCCTGTCCTGCCCCAACATCAAACAGTCATCTTGGTGTTGCCCAAGTCAGTGCCATGTGCTGCCCTATTAGTGTCCTGTGCCCAACACAGCTGGGACTGGAAGAGATTTGGGAGGTGGAACAAGAACTAGTTGTGTGAGAGGAGAGAGAGTGTGGCCTAACATTGTGCTTGAGCTTTTGAACTGTTATGGAGTCACAGAATCATTGAGGTTGGAAAAGACCTGTAAGATCATTGAGTCCAAGCCTTAACCAGCACTGCCAGGTCACCACTAAACCCTGGCCCTCAGCACCACATCCCCAGAGCTTTTCAGTCCCTCCAGGGAGGGTGACTCCACCACTGCCCTGGGCAGCCTGTCCAAACCTAACTAAAAAAGGCAGAGGTCTCCTAAGGGTTCCTGAACTCTTAAAATACAGTCCTTCAGGGCATTGTTTGTGCCTGGAGGTGGCTCCAAGCCTGAATTCACACCTGCCACTGGTGGTAAGTCCCCTGATTTCAGTTCTCCAAGGCCTTCAGGGAAGCAGGTTCATCTCTTTCCCAGAACAGCTGTCAGTAGCTAGAACTTACCCTGTTCCTCTCTCTCCAGGAAGCCTTCCTGCCAGACACAACCCCAGGAAGAACAGAGAACCCAGCAAACCTACCAAGAAACTACCTGGAGCACAAAGACCTCGGATTTGCAAGACTTGACCCTCAGAGACATTCATATCACTTCTTAGGATTGAGCTTTGACATTCTACTTGGGATTTTCCAGACTCCTCTGGACCCTCTTGGATACAGATTTATTTTTGTTTTGTTTTTATATGTATATATATATATTGTGACACAATTTGCCATATTTCTAACTGTACTGACTATTTTTTACAGGTTTCCAACTTTGCATTCCCTCTCACACCTCTCCTCTTCAGACACAGACCCAGAAACCCCTCCCAGGGCTCAGAGAAAGGGTCCTCTCTCTTGGCTTTTCAGTCCTATATTCCCTCTGCCTCATCAGGGATACCAGAGACAAGCCAACATCCCTGCACATCACCCCAAGCTCAGGATCCTGACATGCCTTCCCAACCAGCCATGGGTCCTTCTGCCAGGAAAGTCAGCTGAGAGAAGTCAAGACTTCAGTTCTGTGCAGCATTTCTGATTGCCTCTTGGTTTTAGTTGGGTTGTTTTTTTGTTTTGTTTTGTTTTTCTTTTTAGCTGTAAGGGAGCTTGAGCCTCTGGCTGTGATTCCTTGGGGGGGGGGGCTGCAGAGCAGAGCTGCTGCCTTCACCCCCAGTGTCCTCCCTGGGGTGGGGGGGTGTCAAGCCCCTGATGTGTGAACACAGTAGGGTTTGTGCTGTAGCCTATGCACACTTTAATAGCTGACTAGATTTAAGGAAGACTGGAAGTTGCTTCAAGTAATACTGTGAATTTTAGAGCTTTAAGAGGACTGTGATAGCATCTCTCCTCCTCCTGTGTGTCTCTGCTGAGTGCTGCCTACCCCTTTGTGTTTTCTAGCTGCCATTGAATTGAGAGAGCCCCTAGAAGTGTGTGTTGAAGGTGTTTGGACTCTGAATGCTCTAAGGTAGCCTGCTGCTGCATTCACAGGAGCTGATCTTTTATTTTCTCCACTGTCATAGTTTTTCACTTGTTTTGTGTTCAGGATTTTTAAATTAGGGGTTTGTTTTTTGGGGGTTTTGGGGTTTTTTTGGTAAGTCATGGGTTGGGGTTTGGGTTTGGGTTTTTTTCCTCCCCTGCCAGTGCTATTTAAAGCTGAACATGTTCCCCATCTCCCAAGGAATCTCTCCTACTATCACTTAATTTAAGATCCTTTAGACAATCCTCCCTAGGCCTGTAAGCTGGTTTTTGGAGGGGCTGAAGCTCAGGAGAGGATCAGGTGTTGCTGGGCAGAGCCAAGCCACGTGGCAAGTGCTGCCACCTCTCCTCCACCCTTAGGGCTCTGGGCTTCTTTTGGCTTCAGGATCACCTTGCTGGAAGGAAATAACCAGGCTTAGTGTCTGCAGCTTTAGGCTGAGCTTACAGAGCACTGGAGCCAGCTCCAGCAGGGTCAGGGTGAGCAGAAAATGGCTTTTCTAGGGCTGGCTTCACTTCTCCCCACACCAGCAGGACTGAGCTCCAGCTCCTGCTTCCTGAGCTAGGTGGAGATGCTCTAGTCATGGCCTGGCTTCTCCTTCCACCATGGACACTTAAAAAGAAGGGAAGTAAAGCCAGGCTTTGTGAGGAGCCTGCCCAGACACTTGTGAACACTTCAGTACTCTTTGAGGTTGTGATTTTGTTTCTATCTCTGTAGTGTGGCACCTGGGTAGCTGAGGGCAGGGGCTGCTCTGCTGCTGCTTCTCACTGGAGGATGGGAAGAAAATGGCAATAAAAAACCAAAAGAAAGCTCTCTTGCTATTTGAAATTTGAGTCATGTATTTCAGAAGTCACTGGAGTTAGCTCAGGCTGCAACTTGCTGTTTAGCTGCAAAAAGAAACCCTAAAACCCCAGTCTCTGAACTAGCCTGGGGCCAGGGTAGCTCCTTCTGCTCAGCTGCAGTCTGGATCCAGCTGTCAGCATGGACTGGAGACTGTGCTGCAAAGGCTGGAGCTGGGCTTGCTTTGAGCCTTGCTGGCCAGGGGTCCCCTCCCAACCTCTCCAGCCTTCCCATGCTGGTAGCTGCTTCTTGGGCTGCTCTGGGTGTGTGGTCCCCTCTGATGCTCTGGGTACCAGGGAAGGAGGGGATTTAGGGAGTCCTGTGCTCCACAGCTGTAGTGTAGAGATGAAGTCTTCCTCTTGCTGTCTGAACAGCCCTTCCCTTCCTGGATCTGCAGCTCAGAGCCTTTAGCAGCTGTGTCCCTGCTCTCCTCAGCTTAGTTGGGCTTGCCTTAAATGCTCACCGTGCTGAGCACCCCTCTGGCACTGCCCCTCCTCTGGGATTCCCTCTGTGGCCACTCATTCCTCCCTGCCCATCCTGGAGCAGCTCCCTGAGCACACTACAGTCACTCTCAGGAGTTCTGAGCTTTGCCAGAGCAAACCAGCAGGATAAATTCAGTTTGTCCTTAGCCCTTAAGGGCACTTGGCCATTATGGGAGTTTAGGAGAAGGTGGTGTGAGGCTGGAGCTTGGCCCTGGGTGTTCCATGGGGTGTCCTGAGCATGGTGAGTGGGACAAAACACCCTGGGCAGGGGCTTTGTAGGGTCAGAGCCCTGCTGGCACGAGAGGGGGTTCCTCTCCAGAGTGATGTGCTCACCATGGCTGCAGAGCCCCTTCTGAAGGACTCTTGGACTAGAATAAGCCCAGGTTTATTGTTCCCCCTGGATTTTGGGTGCCTGGTTCCAGGTTGGTCACTCTCACACTTCCCCTTCTCTAGTCCTTACTTCTCCCTGAGCATTTTGAAGCAGTCACTGCCTCCTGACAGCAATGGCACTGCCTGGAGCTGCTTTCAGACAAGCTCCTCCCTTGCACTGAGCCTCTGCTGAGCATTGCCATCACCTCCCCTTGCTCCCTCACCCCCCGGGGGGGGTGGGTTCCAGCCCTGCTGACCCTCCCCAGCCCACATGGCCACTGATGGGCAGTGCCCAAGCCCAGGAGCTGGGCAGGAGCAGCCACAGCCTGGTGAGAAGATAAAAGTTAAGAGCAGATGAAGCTGCTTCTATCCTCAGGGCAGTGCTGGGGCTGCTGCATCCCTCCCAGTCCCCCTGGGTTCCCCAAGCCTTGGCTCTGAGTGCTGTGGCACTTGGGAGGGATAACCCAGCTAAGGAAAGGTCTGTTGATAATGAATGTCCCCAGCTCTTCCCTCTCCACACCTCACCCAGAGACTCTCTTGATTGTATTATAGACATTATATGGAGCTATTTATATATGAATGAATGTTTTTAGAGAGAGGAGGGCAAGGAGCTGCTCTCCTCCTCCATCAGCCTGGGAGAGCAGCAGCTCCTGATGTCAGCCAGGGATTGCTGACCACCACTCAGCAGTTAGCAAAAGGTTTGCCTGAGTTCTGCTTTTCAGAAACTGTGGTTTGCTGATGTTTTTTTTCCTCCTTGTACAATGACCTGGAGAGGTGGCAGTGTCCCAGCCTTAGAGGTGAAACTTGTAAAACAAAAAAAACACAACAAAAAAAAAAGAGAAAAAAACCCCACAACCAACCAACCAAAAAAATAAAAGGAAAAGGAAAGAATTTAGTTGAGAAATGAAGGAGCTTTGTACCATTTTCTAAAGGCAGTTGTGGGTTGTCTAGGCCTAGCTGTTGACACTCTTCTGGATGAAAATAGCTTTTCAAATGGGCAAATCTTTCTAGGTTGACTAGGGGTGGGAGCTGTTGTTCTTTTGGACTTTCCTAGTGAATCAAAGGGAACCTTGCTGTAGCCTTTAGCCAGCCCTAAGTGTTCAATATTGCTTCTTGTATGGCATTTTTCAATAAATTTTCAAACAAAACTGGCTCCTGAAGCCTCTTTCCTTCTTCTCAGCCTCCCCCAGGTCCCTGGCCAGAGTCTGGCTTCACAGAAGTTGGCTTTTTCTGACCTAGTTATGGTTGGAAAAGAGCTCTGAGGTCATGGAGTCCAACCCTTAACCAGCACTGCCAGGGCACCACTAACCCAAGGCCCTCAGCACCACAGCTCCAGGGCTTTTCAACCCCTCCAGGGATGGGGACTCCACCCCTGCCCTGGGCAGCCTGAGGCTAAGGCCTTGACAAACCCTTTTGGGGAAGAAATTGTTCCTCATGTCCAACCTGAGCCTCCCCTGGCACAACTTGAGGCTGTTTCCTCTTGTCTTGTCATCACTTGTTACCTGGAAGCAGAGCCCAAGCCCCACCTGGCTCCAGCCTCCTCTCAGGGAGCTGTAGAGGGTGAGAAGGTCTCCCCTGAGCCTCCTCTTCTCCAGACTAACCAAGCCCAGTTCCCTCAGCTGCTCCTCACAACAACACTTGTGCTCTAGACTCTTCCCCACCTTCCTTGCCCTTCTCTGGCCACACTCCAGCACCTCCATGTCCTTCTTGCAGCAAGGGACCAGACCTTTGGCCTCACAGGCACATCCCTGGCAGAGCTGGTGCTGCCTGTGGGGCTGTGTGTGGAACCCAAGCCCCCAGAAAGCACCAAAAGGGAAGCCCAGGGCCCAAGTTCTCCCTGAAGCATCATCACTTGGTAGCAAAGCTGGGTGAGCTCAGGTGAGGGTTTCTGCTCCACAGCTGCTGCCTAATCCTGAGCAGCTGTGACTGGAACAGGGGAGATGATCTAATCAGGGTTTGGGGTTTTTTTTCTGTCCCATCTCCTGTTTTCTGGCTTCAGGAGGGACAGAAATACCAAGCAGAAAGCTGAGAAGGCATCTTGGCTGCTGGCCCAACAGAGGACAAAAGCCAATTGGCCCAGTTAGGTCAGCAGGAGACAGGGAGCTGGATGGGAAGAGCATCCCTGCAGGCAGGGGCTGCCTCGGTTTCCCCAGTGGGCACAGGGAAGGTTACATAGCCAGTGTCTGTAAGCACATGGTGAAAGCAGCCTCAGTTCAGAGTGCTCCAAAGGCAATTCACTGCCTCTTGCTGACACTCTGCCTTCTGCCAGTTTGCTTTCAAGCTGCTCCAAGGATGAAATCTCCATGTACTGGGAAGGAAGAATTCCACAGGAGCCACAGAAATCAGCCCTGGGTAGTTGGGAAGCAGCCATGGCTGGAGCTGTTTTTTCACAGCACATCACAGCAACTTGCTCTACTCACATCACCCCAGAGTGACAGAGCATGTTCTGTCCCCAGGCCACCATGGGCTGTCACACAGCCAGGGCAGCCCCAGGCACCTCACCATGTCCAACCCCATTAGGCTCACACCAAAACATGCTTTAAATAGCCTTCTCCTGGGGAGCTGGGGCTTGGAGGACTGGAGGCTCCTTCAGATGAGTCACAGCCAGGCACAAACCATGGCTCCAAAGACATCATTTCTGGAGCCAAAGAGCCAAGAAGCAGCTCCATTGCTCAGCTGCACTTCGGGGTGTCAGGTCCCTGCTCAGCAGCCAGTTGGCCAAGGCATCACCCTCTGAATTATTCAACATCACCCAGGGAGTGTCTAGGAAGATGCTGAGGGCACTGCAGCATCTCTGGCAGGAGGAAAGGCTGAGAGCCCTGGGGCTGCTTAGCCTGGACAAGAGCAGCCCCACAAGGGAGCTGCTTAATGCTGAGCAACAGCTCAAGGCTCAAGGGGGGCAAGAGGCTGGGGCCAGGCTCTGCTCAGTGGTGCCCAGCGACAGGCCAAGGGGCACTGGGCACCAACTGGAACTCAGGAGGTTCCAGCTGAGCAGGAGGAGAAACTTGTTTGGTGTGAGGTGCAGAGCCCTGGCCCAGGCTGCCCAGAGAGGCTGTGGAGTCTCCTTGTGGGGAGAGATTGCCAAGGCAGCTGGAGGTGACCCTGGGCAAGCTGCTGTGGGTGACCCTGCTGGAGCAGAGGGGTTGAGCTGGATGATCCCCAGAGGTCCCTTCCAACCCCCACCAATTTGGGATTTAGGGATCTTTAAGCTCTTCCTGGGTCCACTGAGCTGCCCTGCAGCAGAGGTGTGTCCCAGCCCATGCCCACAGCCCCCAGCTCAGCATCAGCTCTGCTGGCAGTAAGGGTGAGCATCCCATACGGGGGCACCACCACTGACCAGGGTGTGCTGGACTCCAGCAGCATGTCCTGCCAGAAACCCCATCAGCCTTGGGAGCCCTGCACCAGGGCAGCTCTCTGGGCTTGGGGACACCAACCTGGTGCCTTTCCCTGCTGCCCCTGCCCTCTCCAGCTTCTCCCCTCCCCACCACTGGCCCAGACATGCTGCAAGGACACCAGTGGCATGAGGACCTGGTCCCACATGGCCCATCCACCAGAGCCACTATGCCTTGCTGGGCAGCACCAGCAGGCTGGTTGGTTGGCATTGCAGGTGCAAGGACACCCACAGCACAGGTGACATTTAAGCCCCATCTCAAATGCCATAGCACATTTGTCCCCAGCTCCTTTCCCCAGGGGACAAGCACAGGGACAGCAAACATCAACCACTGATGTTCAGCCATGATCCTTTGCTCTGCCACCAAGCCCTGGGTCCAGCAACCAGGGCACCATCAGGAGGGGAAAGGCTTTTTCCTTAAAGCCCAACCCTCCAGCCCTCCCCAGGGCTGAGTGGCTCAAGCACAAGGTGCCCTCACAACTGTCTCAGCTGGAGCAGGGGGCTTAGCCCTAATGCTTCCCTCTAGCCCTGTGCCTCAGTTTCCCCTCTCCCCACCAAACTGTGATGTCTGCCAGGCCTGGAGCCCTGTGACATTTTGCCTGACTACAAGCAAGGGAAAACATTAGGCAAACAAGCACCATGGCAATCTAGAAAGATGCAAATAAACAAAGCAAAAACCCCAACCCCTTTGTCCCAACCCCAGCAGAAGGCAGCAGCAGCTCTCAGGGTCCCAAGGGGCTGAGCCTGGGCTCCTGGCTGGCCCCACACCAGCTCCACCCCCTGGACCTCTCACCAAGGCAACAGCTCCACCCCAAAAGTCCCATCCTTTAGGAAGCAGCTAGAAAGCCATATCCCTTCATCACCCATCCCCATCCCTGGTCCTTCCTCAGGTCTCCCCCTCGGGCCCTGACCCAGGACCCAGAGGAGCAGCCATGGCTGCAGGGGGTGAGGTTCCCACTCCAACACCAGCTCCTTCCAGCCCAGGCTATTTTTAGGCTGTTCCTCCCATTTCAGGGCTGGTTCCTGCAGGGTCAGGACAGTGCCCTGGGCTCAGAGCTGCTCTCAAGGCCCTGAGGGGAATAGCTGCAGGCAGTGGGGCTGATTCCATGGCTCCTAGATGGGAGAGCCCAGAGTGCTTCAGGGTTTGGGTTGAACAGGGGGGACAGGAAGGGTTGCTTGAAGGCTGCCAAGATGCTGAGGGGACTGGAGCAAAGCTGAGAGCCCTGAGGCTGCTTAGGCTGCAGAAGAGCAGCCCCAGAGGGGAGCTGCTCAATGCTGAGCAAGAGCTAAAGGCTGGGGGCAAGAGGATGAGGCCAGACTGCTCTCCTCCAGGCTAAGCAGCCCCAGGGCTCTCAGCTTTTCCTCCTCCCAGAGATGCTCCAGTGCCCATCACCCCCTGCTTAGGGCTCCTCATCTTTCAACACAAAGTGCAAAGCTCCACACGTCTCAGTGGTTCTAGCCTCAGCCCCAGCACAGAAAGTTCTAACACTTCATCATCCCAGAGCCTGAGAAAGGAGATTTACAGCAGAGATCTCTCACCCTGGACACTGCAGCAAGGCGTCAGCCCCTGGCTGTACTACAAGTGTGTGCCTGTTAGCAGAATGTTTTCCTCCACATCCACTTCAGACCTTGAGGAAGGACTTCGTGGTCAAGCAGACTCCTAGCTGTAACCTCTCTTGCTGCAAGGAGACAGGGAGGAAGGAGGAGAAAGAAAAGGAAGAGGAAGGGCTGCAGCTCGGTGTGACTCAGAGGGTTGAGGAGCATCAGCTGTGGGGTGGGAGTGGCCATCCCCCATCTGCCTGAGCATGGCTGTAGCTGTTTTGCTCTGAGATTTGGGTCTGGATCCCCCCTGCAGTGAGGATCTGCTGTGGCTGCTCCAGCTCTTCTCTCCCATCTCTCCCTTTGTGCCAGCTCCACTCCTGCCCTGTTTGAGCTTCACAGTCCTTGGCTCCAACTCCATGTAGGTGCTCAAAGGGCTCCTATTAACACCCCCCCCCC